>WAAF01019989.1:0-42284 GCA_013400475.1 Tricholaema leucomelas
ACCTGGCTGATTCTATGATTCTATGACCTGTTTTGAAGCAAGAGTGCTCGATATGCCATACTGTCACCTATGTTTTGCAATAAATCAAAAGGCAGAAAAACAAATGTCACTTATTAGAGCATTGAGGTTTACCATTCAAGTGATTAACTGAAAATCATTTGTATGATTAAATGCTGGAAAAAGAATTTGCTTTCACTGTGAACCTATAGCACAGGTCTCATTACACAGAAGTGCCGCATATTAGTTGAAGCAAATTAACATTCAAAGGCTTTCTGGAGTGGCTGCTAATCACAGGCTGTTAATTACTGTCATTACATTCGACTGCTGAGGAGACTAACCGAGGAATCATTCTCATGATCTTGGTATTTGAAAGTGATCTTCACCAATAAAAACATGTCAGACATACAGAAATTGCAAATTGCTGAATTTGCTGACGCGGTTGAAAATTCCGCTGACTATAAGTACCCATCTGGTGATAGATGCATTCTTGACACAGTTTCAGTGTTTGGACTTAGGAAATAATGAGTATCAATGTCCTAGCTAGGGAATATGCAAAGATGAAGGAGCCCTTTGTATCCTTAATTAAGGAAAGTAGTAGCAGAGCTCGTTCACAGATAAGTGACTGTACATAATAATCATGTATTTATGTGAGGGACTGTTGTGCTATATTACTATAGCAGCAATTAGGTTTTCACAAAGTAGTTTTAATAAAAGGCATACTTAGATAATAAATAAACAACTAATTTCCATGGCAGATTAATTATACACACCTTAAAACGGCCACCATGCTAAGTGAAACCCACAGAGGCAGATTCTTAAACCTGCAAATGTACAAGTACATGCTTGTAAGTGAAGGTATTCTGTGCTTGTAAATCAGGGGAACGTGAGCATGAATTTCAGGATGGGTGCCTTGTAGTGGAGGCTCACATAGGCCCAAAGAGGCTTACATAGGCCTTGCCTTGCCTGGACATGTTTTCCTACCCAAACATGTTTTTCTGCCCAAAGCACAGGTAAACACATTAAACGGACAGCAGGGGGACAATAAGCCTGATGCCCCAAAGTCTGGCCTGCCTGAGGTCCAGGTTGTAAACAGGTTATATTGTTCAAGGCAGGATTGGACGTGGCCCTTGGTGCCATGGTCTAGCCTTGAGCTCTGTGGTAACGGGTTGGACTTGATGATCTGTGAGGTCTCTTCCAACCTTGGTGATACTGTGATACTGTGATATAACCTGGTTGTAAACATGTTGCATAAGCCCACGCGCTTAGCGTGTGGCCTACCTATGCTCTCCCCAAATCTGGGGGTACTGGACCTGTGGACGCTTCCTAATTTGGTGCGTTTGGGGCTGCTGTCAGAAGCCTATTGGACAATATTGTGGCCAAAGGACCACCAACCTTGGCTCATATCTGATAAATAGTGCAGTCCAGGTAAACAAGAGGCTCTTGCCACCCTCTCCATTCACCTCTCCCTGCCTGCCTGCTGCCTGG
The DNA here is from genome assembly GCA_013400475.1 of Tricholaema leucomelas. Taxonomy (NCBI): domain Eukaryota; kingdom Metazoa; phylum Chordata; class Aves; order Piciformes; family Lybiidae; genus Tricholaema lacrymosa; species Tricholaema leucomelas. The sequence continues at coordinate 1,486 of WAAF01019989.1, forward strand.
GGCCACTATCCTTTGTTCGCTCGACATGACCCCTTTGTTCCACGACACCCTGCGCCGATCCAGTGGATGATCGAATGAGGCGCTCCCGGCCGGCCACCGCTCCAGCCCGCCGCATCAGCCCCATCGTGTCCGTGGAATTTGCTCAGACAGCGTGCCCCAATTCGAAGTGAACCGTTAGCTCCACGAGAATCAACCACATGGCTTCTGCTGTATATATGTTTTGAGACCACAGATACTGAACCTTCCTCAACCACATGGCTTCCGCTATATATATGTTTTGGGACCACAGATACTGAACCTTCCTCAACCACATGGCTTCCACTGTATATATGTTTTGGGACCACAGATACTGAACCTTCCTCAACCACATGGCTTCCACTGTATATATGTTTTGGGACCACAGATACTGAACCTTCCTCAACCACATGGCTTCCACTGTATATATGTTTTGGGACCACAGATACTGAACCTTCCTCAACCACATGGCTTCCACTGTATATANAACTTTACCAGTGGCACTTTATGCCACCAGACTCTCTGACCAGAACCTTTCTAAAACCTCTACCAAGTTGCTTAATTCAGCTGTAAATAGACGTTCTGTAAAGTAGTTTCACTAACCGTGTACAAAGAATTTGTGTGGGTTAGCTGTACATCAGTTTAGGGGAAATTCTCTTTGTATATATTAATAAATTATTTAATAACCTTCCAGTTGGCCTCAACTCTCACCCAAACTCAGACTCAAACCCCTCCACAACATGCCTCTGAAAAAAGCAGGATTATACATGATTCTTGCATGAAAGAAATACCCAAGCTTACTGTACCTGAGGGGCTTGGTAGGCCGGCCTAGAAGCAGTCTCCACAAAAGGCGAGAGGGCTCTATTCTAACTGTCACACTGACACTCAGTGACCACAACCTGAAGACATGAGACATCTTTCCTATGAGGTCTTCTAACATATTTTCTTAGCTTAGTCTTTAGCTTGTAGTAAAAAGATCCAGAAGGAGCTACCTTTATCCCCCTTTCTATGGAGAAGGAAAGCTACCTTTATTCCCATGCATATAGGGGAGGAAAGCATCCACATGCTTTCTGTTATACTGAGTTGGTCTAGAAAATGTAGAATTTGTGTATTTTCTATGTAATTATTTTTCATATAGTTCTAAAACTTATATTCAAAACATCACAATGACATAGAAAAGCTGAATGCTGTAGTAGAATCATAGAATCATAGAATGGTTTAGGTTGGAAGGGACTTCAAGGATCATCCAGCTCCAACCCCCTGCCATAGGCAGGGACACCTCCCACTAGAGCAGGTTGCTCAAGGCCTCATCCAGCCTGGCCTTAAACGCCTCCAGGGAGGAAGCATCCACAACCTCCCTGGGCAACCTGTGCCAGTGTCTTACCACCCTCACTGTAAAGAACTGTAAAGTATAGTAGCACTTTGTAAAAATAGGGTTTAAGTCTCCTGCAGGTCTTCCCAGAGAGAGTGATTTGCCTTTGGAATGGGCTGCCCAGGAAGGTGGTGGAGTCACCATCCCTGGAAGTGTTCAAGAAAAGCCTGGCTGAGGCACTTAATGCCATAGTCTAGTTGACTGACTAGGGCTGGGTGCTAGGTTGGACTGAATGATCTTGGAGGTCTCTTCCAACATGGTTGATTCTATGATTCATAAATGATCTGCAGACGACTGTGTTCTTGAGCATAGTCAATATTAGAAGTGATTGTACTGCAAGATAAGGAAATAAGTCTTAAATAATTGTTCACTAACGAAGTAATTTGTTCCAGGTACTTGAGATTCCAGTTGATGACATGCTGTGAAAGGCAACAGGCTTCTCTGGACAGAAAAGGTGTTACTGTTGTTTTCATAGAAACATAGAATCTATGTTTATACTCTTGTTCTTACACATCTCAGCAAGCCTATGAGTGAAGTAGATGTCACCATTGTTTCCCTTTCGCAGCCTGTGATCTAATCCTTCTCACCAAAACATTCTAACTAGGCTGAACTAGCACACTCTGCTCTCTACTTCACCCACAAACTGTGCTCCAGGAATTAAGGGGAACTAAGCTTAAAAGTTATAATACCTGGCTGTTTTGAGAGGGTCATGTTTTGGTTGCCCCTACCCTGCATAGATTTGGGGTAATTGCTAACTAGTAACTTTCAGCTGATCTCAGTGGAGAAGGACCAGGTGATACTGACATGATTTGCTGCTACACCTGAAGTGCTGTATTAGCTAGCAAATCGATGACGTTTGGGCATCTGCACCTTTGGTGACAGCTCCAGTAAGCGTTGTAAGCCTTGCGGTGGAACGCAGGTAAACTAGAACCTCTCTTAGCCTTAGGCAAGCCAGCACAACTTGAAGTCCATGAGGTAAAAGAGAGAGAACAGAAGATACAGACACTTTTCTCCCCTCCTAAAGAAGTCTGAATTACCTGCCCTTGGCAGGCTCTGCACGGACAACAATGTGAATCCACTGTAATTTTTATAGATCTGAACAACAGCTCTGAAGTATAAAACTTTTTGCCACAGGACTACTTTGTTTAATGCTTTGCAAAGTAGTGGTTTTCTTTAGGTTCATTGGCCTAGTGTTTTTGAGATCCACTTGTCACTATTAAAGACACTGAAAAAGATATTGATTACATCTTCAGACAAAAAGGGAATGGTTTTAAGAAACATTTTCCCAGATCTCAGGCACTTCCATCTGCTAGATTTATGGATTTGCCTCTGTACATCACCATTGTGTTCCAAAGTGGCATGCAAAGATGTAGGTAAGCGTGTGAGGCATGAAGCTGTTACATTGCAGACCTTCTTTATCATTTCACATGAAGATAAAAGCAGTGTATGTAGCCTCTGCTATCCTCTTCTGGAGACCTCCACAAACCTCATCATGAAAGGAACTCGAAAGGCAGAACTTTCCACCTGCTGTCTACAACTACCTGAAGGGAGGCTGTAGCCAGGTGGGGGTTGGTCTCTTCTCCCAGGCAAGCAGCAACAGGTTGGCCTGGATGTTCTTGGATGTCTCTTCCAACCTGGTTGATTCTATGATTCTAAATAACACATTGCAGACAAAATCCATCCTGGAAAACATGGAATTGTTGCCCCCAAAAAGCTGGGAGAGAATAGAGTGATTTGAGGACTGCAGACCAGGAAGCCAGCCTCAGCTGCAAGCACACAGAGAAAGCTTCAGTCAGATCAGGGCACTCTCTGAGTACACAAATCAATGACAATTAAAGCAGATTACGAAAAAGCAATAGTAGATAGCTAAGTCTTTAAGTGATTTAAGTAAGATAAAGGTGCAGGGCTAGATTATTCCATGTACTGACAAGTTCAAGATTACTACAAGCCTAAGAAGGTAGAGTCTTTCATTTCCTGGGGACCTTTGAACCTGTTTCTGATGGAAGATCACATACTAATGGGAGAGTGGGGCGTGTATTATTGAGACTCCTCTGTTGCTGCAGATGCACTAATTCAGCTGCTTGTGCTCAGGCAAAACATGCTGCTGCAGTGACTTTCATACATTGTTAGTATGATATGGGCCAGATTTAATGTATCTTTGATTAGCCTCTTTCTAAAACTGATCTTATAAGAACCCAAAGCCACAGGCATTGCCTGAAAATATAAACTGGGCTAGAACAGATGTCCACTTGTATCTGTACTTATCCAACAGCTCAGGGCCTTTAGGAAGGAAGAATAAAATATAAGATACGCCTCCCTGGAGGCATTTAAGGCCAGGCTGGATGAGGCCTTGAGCAACCTGCTCTAGTGGGAGGTGTCCCTGCCTATGGCAGGGGGCTGGAGCTGGATGATCCTTGAGGTCCCTTCCAACCTAAACCATTCTATGATTCTATAATACATACAGAGTATTTTTTCCTCTGCTATATTAAGCTAGTTTCCAGTAATCAGCTGTTTATGGACTCAGTGCATTGAATGTTTTCTCTGGAGAAGAGAAGGCTCAGGGGTGACCTCACTGCTGTCTACAACTACCTGAAGGGAGGCTGTAGCCAGGTGGGAGTTGGTCTCTTCTCCCAGGCAAGCAGCATCAGAACAAGGGGACACAGTCTCAGGTTGTGTTGGGGGAAGTATAGGCTGGATGTTAGGAGGAAGTTCTTCACAGAGAGAGTGATTGGCATTGGAATGGGCTGCCCAGGGAGGTGGTGGAGTCACTGTGCCTGCAGGTGTTCAAGAAAAGCCTGGCTGAGGCACTTAGTGCCGTGGTCTAATTGATTGGACAGGGCTGGGTGCTAGGTTGGCCTGGATGATCTCAGAGGTCTCTTCCAACCTGTTTGATTCTATGATTCTGTGAATTTAATAATTACCAAATTGCTCAAGTATCTATGAATTTGTCTAATCACTTTGAAAGCTGATTTATCCTTTTGACATCCAGGATATCCTGTGGCAATGACTTCCTCAAGACAAATGCTATTTATATTTGATAGAGCTTTCTCAGGCCAAAGAGTCTAGCTCATTGACTTGAAGTAGTCATGCATGAAATCAAACAATGAGAACAGAGACCAGTAACAGCCCCAGAGAACCCATCATATGATAGCAGTGTGTTTAATAGAGGAAATTTGTGTAAAGAGCTAAAACTAACCAGAGACTTTGCACAGGTTTTCTAGTGAAAGAATTCTATGTATAGCTTAGGAAGTAAGAGAAATGATTTTTCACATTTATGAATGAACACAACTGTGTAAAGCCAGGTATAAAAGCAGCTAAAAGTAAAGGTTTCCTGCTGCAGCATGGCAAAACGAAGACAGGCTGAGAGAGCTGGGGTTGTCCAGCCTGGAGGAGAGGAGGCTCCAAGGAGAGATAGTAACAACTTTCTAGTACCTGAAGGAGGCCTACAAGAAGGATGGAGAGAGATTGTTTACAAATGCCTGTAGTGATAGCGCAAAGGGCAATGGTTTCAAACTAGAGAAGAGCAGATTTAATTTGATGTTAGGAACAAGTTCTTTGCTATGAGGGTAGGGGTACACTGGAACAGGTTGCCATGGGAGGTAGTTGAGGCCCCATCCCTGAAGATATTAAAAGTGAGGCTTGACAGGGCTGTGGGCACCTGATCTAGTTGAGGAAGTCCCTGGTTACTGCAGAGGGGAATGGCCTAGATGATTTTTGGAGGTCCCTTCCAGCCCATTCTATGATCTTGTGATTCTGTGAAAAACTGTGAAGAAGATAATGGTGAAAATTCATTTCAGTTAACAAGGTAGAGATTGTTTTAAGGCAAAGAAAGGTCTGAGCAGTTCCATAAAGATAGTGAAAGGAAGTTTGAGGACACCAGGGTAAACAACAGTCTGAGGAGATTGCCACTATGAGATGCTAAAAAGAATTTCACAATAAATCAAATCTTCAAGCGGATATTTGAACTCAGCAGCATCTTTTAAGGCATCAACTCAGGAAATTGAAATATCAGAAATAACCTACAAATCAAATAGATTTAGTGAGGGGGGTGTTATTGGTGCCTATCCCAGTCCATAACTGCTGCTTCTTATCAGTGATCAAATTAGCAATGCAAATAGTGACATTAAGGAGCTAACACACTGTGATGGTTTGGGTGTTCCCCGCCCCCCCNCAGTCCCAAGGAAGAATGCAGGTTCGGCCTGGAGGGTTAGGAAGCAAAGTGGATTAATCAGAGAGACAGCAGAGAGGCTAGAGAGAAGTGCAGCTCAGGCAATGCCCCAAGAAGAAGTGCCTTATATATGCTTGGATTCTTGTTCTTATACATCTCAGCAAGCCTGTGAGTGCAGTAGACATCACCCTTGCTTGTCTTTCACAGCCTGTAATCTAGTTCTTGTCACCAAAACATTCTAGCTAGCTTCAAACTAGCACACACACCGCTGGAGGGACAGTCACAAACAGCTACTGGCTCACCTGAGAAAGCACCATGCCACGAAAGGAAAACTGGATCTGATATTCTGTGTCTGTGTTTGTAAGTGCCTCATTCACTGAAGCAATAACGTGTGAAAAAAAGCCCAACATTGTATCAAAACAGTGTAGGTAATGCATTATGGATTAGAAACTGGAGCTACATACACTGTAGGTCAGTACAGAACTAGCATCAGTTGATGCCAGGAGATCTCAGAAATCAAGTGGGAGTAGACAGGCTCAAGTACACTGCTTAAGTGTACCTGATTGCCATGAGTGAGTATCCTCTACAAACAAGGATTTCCAGAAACTGCCAGTCTACCACACTCAGTATCACAATAGAGAAGGACACCCATGTATGGAACAGAGAAGACCTCCATGACTAAGAAAGGAGCTCGTGTTCCTAAATTCTCCAAACTCTAGAGTTAAATGGCAATGACACTGAACTACATCAGCATCTGAGAATAGTGGGAGAGAAAAAGGCCAAAGCAGGGGACTAGGGCAAATGCAAGTTTAGAGGACACAGCAACAGTTTGTCAACATCTCTGTCAACTTTTCAAGATGCAATTCTCCATCTTCAAAATGAGAAGCAACCTCAAGACATGGCATTTTCTCTGTGGTGGGCTCACTCTTTCTCTCCAAATACTTCAATGACCCTTAGTCTGTCACTGGAAAGCTACCAATCTGTCAGTCACCACCTCTGATGTCTCACCAGTAATTCTTCCTCTTGCTCTCCAAAAGCAATTGCTGCATTCACACCACTTGCAGAAAATCAATCTGTGCACTCTGTCAGATCATAGACTGCTTTCAGCACCTCCCAGCCCAGCTCCTGCTCCCATGCCACCCTTATGCTCACTAGCAACAATTTTCAGGAGTCCTCTCCTCCAGTGCTGCTCTGCTCTTAGACTCTCAAATGGAGCTTAACAGTGCTTTTTAGCTGCTATCCTGCAGTTTTAATAGCACTCTCTCCCATCCTGTAGCATACAAATTACAGAAAGCAAAATACACAATCAATTTCGACAACATTCTTCACAATGTGAAGAATGACATCTCCAGAAAGGCTGTAGCAGATATCTCACAGTTGTTCAGAAATCTCCTTTACTGTGTGGTGCAATTATAGCATTTTAAAGGAATTATTAAGGGCAATTCCAGAGAGTTCCACTGCCTGCAGAGTGCAGCAAAACCCACACTGTCTGAAAGTGAGTTGGGCTGGTCCTTGCTCACTTCCATAATCTGCGGTCATCTCAAGTAGGGAAGGAAAGCTGGCTCACCTCATTCTGCCGGTTGAGTTGTTTTCCCTTCATCTTGACTCATCCTTGTGAGCTGATGTGCTAGACAAAGCAGCAATCCCCACCCACCTGCAAAGCAGCAAGAAAAGCTTAATCCAACAGCAACGGCAGTGTGCTTTGCAGAGGAGGGCTGCCTAACTGAGGAAGGAATTCAAATCACAAATGGCAGAAAATTTACCCACAGCCACACAGGTGACAGTGGCATAGCAAAGCCCCTGCAACTCCAGACTTCACCCACCAGTTCTCTTTCGACTCTCCTGTGCAAGTACATTAAAAAGGTGAGAGCAAGAAGGAAGTTAAAAGGGAGTCTTCTACCTCCTCATTCATCTTGATAGACTAAATGTGTATCAAAGCCTCTGCAACTCCAAACTTCACCCATCAGTTTTCAACTCCCTGCAACTCCAAACTTCACCCACCAGTTTTCTTTCGACTCCCTGCAACTCCAAACTTCACCCACCAGTTTTCTTTCGACTCCCTGCAACTCCAAACTGCAACTCCAAACTTCACTCACCAGTTTTCTTTTGACTCCCTGCAACTCCAAACTGCAGCTCCAAACTTCACCCACCAGTTTTCTTTCGACTCCCTGCAACTCCAAACTGCAACTCCAAACTTCACTCACCAGTTTTCTTTTGACTCCCTGCAACTCCAAACTGCAGCTCCAAACTTCACCCACCAGTTTTCTTTTGACTCTCCTGTGCAAGTACATTAAAAAGGTGAGAGCAAGAGGGAAGTTATAAGGGAGTCTTCTACCTCCTCGTTAATCATGGTACACTAAATGTGTATCACTCACTCTAAATGAGTAACAATTTGCCAATATGAATGCAAAAGCTAGAAAATAAGCAAACAGTATGTAAACAGCACAAATACTCTTATTTGAAAGAGGACATGCCACATTTATCAAGATTAATTCAGTCTTTGGGATTTTTAGTTAACTTTTCCCCTTGCTGTCTTTTGACCCCAGTAATTCTAATGAGGATTGTGTAGGGTCTGCCATTTCGGTCCCTGTCTTACTACAGTAGGTAGTGTTACAAATGTATGCCCCTTCCAGAAGCAGAAAGATGTGTGTGTGTTACCTCTTCTGCTTTGAGCAATAGGCCTGCAGCAGTGAGTGGTATTTTTTCCATCTCTGTGTGCTGCTGGAATGTTTATCTTTGCTCGACTTGCCTGGCTATTGCAAAGCTACTTGAAATGATTCATGGATCTGACAGATGTCTGGTACAGCTGGATGTGTCCTTGATTATCCCAAAAGTCTGGACAACACTGTCATTCACCATTGCCCAAATTATCTCTGTATTGACTGCAGAAGCCTCTGTGACAGTACTGTAATGGCTAATTACCCAGGATACCTTTGATACTTACTTTATAATGGTTTATAAAAGTAAAAAAAAAAATAGAAAAGGAGAGAAAGAGTTGGAGGAAAAACATACCAGTTGAGGTATATTCTTATATGTTCCAGAACAATATATGCTTTAGCCTACACAAGAATATACTGCATATCATTAAATCCAGACTGTCCTTTCAAAATGGACAAATTTCCAGCAAAATAGATCAGGAAGAAATGCAAAGAATGCTGACAATGATAAATCGTGGACAATAGAAGGAGCTATTAGCTAGGAGAGAATTGGATGTACAAAACACTCTTGGAAAAAAAAAAAGGATGACAAGCAGCCATTTGCCTGCTCTATACGTTGCTGGGAAATTAGCATGTTCTGCTTAGCAGATCACAAAGGGCAGCATGGGTAGTGATGCTAAATATGTATATGGCTATCTCATAAAACTGCCTACAAGGAGGTATGAAAGCAGAGATGTCCTTTTCCTCTGCTATCAATTAATGTGCTCTGAAAAACACAGTTTCTGCAAAGTGAAAATATATTAAGGGTCAAAAGAAAACAGGGTACGAGAATCTCATTTCAGTGAACATGAGGTCTTAGTGACAACTCAGGTGAAAAATTATTGCAAATCTTTGTTTTTATGAGGCTGTGTCTCTCCTTATGATTTAACCTAGGGTCCAAACCAGAAAAGCATTCACAGAATCATAGAATCAGTCAGGTTGGAAGAGACCTCCAAGATCATCCAGTCCAACCTACCACCCAGCCCTACCCAGTCAACTAGACCATGGCACTAAGTGCCTCTTTTCTTGAACACCTCTAAGGTCAGCGACTCCATCACAGACACAGACAGACAGACACAGTATCACCAAGGTTGGAAGAGACCTCATAGATCATCAAGTCCAAGCCGTTACCACAGAGATCAAGGCTAGACCATGGCACCAAGAGCCACGTCCAGTCCTGCCTTGAACAGGTCCAGCACCTCCCTGGGCAGCCCATTCCAATGGCAAATCACTCTCTTTGGGAACAACTTCCTCCTAACATCCTTACCTTTAGCTAACAGCAGAAGCATGTTTATTTGCCAACCTGCTACAATACCTGTAAAAATTAGGAAACAAGAATTCAGTATTTGTTCTGGAGGCATTAACCACAGACCATCATGGGGAAATATCCTCTCTCTTTGCACGGTTGTGGCGGCACAAATGGAAAAACAATGTATTAAATGCAGAGAAAACAGAAACGTTGCTCAAGATTCTGCAGGCTCAGACACAATTGCTTGCAGGCAAATTGTATTTACTCCTCTTAGAGCGTGAGCTAAATCCTAGCTGCCACAAAGTCTTGCAAATCCGAGTTTGTTACAAGGCAGAACAGATGTTTGGCAGCAGAGTCCCACTGATTCTGTGCAGGAAGATGTGTATCAGCTAAGGACGTGCCCTGAAGGTCCCAAGTTTCGCATGGGGAGGTTTAGGCTGGATGTTAGGAAAAAGTTCTTCACAGAAAGAGTGATTGGCATTTGAATGGGCTGCGCAGGGAGGTGGTGGATTCACTGTCTCTGGGAGTGTTGAAAGAGAGACTGGATGTGGCACTTGGTGCCATGATTTAGCTGATTAGATGGTGTTGGGTGATAGGTTGGGCTCCATGATCTCTGAGGTCTTTTCCAACTCGATTAAATCTGTGATTCTGTGAAAACACATACTTGAAACTTATTATAAGCATTAGAAAGGTATGGTTAGAATAAAACAACCTAATCCAAATAACCACTCCTGATGATTTTAGTTTACATTTTGCAGCGTGTCCACACCTGGAAGACATAGAAGGGGCTAAGTGTATATATTAAAATGATCAAAGAAAATGACAAAAATTCAAGTACTTTCTTCTGCTAGAAATAGAGTTTTTCTCATGCAGTCCTTCTGAGCTGAATAGTCAGGAAGAGACTAATTTTTGATATTGGCTCTTTCAGCTAACTAAACTGAGTGATGTTGGGAATATACAAAGCCCCACGAATGTTTAATACTAATTATATTTGACATCAGGTTTTGCAGTCCCTTAGATTTCAGCTTTGAGCTTCACAATGGCCTTTGAACAATCAGATTGCATGATTACTGATTACTTAATTTGGGGGCCATACATACCTCATGTAACACTCTGAGATGAGTTCAGCCTTGCAAGCTGACCTTAAACTCAACAGATAGGAGTGAGACATTGACCAATGCTGTCCTGGTGTGGAGAGTGTTTGAAAATGTGAGGGCTTTTTTCTGGAAATATTCTGAAACCAGTCATGTGCTTTGTATTTTGTGCAACTCATCAAGATTATCTGCTGCTGAGGCTGGATGGATCAGCAGGAAGGGATGATGCAGAGCATCACTGTCCCCATCCTTGGCCTTTAAGCCCACTCTCGGTCACGCATGTGACAGCTGGGCGGTGGAGATGAAATATCTCCATAGCAGGTGCTGCCCTGCATGTTTTGGTAGCTCTTTCTTCTATTCTAAATTGTTATTTATTTTAAAGATAGATTTTATATTACTAATCCATGCTCATTACACTAGCAATAAAGTGCTTGATAGATTCACCAGCCAAGTACACAAGGAGCGTGTACTCCCTGCTTTGACTAAACTTCTCTGCTGAATCTTTGTGCCATGACTTTCAAGAGACCACATACGTTAACTTCTTGCACCTGAAACACTTGAGGTGAGTTTTGGAGAGAGAGTATCACAGTATCACCAAGGTTGGAAGAGACCTCATAGATCATCAACTCATACCACTTTCATCAACTCATACCACTTTCTAAAAAGGCTGCATCCAGGATGCCCAAACTCATCTCTCATCCTTTCTTCTTTCTAAGCCCCTCTTGAAAATCCAGACCCCAAGAAAAGAACAAGGTGGTTCCGATTTCAGGTGTCACAGCAGACTGTTTCTGTCACAAAGTCTCACAGCAACTTCTCAGTAGTCTCCATCTTGAACAGAATTGTTCTCTAAAAAAACATCACTTTCCCAACTAGCTGTCAAAGTTATGTTTCTCCTCCTCTTATCTCCAATTGCAGGTAATGGAGCAAAGTGTTATTAGTGATGAGAATTACAGTCACAATGCCTTTGGCTCTTAAAAAGAGAGTTTATGCAAGTCTTCCAGACTGAATTTGAGACAGTCCATACTTAGATTCTCTGATTCAAATGGGACCTGAATTGGGACTATTCCATTCATGACTAGGAGAGGATTAAGATGCATAACAGGTTGCATGTGGAACTGAAGTACTTAACATCTCCAGTGACTTTTGTTTTGGGAATGCAGAAAGGAGGCAGGAATAATGTTTTCTTAAGGAAGAGAGAGGGCCCAAGCTCTGCAGAGAAAGTGCTGTGCCCTGGTCATATCCCATGGTAATGGCTGCAGGGAAACCGTATGACATTTCTTCTGTGCTTCCTGTGACAAGAGGCAGAGCATGAACTGCAGAGCTCAAATTCACTCTACACTAACACAAGAATTCAGAAATGTTAATTTCAACCAAAAATCCCTTTAGTATGCAGGAAATGTGCTATTCACCTAGGACCTAAAAGTTTTACTGTGATTTTAGCTTAATAAATTAAGTACTTAGCAGGAGATGACAAAAATCTACATTTTGCACAAGTATGTAGTATTTCCTAGGATTCAAATATAGACAAACATGGTTTTGTTATTCATCATTCTTTAAGATTCTCCCCAGTATATAGGAAGTCCTTTCAGTGAACACTGTGCTGGTTATGTTCACTCAAAGCATTCCCTTTTTCCTCCTGTTTGCTCTTGAAAGCCTGGAGGGGCAGGGGGGGTGGGGGGAGAGAGGAGGAAGGAGAGCAGGGGGAGGGGAAGGACAACAGAAAAAAAAACCAAAACTGCAGCTTGAGAAGTTGTCACAGAGCCCCATATATCTCAGTGTTATAGCCACTAACGAGATCACTGCAACTTTCTTAAGAGCTGTCAGACACATTTACAATTTCAATGATTAAAAGTTGCAAATATATTACAAACTTTGACACGTGATATTTTCCAATAAGGCAAACAGCCTTTGCAGCTAAAGTAACATGAAATTCAAAGGAGGCTTTGATTACATCTAATCTGGTAAAGAAATGAAATCATAAGCATGCTTATTTCAACCAACAAGGAAAGAAAGCAAAATAATACATCAACTCCCCGAGTAAGCAGTCACAAAAGACCTTTAAATAACTCAACTTTCTACCATATTTTATTATCCTTCCCTAGGTTTATAGCATTATCTGCTACAGAAATGCAGGGAGATTTGTAAAACACTATAGCATTTAAGTCATTACATTTTATAGCTAATTTCTAATGTGGATTTGATTTTTTATGAGCACAGAAAGAATCTAATTTGCATTAGTGACAGTAACTAGAGAAATTTAACACCTGGCACTGGTTGTACCAGAAATTGAATATTAGCTACTTGGGTGCTAAAAAGCACATTCACTCCTTCAAGGGAAATTTTTCATTTATTTATGCTGCACTCTCATGTTTATCATTACAAAAGTGTTCTTACATCATGATAGAGGAAAACTCTCAGGAATGTAAAAATACCACGCACTCGATAAAGGGAGTTTGCAGCAACAGCAGCAAAATGAATCATTTATACACTAAAAGAATGCACAAAGCCAGAAATAAATCTCCGGTGAGATATAAAATTAGAACAGCAGCAATGTACAGACAATTCATTTCCACAAGTGCTGTGTATTTATTTCTCCATAGATACTACTGCTTTCCTGGAGCAGTGCATTACATCCAAATTAAACCTCCATTTAAGGGGGGGGGGTGGGGGGGTGGAAAATGCACCAAACAAGAACAAACCAACAAAAAAAAAACCCCAAACCCCAAAATAAAACCTCAGACCATAGCTAACACAAAAAAAAAGAACCACATTTCCACACAAACAATCCACCTATTTAGAAAGGGCAGAAAATTAGGAGCTGCAAAATAGGCAAAGTGGCTGTAAAATGATATGGGAAGTGACATTTTACATAGCCGGCTACAATTAACACATTGATGGCATTTTGCTGGGCTCCTTGCAGTGATAATGCTGTTGTCAAATGTGTTTAGTGCACCAAATCTCCTGGAGCCTTCAGCTAGGCAGCAAGCTTTTGACAGATTGAAGGTTCGGAGATAGGCTATCATGACAGATGGAAACTGGCACCGATGTTCAGCTTGCGCCGATCACAGGGGACCTGCCCCCCTTATTCTTCAGGGCTCAGCTCTGCAACCTTCCCCCTTCTGATGAAAGCAGGGGATGGCATTGTTAAATAGTGCATCTGTGTGAGTTAGACTACTCTGATGAAAGCATAAGGCAGACGCTCTGTGAAGCAAAAGACAGCCTCTGCTCTAACTGCATTTTAGATAGACTTGGGGAGGACTCCAGGGAGCTGGGATAAAACTTTGGTAAATTTCAGACAAAAAGAAAAAGCCCACACTAACCACTACACGGTGCTTCGTATGGATCTGTGTTCACGAGCTGGAGGGATCCATACATAGCAGCTACCAGGAGCTATTGTGCGAGTCTCTCCATAAGAAGCTTTTCATTACTGTTTTGATCGTTTACTGACACTGGTTTCTAAGAACTTTACATTACAGAACCCCATCCAGACAGAAGATCCAAACAGGAGATAGATCCATGTAGAGAGAGGCTGCGAGAGCAACCCTGCTTTGCTGTGAGCATCCAGCTTGCTTGCTCAGAGGCTAATTCAATTATTAGGAGAGACTGGTCTTGCGCCTCGGATGCAGTGTTAAAAGCGGGATGGGAGCCTGTGTTATCGAGCTTTACGCAGCTGGGCATAAACAGGCAGATAATACAGTTAATTAACCTTTCACCCCCCAAACACCTTTTGAAGAAGGGCATTTGTTATTTTTTTTAATCAGCCTCAGGATATTTCAAAGGCACTTGTTCTGGCTATATTTGCTTCTTTCTATCCCTGACAAATTCCTGTTTGATTTCTTTAAACTGGGCTGTAGAGCTTTCTTTTTGCTGTCTTAATCTTCAATTCCACTCTCGCTGATGTAGTATTTGGAGCAGCATACTGCAGCCCATTTGAGGTATGATAATCAGCTGATTAGCTAGTGAAGTCGTTTTCCCTGAGGCTCTTTTGTGTGCAAAATCCTCACACTCAATTGACATGTGGACATCATAAAGCTGATGAAATGCAATTGTAATGAACAAGAGGGAGAGGCATCTGCAGCAGTCTAAATGAAAGACCCTTCCCTCTCGACATGCTAATTCAGAAAATCTGCTCTTAACTTGTACTCCCTCTGGATCCCAGTGGATGTGAATCTCCATGAATGCATATTCAAAACAGCGTATTAGCCTCAGTAGCAAGTGAAAGTTGAGCCTGGATGGACCAATTCTAATTTCAAGACAGATTATGCTGCATCAAACGTAGTAATGATTTGACAGTTCATTTGTGACGAGAGTCCTACAGTCAAGGTTTAGTGCACAGATAGGCGCAGGTGTGCAGCCAGTACCAACAAGATCCAAACACTGCCAGTTAGGAAGCCTCATGCATGAGGAAAGGTGAAACATGTTTAAGAAGTTAAGACCATCTTTTTAAAAGCATGATGTTGAAGTGGTTCTTCAGATACCCTTTTCTTACTACACCATCAAGCCCTGGCTGGGAGGGACCAGAAAAGACATCCAACAAACCACAGTCACTAGAAATGAGCTCTAGAGTGAAGCAAGTTATGGAACAAGGTCAGAATATGGTTTGGTTCATATTCTGGATAAAATAACTGCATGGGCCTTCTAGGAATTTAGTCTATCTCTGGTTCTGTCCATGAAGAGGTTCTGTGAGTGCAAACTGCTGTGACAAAGCAGACACCTACAGCGTGGGTGGAATGATTCCAGGCCACTCCGTGGTGGATGCAGATTGTCATTTCCTCTCCAGTAGCTTCCAGCATCCATTTTGGGGTTCCCTGCCTCAAAATTATCTAAATTATTAATTGCTTTTACAAGGTGGACACCATATACTTAATGAGGATTTTTTTTTTTAATCATTCCTTTGTGCTTCTTAAGACAGGGAAAGAAATTTAAATCTATATATTCCTGATGCATTCATGTACTTTTGTATGTATTCTTTAAATAAAACTTGTCTTAAGAGATTAGAATTTCCTGAAATATCAAATACCTGAGTATTAACTATGTTTAATTTAAATCTAGAAGACATACGTGCACAGACTTTGCTACACAGGCTTTTAAGTACTAATTAGCTGACATGTTCTGCTAGCCAGAAAACCACCTAAGTTCAGGAAGAGTCATTGCTTGGTAGGATCTTCATGTCACCCAGGAAATTTGTGCCTCAAGGCAGGAAACTGAGCCTCAAAGAAGCTGCCTCTCACCTTTTGTGCTAGTTTGAGCCCAGCTAGAATGTTTTGGTGAGAAGAATTAGATCATAGGCTGAGAAATGAAAACAATGGTGAGGTCTACTTCGCTCACAGTCTTGCTGAGATGTGTAAAGAAGAAAAGCAAAACATTAGATAAAGTCACTTTGCTCTGGGCTTTGCTCTGGGCTCTTTGCCTGCTGCGGAGCTGGGCCTGCTGGCTGAACCCCATCTTGCTTTCTAACCTCACCCTGCATTTGCTTCTTGGCTGATTCACCTTTGCTTCTTAATCCTCTTGGCCGAGCCTCCATTCTTCCTTGGGACTGGGGAAAGGTTGAGAGGGGTAGGGGAAGGTGAGGGGTGGTTGAGAGCCCCTCCTGGGGACTCAGGTTTTTCAGAGGGGAATTGCGTCTGTATTACCTTTTTACCTTGTATATTTCTGTATATACTGTAAATATCTGCTTGTACATTGTGCTAGGTGTAAATATAAGTTTCATTCATATTTCCAGAGCCAGCTGAGTCTAGTCTGGGTGATTTCTAAAGTGGGGGGGTGGGGGGGCAGGGGACACCCAAACTGCCACATGTTTCCTCTGTGTAGGCTGGGCAGGCAGTATGGAGGTACAAGAAGAGTGAGTGCTCCATGTTGCCCTTCAGTAAGGGTTGTTCTAAAACCGATGCATGTTAGGCAGGCCAGTGGTGCCCATCCCATAATGTGTGAGACAAGTTATTGTGAGAGATCTGAAAATCACCCCATCCCCACCAATGCTTCCACTGCCAATGTTTAGTCCATATGATTGTAATTATGTACCTGTGTCTACTCCAAGTTAGAATTAAACATCATCTATTTGTATGGACGTTTCCTATCATGATTCAGTGCACAGTTCCAGATCTTAGGCTTTTCTACTCAATCATTTCATGAGGATATGGTTTTTGGAATCGTAGAATCACAGAATCAGCCAGGTTGGGAGAGACCTCCAAGATCATCCAGTCCAACCTATCACCCAGCTCTATCCAGTCAACTAGACCATGCACTAAGTGCCTCATCCAGTCCTTTCTTGAACGCCTCCAGGGACAGTGACTCCACAGCTTTTAAGATGCTATGAAACCTCTTTACATTGCAAGAGTTCCTGTGCTTCCAGCATGTAGCACAATTGTTTCAGCAACATGAAAGAACCTCAGCAAGCACCCTATATAAATATCAGCTGCTGGTTAAACAGGATCTTCCAAAACAGCATTCTCCATGTACATCACTGAATGGGCTGAGCAGTCAGGCATCTTCGTATCTTCTGAATTCTTTCTTTCCTATTCATTTTTTTTTCTTGGGTGTGTGAGTGTGAAGAACAAGTTAACATCTTCACTGGTTTGTTTCCTTGTTTTTTTTTTAATCCTCAGAAGTTGAAAAATAAGGTGGGAGGTACAGAAGGGGAGTACCTTGAAATGGGACAATTTCTGTCTCGGTGGTACCGAGGACAGTGGCTCCTCTTGCCAGGAGCTGTGCAGAAAAGGCTGGTTTCTCACAGCTGGCCTCCAGTTATCTTGGCTGATTTTGTTCTGAACAGCTGGCTGATACCAAGGCTTCGCCACACTCCTTGCTTAGGACTGCTTTTCTCACGAGCCAAATGATTGAGTAGCTGTCTTCTTTGTGTTACAAGGTGGCAAAACTACCAGCAGTGGATTTGAGAGAATCAAATGCCCCTGCTAAAGAGCCTGGATTTGTGGGCACTCCCGGCTTTTATCTGAACATGCTACAAGAATTAAGCCATATTGATCGATCCCCAAAGTAAGAGGCCTGAGCCTCTTAGGAAGTCTCCTCTTAGGAAGATGGCTGTGGCAGAGGTTTTACCATTCTGTTTTGAGACCTACTTGCCTAAAAAGCACAGAGGAGTAAGCACAGGTACCATTTTGTGATCCAGTAGCTGCTCCGCATCTCTGCAACCCTTACCTGGAGAGGTGGCTACAGACCTTTTCTCATTACAGGCTACACATATAAGGTATAATTTAAAGGTTAATTTAAGATTAGCTTGTCTAGCTTTAGTTTGTTATTGAGCCCCACTAAAATGAGGATAGTAGAAAATCTTCACAGTACTAAAGAATCAGGGATCAAGAGTTGTTGCAGGCAGACTACCAGAGGCTCTAAACATAATATACATTGGCCAGAAACACAAACATCATAAATGTGCATGTAATATCAGCATTTTTAAGCCTTGCCCCTTACTCACTAACTTAACTTTCAGCAACAGTTGTGGCTGGGCTATCATCCAGTCACTATGCACGATGTATTTTGAGGGCTGGGAGAAGTAAAAGAAGCCAAAAGCATAGAATCATAGAATGGTTTAGGTTGGAAGGGACTTCAAGGATCATCCAGCTCCAACCCCCTGCCATAGGCAGGGACACCTCCCACTAGAGCAGGCTGCTCAAGGCCTCATCCAGCCTGGCCTTAAATGCCTCCAGGGAGGAAGCATCCACAACCTCCCTGGGCAACCCATTCCAGTGTCTCACCATCCTCACTGTGAAGAACTTCCTCCTAACATCCAGTCTAAATCTCCCCTCTTCCAGCTTAAACCCATTCCCCCTCGTCCTAACATTACTAGACCGTGTAAATAGTTCCTCCCCAGCCTTCCTGTAGGCTCCCTTCAGATACTGGAAAGCCACTCTAAGGTCTCCTCGAAGCCTTCTCTTCTCCAGGCTGAAGAGCCCCAACTCTCTCAGCCTGTCCTCATAGCAGAGCTGCTCCAGCCCTCTGGATCAGAATTGCATTGCATATCTTACTTGATTCTACTTACAGAGTGCTGAACTCAAGGGCAAGAGTACTTTGAGATCATGTAACTCTTTGTATCCCAGTTCCTGCTGTGTGTGCTCACCGAGGGTTGGAAAGTGGACCGGTTTATTTCTTCCTAATGGTCTAGAAGAGTTATATGGAAGAATGATGAAAATTAGTATCATTCTAAACCTCAAAGTTCAATGAGATAATAAATGCCATTCACACTGTAAGTCACAAGTTTGGTTGATGTTTTATACCCTCTGCAAGCCTGCTCAAATACAGTATAAAGCAGCATCACATCTGATAAATTGCTGCAAAAAGAGCTGGTCTTTGTTGCCTGTTGCTTCAGATGCATCAGATTACAATGATGTTTAACACAGAGGTTTTTGGTTTTGCAGGGGTTTTTTCTACATGGAGTGTTTCAAACCAGTTTGCCAATCCTTAAAAGGTTAATGAGTACTGCCTGCTACAGATGCCAAACTGATTTAATTCAGAAAATGAGAAAACATTCCTAAAATGTAATCAGCTGTCACTTAGGAAATGACATACAACAAGATAAGGGTGTTTTACATTTTGCTTCCTAAGCAGGGCTTCTGAGAGGTCTAGAGAAAACGTCAGCTGGTTTCTGTGCAAGACATATCTCTCTCCAAAGTTGTTTTTACCTGCAAAAGCAAACAGCAGCCGTTCAGTGTTCCAGTTTCTGTCCCTCCAGGTAGTCACAGCCTCAATCCTTACTTGCTTAGGACATTCTAGTCTCTCTTTTAGAGTGCAGCACCTTGCCTATATCTTATTGAGTGACATTTTTTGTGCATCCCAGTGCTCCTCCAAGAGTTTCAGAGTGATCTGAACGTGGTGCAGCTGGGACAGGGCAAAGGAGCTCAGCAGTTCCAGGGGGTGGCTCTTTGTGATAGAGGGGAAGTCTCTTTGACATTTCCAGAAGAAGGGGAATAAAATAGCCTGAGTGTGGGGGTCAGAGCAGTAAGGAGAAGAGAGTACTTCTTTGCTTTGTGCAACATATGCATCCGAGAACTGTCCTGCACCAACAGCCTTTTTTCACGTGGTGAACTCACTGAAAATGTCTTTCTTCATTGTGGATCAAACCTCTTCAAGGGAGAATACATCAAGATTCTGGAAAACTCACCATGTCCACAAACACTGCAGAGCTTCAGAAGCCTTGCACTTCTGCCTCCTTATCAATGCTTAGAATCATTGAACTTGAGGTTGGAAATTGAGGTTGCTGCAAGGCAGTCTTGCAAGACCATGTTTCATGGGTCTGAAAGTCTTGGGAAGAGTTGTAGAGAGAAATGAGGTGGGGGAAAAAAATGGAATTAAGACAACAATTTTAAAGAGTATGATTTCAGACCAGAAATGAGGTCTTGCAGATTTTCAGACACTACAGTTTTCTCAGATTCTGAAGTTCTTGTGGTGGATGTGTTCTCTGAAGTCCCTTTTCACAGATCCACGCTCCTGCATGTTTCTCACTCTGCACAGCACCTCCGCACCACTAAAGTGTTTAGCAGCAATATCTGACACTTAGAAAATGCCTCTCATCTGCAAGCATTAGAGATAGGTCATATTTATTTCTTTTATAGAGTAGAATTAAAAACATTAATGCCAAAAATCCATCTTGGGTGACCTGCCAGAGGCTGCTGCAGATCCAGAGCGTGGTCAAGACTTGCTGCCTTTCCAGCTCTGTTTTCTTGCAGCTCGTGTGCCCAATACCTCTCACAACTCACAGAAATAACCCTTCAGCACACTTCTGAAGCAATATGCACACAAACCACTTTTAGGTGCAAGTTAACTGCAGATACTGCTGGGGTATGGTACAAACGTGCTTACGGCACTGCTCTTTCCGTCGCTCTACACAGACCTCTTTTCCGGCTTTATTATCTGCAACCCCTCTGCACTGCTCTCTGTAGCAGCTAAATATCCATAAAGAAGAGAGATATTTAATCTGAAGACTTCATCCATATTATTACCAATATTTCTATCTTCTTTCCTTCCCAGCTGTATTTAGTGAGCCTGACTTTTACTGTCAGCAGGAGCCCTTCTTGCTGGATCTGCAAGGGCACAGAAGCAGCACAAAGCATTGTTTCTTGCTGGTTAGCATAAGCCACCTTCCATACATTCTGACTGTATCAAGAATGCTGTAAAGTTTAAATTGGGCTATGTGCAATTAACTATGTTTTTAAGAGTTTGTAGGCAATTTCAGAGCAGGGCTCTACCATATTAACAGTTTCACAAGGAGGAAGTAGAGTTTAAACAGAGGAAACAAACACAAACATGTTCTCTTTTTTTAACTGCAATGAAATTAATTTTAAAGAAGTAGGATTGCAGTAAACTGATTTTTTTCTCCCACATGGCAACTTCCCAGAGACACTCATTAACTAATCAATTAATGTAATTATAAAACAAAACCTAAGTAAATTATTCATCTGTATAATTCTTAGGAGACAATGTCACCTAAAACCATAGTTACTCTATTACATTTGCAGTTTGTGTAAGTCTGTCTGACTTACACACAGGAGTGATGGCCTCTCTAACAGTCTTTCAGGTAACAGCTTAGAAGGAGGAGCAGCACTGCACTTCTGGAGTTTAGAGACAGGCATGGAAAAGCTGTTTGACAGTAGCTGAGAGGTTTTCCTACCTGCCAGGTCAATGCAAAAACTTACTACAAGCAAGTATTTGTATTCGTTCTGTTTTCAGAGAATCATAGCATCAGCCAGGTTGGAAGAGACCTCCAAGATCATCCAGTCCAACCTAGCACCCAGTCCTGTCCAATCAACTAGACCATGGCACTAAGTGCCTCAGCCAGGCTTTTCTTGAACACCTCCAGGGACGGTGACTCCACCACCTCCCTGGGCAGCCCATTCCAATGCCAATCACTCTCTCTGTGCAGAACTTCCTCCTAACATCCAGCCTATGCCTCCCCCACCATAATTTGAGACTGTGTCTCCTTGTTCTGTTGCTGGTTGCCTGGGAGAAGAGACCAACCCCCACCTGGCTACAGCCTCCCTTCAGGTAGCTGTAGACAGCAATGAGGTCTGCCCTCAGCCTCCTCCAGGCTGCACACTCCCAGCTCCCTCAGCCTCTCCTCACAGTGCTGTGTTCCAGGCCTCTCACCAGCTTCGTCCCCCTTCTCTGTACATGTTCCAGTATCTCAACGTCTCTCTTTGTTTATTTCCAATCATTTCATCAGGTATATTTAAAAATACAGCACTGTTAGATTTCACATTGCACTTTGAAGAAATTTGGCAGCAATATTAAAAAAGCAACATTTGACAGAAAAGCAGCAAATCTAGTGGTTATGGATCTATTTCTTATAGCTTTAAAATAATACAGAAGGTAAGAGGCATTAAAAATATGTATATATATTTCCCAGCCCACTTATGTCTAGAAATATTGTGGGGGGTTCCACACAAAAAAAGACAAGCAGAGGAGGAGGGGATGAGGATGAAGCAAAACCCATAAAACCCTACTTGTGTCTTAGTCCTCGTGAGCTTTCCTTAGGGAATATCCTACATCTTACTAACCTATAAGAGATACATCCTGGATGCAGTGTTCTGCCAAGGTACCAGACAGAGTATGGCGCCCATAGAAGGTTTGAGGCTGAGACCCCCACAGTTCCATCTCTGCCAGGGAAGCCCAAAACACACCCTATGGGGCTGGTGTACATTTCTTATCTTACCTTCCCTTCTGTAGGCGCTTCAAAACATAAGCTTAGCAGCAGACTGCAAACTTTCTTGGCCAAGCTGGAGATCCTGGTTTAAATGAGCATTTCTGCTGCAATAGAAAGGAGCAGTTTATTAATAATCGTAGAATCAACCAGGTTGGAAGAGACCTCCAAGATCATCCAGTCCAACCTGTCACCCAGCCCTATCCAATCAACTAGACCATAACAATATCTAATAGGTTACTCTTTAATAATATGCTAGCTAAGAATAATAATTTTCTAATTCATCAGCTGCTATTTTGTTCAAGATCAGCAGTAACAGCTTCATGTCACATATCTCTTTGCAGATGCAGTGGATGTGTAGGACAGGAACTCTGATAAAATGCAGATGCCCACAACTGCCACAGCATTCTCAGGCCTGGCAATCAATAGAAAGGATCCCAGCTCTCTCATTTTTCATCACCTCTTTAATGTCTTTATTGATACAGTACTTGAAATTTGTCATTAGCTCCTACTTATTCCTAAATCCTCTCCGTTTTGCAGTTTAAAGCACCACACCAACGTTAGGAAACAAAAGGGATTATGTCTCAAAACAGGCAGCAGTGTTTAAAAATTACACAGAGCATGGTTTAATACAAATCTGCTACCTGTCTGGGGACAGTTCTTCAATTCACATGGAAGCTATACATTTATATAAGGATCCTCACATTTCTGAAAGAATTTCGGTCCAAATTGTTTTTCCGGTCATGTATTGAAATGATAACCAAGAATCAAAATACTAACCACGTGGTGAAAGACCC
Organism: Tricholaema leucomelas; assembly: GCA_013400475.1. NCBI lineage: Eukaryota > Metazoa > Chordata > Aves > Piciformes > Lybiidae > Tricholaema lacrymosa > Tricholaema leucomelas. The sequence continues at coordinate 24,527 of WAAF01019989.1, forward strand.
ACAATTTGAGCATGCACTGGGTTCCAAGCACATCCCATTTTTCCCCCCAGACTGCCATGCCCTCACCACACAATGCCTGTTCACCTCCTCCTACAGCATCAGGCTTACATGCCCTCCCAGGCTCCATCTGATCCCACATTTTTTGAGCCAGTGCCACATGACTTGGCTGCCCACCCTGATCATAGATTGGTGGGGGGTTGGAAATGACCTCTGGAAAGTGAATCCAACCCTCATGCCAAAGCAGGATCATAGAATTAACCAGGTCGGAAGAGACCTCCAAGATCATCCAGGCCAACCTAGCACCCAGCCCTAGCCAGTCAACTAGACCATGGCACTAAGTGCCTCAGCCAGGCTTTTCCTGAACACCTCCAGGGACGGTGACTCCACCACCTCCCTGGGCAGCCTATTCCAATGCCAATCACTCTCTCTGGGAAGAACTTCCTCCTAACATCAAGCCTATACCTCGCCCAGCACAACTTGAGACTCTGTTTCTCTTTGTCTTATTGCTGGCTGCCTGGCAGAAGAGACCAACCCCCACCTGGCTACAGCCTCCCTTCAGGTAGTTGTAGACAGCAATGAAGTCACCCCTGAGCCTTCTCTTCTCCAGGCTAAACACCCCCATCTCCCTCAGCCTCTCCTCATAGGGTTTGTGTTCCAGGCCTCTCACCATCTTTGTCACCCTTCTCTGGACATGTTCCAATATCTCGACATCTCTCTTGAATTGAAGAGCCCAGAACTGCACACAGAACCTACCCTAGTATCACCTAGGGTAGACCACACAGGACCATGTCCATGTGGGTTTTGAAAGTCTCCAGAGAAGACAACTCTACAACATCTCTGGTCAGCCTGTTCCAGTGCTCTCTCACCCTCACAGTAAAGAAGTTTTTTCCTCATGTAGTTGTACAGCACCTTTCAACTTGTCTCCAGAGACTTGTGTTTGTTGCTTACCAGAAATTCAGAGATAAACTGTAGGCTGATGAAGTATTTTCAAAATAAACTGCTTAATTCCTCTGTCATGTCTAGAAGCAACATTTTCTACAGCTAACATGACAAACAAAAATCCATCTCAAGTGTTATTGCATGCATGCCACCAGCTGACAGTACATCAAGGGACATTACCTCAAATCAATGTCTGACTGCTGGATTTCTCTCACATATGACAGTTATATGATATAAATATGAAAATCATACTTCATTTAGATAATTCCTTCTCCTTTTACCTGGCCTGGACAAAGCATTTTAATCTTGCTAGAATTTAGAAGTCATTCAAAGCAATATTAAGCACATCAAAGTCACATAATAGTCTGGCAAATGTGTGTTCTTTCCTTCCCCCTTTGACAGATCTTAATCAAGAACTTAACTATTTCTCAATGCTAAGCAGATATCTTCTGCAGTCTGTAGAAAGAGGAGGTTAGCCAAAAGGATCACTTCCAGCACTGTGACCATATTGGAGCACGTCATCATTTCTTCTTGGCCAGTCTAAAGTTTACCTTATCTCCATCACACTTGTTGGAACTGTGCTGAACATCAGGCTGACCTGTTTGCATAGGGAGTTGCCTGGTTTTACCTTCCATCAAAGGTGGAGAGGTGAAGGTACTTCTGGAGGCCCCACCAGCAAAGCCTTGCTTGGAGAGACCCATGCAGACTGGACCACAGGCACTCCAGTAAAATCCACGTACCACAGCAGTGAACTCTTTAAACTCCAATAAAGAGACGAATGCACTTGGCTAAAAAAATTACTCTGCTTCTCATTTTCCAGCACAAATTATGAAGCCAAAGAGAAACACCCCCTCTAAATTCCCCCCAAACAAACATGCAACCTGCTTATAAACCCCAAACTTATTTTGGTCTTCAAAGATAGTCAAACAATTCTCTCAGTAAATGAGTCACTGACTTCGAAATCGCTGTCTAGTTATTGGAACACCTCTCCAGTTTGACGCAGCAGAGGATGTTCTTTGCTGTCTTGACTGTTCACCTTATGTTAACCTCAAAATCAAACACCTCAGAACAGCACCTCTAATAAAGTGGCTGTGCACTCAGCTGAAGCTGTTGTTGCTTGTGAATGACTCCAAAGAGGACAGCAATGGGAAATGATCTCTACAGTTTTGGTTTTGTTAAAATGGATGACTAAGGTGATGCATTTTTATTCTCTGGCCCCAAATTTAATTTCATAGTCCAGAATCATTACATACTCTGCAATGATTGCTTTCACTAACAGTATTTGCTTAAAGCTCTCTGACTAATATGGTTTTCCTATTCTGCAGGAATTAGGACAAGGAGCAACAGGTATAAGTTGCAGCATAAGAGGTTCTGCCTCAACACATGGGAGAACTTCTTTACCGTAAGGGTCACAGAGCACTGGAACAGGCTCCCTGGAGAGGCTGTGGAGTCTCCTTCTATGGAGACTTTGAAGGCCTGTCTGGATGTCTTCCTCTGTGATCTGTGTTAGATAGTATTGTCCTGCTCTGGCAGGGGGGTTGGACTCGATCTCTTTGGGTCCCTTCCAACTCCTAACATCCTGTGATCCTATGATAATACCTAGTATGGATTCCCTGGTGGTGAAATGGCCATGTCCCTACCCAGGTGAAGCACAATTGAAGTGTTTAGGGAGTTACTGTAGAAAAATCACTGAAACCATCCACATAGTGCACAGCAGAAGGCAGAGAGGCAAACAACATCAAGTGGTATTAGCAAGGGGATAAAGCAGTAAACAAGAGATTGTACAAGTTCTATATAAGAAGATCTTTAACAACTATAACCCATACGGAACTTGTCGAGACCTCTTTGCAGGTCTGGGCACTGTGATACAGGAAGCAATATACTGCCTTGCAGAAAATGTACTGTAGGGCAACACAGATAGTACCAGGTCTCTAAAATCTAAGTTGTAAGAAAAGGTTAAGGGGCTTGAGTTATTCTCCCTGGAAAATAACAGCCACAGATGTGACCTAAAAGAAGTTTTCAAAATTATGGGAAGGCTCTAGTAAAATTCTTAGCAATACACTGAGCACAGTGGCAAGATGTGAAAGAGAAGTGTAAACTTGTAGCGGTTTGGGTGTTACCCACCCCACACACACACTTTGGAAATCACCCAGACTAGGCTCAGCCAGCTCTGGAAATCTGGATGAAGCTTACATTTACAGCTCAGCACAATATACAAGCAGATATTGACAGTATATACAGTTATCTACAAGGTAAAAGGTAATGCAGAAACACAACAGCCCTCCCAGAAACCTGAGTCCCCAGGAGGGGCTCCCAACCACCCTTCCACCTTCTCCCACCCCTCTCAACCTTACCCCTGTCCCAAGGAAGAATGGAGGTTTGGCCAGGGGGTTAGGAAACAAAGTGGATTAATCAGAGAGACTGCAGAGAAGCTAGAGAGAAGTGCAGCTCAGGCAATGACCCAACAAGAAGTGCCTTATCTATGTTTGGATTCTTGTTGTTATACGTCTCAGCAATCCTATGAGTGCAGTAGACATCACCCTTGCTTGTCTTTCACAGCCTGTAATCTAGTTCTTGTCACCAAAACATTCTAGCTAGCTTCAAACTAGCACAAAACTTCATAAAACTGGAATTAAAGAAGACTTGGGTGAATTGAGCTATGTTATGCACAGATAAAAAAGTAAAGGCAGTGTTCATCCTCACCAAAGTCAACAAAGCTCTGTCATTTATAAGTAAAGCTATCCTGGAGTAATCCCCAATGTGAACAAAACTGTATTGCACCAGTTAAAGCTTTATTTTTCTCATCTATTAATTTCTGAGCAAGGAGCAGCAGTGAGAAGAGAGAAGCACTCAGAAGAAATGGGTAAATTTCAACAGAAACATTGTGTGGCATTATTTCTTTCAGCAGCTCACATCTTGAAGGAGGTTTCTGTGTCTGAGTTTTCCTGGGCAGGCAGAGGAAGCTGTATTTGTCCCAGATGAGAAGCAGATGGTTGTAAACCAGGATTTTACTGCTTTGCATCCTCTCTCTGTGCATTCACAGATGGGGAGGAGAAATTGTTGGAAGTTGCTGCTTGGACATGAAACCAAGGAATCTGTCCTCTGGAAATCCAGAACGTTGAGGCTGCTCTAAGTGGAAAGGTGTCTGTTATTGAAAGAAGGCAACTGCGCTTTTCCTGCCCAGGAGCTGGTGTGGACAGAGAAGGAGCTTTTGTGATCCCTAACCAATGAAAGGTATGGGCAAACACCAATCCTTTCCAGAACAGAAGAATCACAGAATTTCTTAGATTGGAAAAGCCCTTCAAGCTCATTGAGTCCAATCATTAGTTTCACACTGACAAGTCCTTGACTAAACCAAATCCCTCAGCACAACATCTAATCACTATGAATCGCTATGGTTGGAAAGGACCACCAGGAGCATCCAGTCCCACCTTCACCCCAGCATCCTTAATCACCAGACCATAGCCTCAAGCACCACATCCACTCTCCTTTTGAACACCTCCAGGGATGGCAACTCCACTACCTCCCTGGGCAGCCTGTTCCAGTGCCTGACCTCCTGCTCAGTAAAGAACTTCCTCTGAACATCCAACCTAAACCTCCTCTGACGCAACTTGAGGCCATTTCCTCTTGTCCTGTTGTTAGTAATTTGGGAAAAAAGACCAGATCCAACCTCACTACAACCTCCGTTTAGGTAGTTGTAGAGGACAATAAATTCCCTCTCAGCCTCCTCTTCTCCAGACAAACAATTCCAGTTCCCTCAGCTGCTCCTCATCGGTCATGTTTCCCAGACCTCTCACCAGCCTCATTGCCCTTCTCTGCACTCGTTCCAGTGCCTCAATGAATCATAGAATCAACCAGGTTGGAAGAGACCTCCAAGATCATCCAGTCCAAGCTATCACCCAGCCCTATCCAGTCATCTAGACCATGGCACTAAATGCCTCATCCAGTCTTTAATGTCCCTCCTATACTATGGTGACCAAAACTGGGCACAAGAAACCATTGCATCCAGCACATCGCAGAGAGGGAAACACTTCCCAGAGCTGTGGCAGAAATGCTGGGCAAGCAGCTAAATCCCTTCCCAGAATCTGCTCCAGTGACAATGCAGTGCCTCCTGGCTCCCTCCAGCCTACCTCTCGCAATAAATGTCAGCCTGCAGCTGTATTGGGCATAATTAGCCTTCCATAATAAATTACCCACATTTTCAGGGAAATATTAGAGACCATCATTATTTGGAATGGAGCTGCATTCAGCTGCACAACCCTAACTAATATGATGGATGGAGTAGTCATACTACTGAATACATTTATCTAGAATGAAGTGATTATTTCGAAGATGAACACAGTCAGAAATAAGTGCATATGAATCAAATACTACTGCACACAGGAGAGTAGCAGAGTAGCAGGGGTTAGAGGTCAGCTGACCAGCCCATAGCTGTTAGTTAGCAGATTATTTCACACATACCTCAGGATTTTAAAGCTCACTCTCAAAATCCCTCTGAATTTAAAAACGATTCTGTGTTTTCTCTTGGAAAAAGGGGTCTGTGAAAAGGGAGTGTGTGTGTAAGTACAACATATTTTTTTCACTCTATCTCACAGCTCTTTGCTGTTATTTGATTCCACTGCCCACCCACAGATGAATGCCTATTTCCCAAAACAGCACAGGCTAGCATAATGTCAAAATAGTGTTGATAGTAGCTAATTATTTTATGAAAGTATAAAATAAACAATGAAGGACTTCCTGTGAGAACTTCTTCATATCCAACTGACTGCAAGAGAAAACAGGAGTCGTTATAGGAGAAGGGTCTTAGCAGCTCTACAGCAAAACTATGCATTCCTTCTTTGGACACATTTTAATTCCCAACATTTCTTTGGCCTTTTTCAGTCATGGCTGTAAAGCAAAGCAAACTATCCAGGGTCGTGGACAAGGTACATGACTCTGTTCTGCAACAGTACCCTGCTACTGGCAGCATCTTGCCTTTTCTACCCATGTATTTTGATAGTAGGTAGATGAAGGGTGTACATCTGTGAATGAAGATCGGCTCCCTGTTCAAAGACTGGGGTCTCCAGAGTGCTTTGAACAAAGTTACATACTCCAAAGCTTTGTGTAGATTCATCTTTCCAAGATGCAGTAGCATAACTTCTACACATTCTGCTGAATTATGACCATAGAATCATAGAATCAACCAGGTTGGAAGAGACCTCCAAGATCACCCAGTCCAACCTAGCACCCAGCCCTATCCAATCAACTAGACCATGGCACTAAGTGCCTCAGTCAGGCTTTTCTTGAACACCTCCAGGGACAGTGACTCCACCACCTCCCTGGGCAGCCCATTCCAATGCCAATCACTCTCTCTGTCAAGAACTTCATCCTAACATCCAGCCTACACCTACCCCGGCACAACTTGTGACTGAGTCCCCTTGTTCTGTTGCTGGTTGCCTGGCAGAAGAGACCAACCTCCACCTAGCTACAGCCTCCCTTCAGGTAGTTGTAGACAGTAATGAGGTCACCCCTGAGCCTCCTCTTCTCCAGGCTAAACAACTCCAGCTCCCTCCACCTTTTTATGCATGTGGGACAATGCATGGACTCTTCATGCAAAGAGGTCATACCTTGCACCTTAACAGGAAATGAACTTCAATGTATTTTCTGTCATATTCCATGTTCCCATCATTGTCACTGCTGGAGAGATGGAGTTTTTCATCCTATCATTCTGTCTCAGTAACAAACAATTTTTTGCACCTAAAAGCAGTCTAAATTTTTACAGATGAGGTGCTGTAGTCAACTTGTGGGGAAGCTTATTTACCAACAGTAGTAGCTGTGTGGCATTATCAGCTGGGAAAAATAATAAAGGAACCTCTGTTACCACAGTAAGATAGCACAGCCTCAAGTTGTGCTGGGGCAGGTCTAGGCTGCATGTTAGGAGGAAGTTCTTCACAGAGAGGGTGATTGGCATGGGAATGGGCTGCCCAGGGAGGTGATGGAGTCACCATCCCTGGAGGTGTTCAAGAAAAGCCTGTCTGAGTCACCTAGTGCCATGGTCTAGTTGATTGGACAGGGCTGGGTGATAAATTGGACTGGCTGATCTTGGAGGTCTCTTCCAACCAGGTTGATGCTATGATGATACTGTTGGACAGAAAATATCTCTTTGGATTTTTTCAATCTGAAGATATCTGTTCTTAGACACAATCAAGTTATCACTAGATATATGGCAGATGTTTTTTACAGTTATCTATTATTTATATTTTATATTTAATGTATTTCTTGATAGATCATCACTTAAGGATATTTATTACATCAGACATCCATCCTGGCAGCTAAATATCTCACCATCAATTGGAATTTTAAGCTAGTTTTTGGACATAGTGCTACCCATTATCCTTGAGCCAACTTCATCATCAGTGAAAACAATATTAAAATCATAGAATCAACCAGATTGGAAGAGACCTCCAAGATGATCCAGTCAACTAGACCATGACACTAAGTGCCTCAGACAGGCTTTTCTTAACACCTCCAGGGACAGCGACTCCACCACCTCCCTGGGCAGCCCATTGCAATGGCAATCACTCTCTCTGTCAAGAACTTCCTCCTAACATCAAGCCTATACCTCCCCCACCACAACTTGAGACTGTGTCCCCTTGTTCTGTTGCTGCTTGCCTGAGAGAAAAGACCAACCTCCACCTGGCTACAACCTCCTTTCAGGTAGTTGTAGACAGCAATGAGGTCACCCCTGAGCCTCCTCTTTTCCAGGCTGAGCATTAGAATTGCATAAGATTTAATGCAGAGTAATATTTATTGGGATTTCAAAGAAACCATTTCATATGAAATTAAGACTGACTTTTTTTTTTTTTTTAATTTGCAAAGAATATTTCAATATATTCTAAATTCAGGAGGCATTTAAAGATAGGAATCAGTGCTACCTCCACCCCAAAATTGCAGGTAAAAAATTTTAAGTACTGAATGTTGGAAATGTACAGACAAATCTACAGAAATTCAAACATATTGTAAACAGTCTAAATACTTATTTTAATGTGCTTGATACATTTATGAAGTGTTGAGGTAAATGAAGATCTCTAACATGTGCCTGCTGAAAGCAACATTCTAGCAAAGGCGTAAAGCAATCTGACATTAGGTTGTGTAAAGCAATCTTACCACTCATGTGGTAAGTAAAAGCTTGAGTAAATAGGGAGGAACCTTATTGCTTCAAGAGCTGCTATGCTTAAAGGAAACAATTGTATTGCATCTGATTTTCCAGTCTTTCCAGAACAGTCTGTTGCTTTTTATTTGGATGGAAAATTTGTACAAAGAGCTGAGTACGCCCTTACGCCGCCCCCTGCACTAAGCTGTCTACCCCAAGCCTGCATAATGCACTGCTTCAGGGTTAGGGCTCAACTCAGAACTCAGACAGGGCACTGCCACAGCATCTTTGCTCTTAATAGAAAGGGGGAAAAAAATCCCTCTCCTCTGTTTCTCATGCAAGAGCAGTGTCTCTTCAGCACTCCTCTCCTTCACCAGCTCATGACCAAGACCTTGTCAGGCAGAGTGAACTCCAAAGTGAATCAGAAATATTAGGGAAACTATGACATCTGTTTTACAAGTGCTTTGGATTCACACCTGCATGTGATTGTAAGAAGTTGTCCAGGTGTGCTAGTTTGAATCCAGCTAGAATGTTTTGGTGAGAAGAATTAGATCACAGGCTGTGAAAAGGAAAACAACAGTGATGTCTGCTTCACTCATAGGCTTGCTGAGATGTGTAAGAACAAGAACACAAACATAGATAACACAGTCACTGTCTGGGCTTTGGGCTGAACTTCTCTCTCTAACCTAACCTGATGTCTGTGTGACTAATCCATCTGCTTCCTAATCCCCCTGGGCAACCCTCAAATCTTCTTGGGCATAAGGCAAAGCCTTGGTTAAGGTAGAGGAGTGGGAAGAAGGTGGAAGGGTGATTGAGTGAAAAAGGAATTAGATGGAGAGAGAGGAAGATAAATAAATAATACAAATACACCCAAGTAAATAATATCACTGCGATTTGGAAGTTAAAAGAATGAAAGTTTAACAATAAATAAAAGGTATATGAGGTAGGGAAGTTACAGAGATATAGGGAGGGGAAACAAGATACAAAGGACATAAATATACAACCAGATTTGGTGGCAATGGGTTTTGTCCACCTTGTGGGTGATGACCACGCAGTGAGACAAAGAGCAGCAGGAATGGTGATGGCTGGTGAGCAGGAAGGCAGGGAGGAGCGAGACAAACAGGAAGTCTCCCTGCTTTTATGGATCTTAGGATGTGGGAGTGGGCTAAACCACCACACCTGGTAGTGTTCAGACCCACCCCTGGGGAGGGGTCAAGACTACAAGGGGTCAGGTTAAAGACCACTCCCCCAGGAGGGTTAACTCTGTACAGATTGTTGGTTGGGTTCATTTGTTTGTTTAGAATTTAGAATAGAACAGAATCAACCAGGTTGGAAAAGACCTCCAAGATCATCCAGTCCAACCTAGCACCCAGCCCTATCCAGTCAACTAGATCATGGCACTAAGTGCCTCATCCAGTCTTTTCCTGAGCATACATTTATATGCTTCTTTGTGTATTTTACCTTAGATTTGTTTGAATTAAGAAAGCTGAAAGACAGCATGAAGTCTTCACCCAAAGGCCTGGCAAAATCTGGGCTCTTGCACACCTGGTGTTTTCTATGTCACCACAGCATCCTTGCCAGTGTCCAGCGAGCTGCAGAACCGATCTCCATCTGAACTATGCAGGGCAGGCAGAAAGCTGGCATCACAAAGCAGGAGAGGGAAAAGCTTCTTTCAGAGGCTCTGATGAATCTAAACACTCCAGCCAGCAATAAGGTACCAGCATACACCTTCAGACCTGAAAAAGTCAGAGGAACGTATCCATCATAATTGCATGACCACACACTTGAATCCTCTCTGGAATACTTTGGTGAGGTGCCTACCTTTTGCAGTGAGACTGTAGACAGCCAGATTTTTGCAGTATTTCTCTTCAGTTTGGCTAAAGGGTCTTGGCCATTTCCACTGAGCAACCGCTGCTCAACCATTATCTGACATGCCAGCCACCACGAGTGACCACAATTATTTCACACCTTTTCTCAAAGCTGTTTGTTATGGCCATGCAAATAGTACATATAACAATGCAGAAAGATTTCCCATGGCCTTTACTTTAAAAAACTATTTCCATCAAAGCCCATTTTTTTCTAAAAATAAGATAAGAGTGATTTGCCATTGGAATGGGCTGCCCAGGGAGGTGGTGGAGTCACCATCCCAGGAGGTGTTCAAGAGAAGACTGGATGAGGCACTTAGTGCCATGGTCTAATTGACTGTCTAGGGCTGGGTGCTAGGTTGGACTGGCTGATCTTGGAGGTCTCTTCCAACCTGGTTGATTCTATTCTATTCTATTCTAATAATTCTCTAAGATATTAGTGCTCTTACAAAGCTGCATTTCTTTTGGAGTAACGTTGAACAAATGGCTTAGGTTGGAAGGGACCTCAAAGCTCCTCCAGTTCCAATCCCCTGCCATAAGCAGGGACACCTCCCGCTAGAACAGGTCACTCAAGGCCTCATCTAACCTGGCCTTGAACACCTCCAGGGAGGGAACATCCACAACCTCCCTGGGCAATCCATTCCAGTGTCTCACCACTGGCACTGTAAAGAACCCTTTCCTAACATCTAGTTTACATCTCCCCTCTGCCAGTTTAAACCCATTCCCCCTCATCCTGACATTACTACACCTTGTCAATAGTCCCTCCCCAGCCTTCCTGTAGGCTCCCTTCAGATACTGGAAAGCCACTATAAGGTCTCCTTGAAGCCTTATCTTCTCCAGGCTGAAGAGCCTCTTGTAGCCTGTCCTCATAGCTGCTCCAGCCCTCTGATCATCTTCGTGGCCCTCCTCTGGACTTGCTCCAGCAGTTCCACGTCCTTCTTGTGTTGGGGACTCCAGAACTGTACACAGTACTCCAGGTGGGGTCTGACAAGACCAAAGGGGAAGAATCACCTCCCTTACCCTTCTGGCCACACTTCTGTTGCTGCAGCCCAGGACACAGTTGCTGTGCACACACACTGTCGGCTCATGTTGAGCTTTTCATCAACCCAGACTCCCACGTTCTTTTCCTCAGGGCTGCTCTCCAGTCATTCACCAGCCTGTATCTGTGTTTGGGATTGTGCAGATTATGTTGTCATAATATTTTCTGTTGATGACATCTTTATTTTGAGCAAAAAAAAATGCCCTCTCTGTGTCTTGACATCCATGAAGAATTATATTAGATAGCCAGTTCATAGCCAAATGTGCCATGCAAACCCAGAGGAAAACATTGGTAAAAAGCAGTAACACAACTACAGTAGGAATGCTGCTACAAGAAGGATCTGCTGAGCAGGAACCCTTGTCCACCAGATCTATGCTTGAAATAAAATCTTCAGGAAATAAATGATTGTCATTAAAGAAGCATTCATGTGAGTTTGTGTAGTAGATCTCTTTGTAGTCTCTTAACTACAGGATTCAACTTGGATCTATTTTATTAAAAGAGGAGCATAAACTTCAATTCAGCTTGCACTGAAATTACCAGGACTGTAATGACTTCTATTTAGATCAATGAAGTTATCCATCTTCACTCAAAAATTTAGCTCAAACTGAAATGCAGTCTGAGGTTTCAGGAATGGCCAGCTGAACCTTCTGGGTAAATGACATGAGGCAGGGAATTTATGTGGCCAAGTCAGGAATTATAAACAACAGAATTAGTTTATTTTCCTGGAACCCCCTCTCCCCCAAACTATATACCAAGTGAGTTTAGTTTATTTACAGATTCAGCTCTATCAGGAATTACTTCCAAAAAGGATATTATAGATAAATTTAGAGATTTAGGAAGTCAGAAAATGGCTAAGCTATAAACACAGCTTTACCCCACTATCAATCAGGCTGAGCAGAAGATTAGGGGAACAGCAGGTCTTACTCACAGAGGTGAGATAGGCATTCAACAGCGATCCTTTGCTGGATTCCTCTGCAGAAGCAGCCATAAGATGGTGCAGGCAATATCCAGTAGTGTATGTCCACGCAGCAGAATCCCCATGAGAGTGGCAGAGCCACCAAACTCAGAAATCTCTAAAGCACTTCTTTCATGAGTGGGATGATCATGGAACGATGCTGCCTCAATAGTAGCAGGGGAGAGCCAAACTATTGGAGTCTTCCCAGTTCAGCAGGCAGTCAGGAAGTTGGATGCTGATATGGTTCAAGAATTGCCAGTCCAGATGCTGCCAGCAGCTCTCTCAAAGTACTTCAGGGCTTGCCAAGCCTACAAGTTTGCATAGAAGGGTGCAAAAGGAAGGATGCTAGGAGGAAGTTCTTCGCAAAGAGAGTGGTTTGCCATTGGAATGGGCTGCCCAGGGAAGTGGAGGAGTTACTGTCCCTGGAGGTGTTCAAGAAAAGGCTGGCTGAGGCACTTAGTGCCATGGTCTAGTTGACTGGTTAGGGCTGGGTGATAGGTTGGACTGGATGATCTTGGAGGTCTCTTCCAACCTGGTTGATTCTATGATTCTATGAAAAGTGGGGAGAATTGTCCAAAAGCAGGGATGGTGTAAAACTGAGAGTTGTACAAAAAGCTAGCAGCTGTCCAAAAGCGAGGACTGTTCCATGGCTGGAACCTGTCCTGTCAGGAACTCTGTGGGGGGCTTTTTCAAGATGGGAGCTCTTAAGGCAGGAACCTTTACACCTTCTCCCTTGCTCTATTTATCCCTTTCTAGACAAAATGTCCATTTACCAGTTTATAGTGGGTGCAAAACCCCAGCCAACCACCAACCCAATTGCAGTGCAGGCATCCACACAGGTCAGCCCATGTGTGGGAAAGTGCCTTTTGCTGTTCCCCCTCCCGAAGCCTGCGGGGTGGGGACGGGAAAGCAGTTTTCATGCCTTCTTCTCCCATTCAAACCCATAGTGGGGGGAAAGAAAAAAGGAATTTGGGGTATCACAGGACAGTAAACCACTGCATTTCTCAGACTTTAGCAAAAGCTTGTACGTCTCATTTCTGGGTCTAGTATCAAAGAGAATGGAAAATACACTGCAATGCACTTAGAGGGATTCTTAATTACATCAATGGGGAATTTGATATATGTATGTGTATAATATTTATCTATTTAAATTGATATACTTTAAAATATATATATATATATATGTGTGTGTACATATATATATGTGTGTGTGTGTGTCTGTGTGTGTATAAAAGACAATGATCATTGGAGGATATTTAGGTAAAAGTGAAAGAAGTAAGACCAATCTAAAAGTCCTTCCTAGCTACCAGTCACTAACCACATAGGGGTTTCCTGAGCTGGAGGACAAATCCAGTACATTGTTGTTAGTAATTGCTGTGAGCTCTCTGACACAAACTTCCCTAATCCTCCTGATTTTCAGCCTCTATAACATCATAAGATTATTAATTCCATCTTAAAGATCCCATTATGTGTCCAGTTTCCTTTTACTTCTCCCCAAGCATCTTCAGGTGACCACTGGATCAAGATGCAGTTTAAAATATCAGTGTTTTGGCTGATACAGCTTTGCATGCATATATAGCAGTATAAGCAGCATAGCATTATGTTCCCAAAGGATACTGTTTTATTACCTTTGTGTCTTCTGTGTGAAAATACATTCTTGCTAAAACAGAGATTTTTAGAACAGTCCACGATTTACTAACTCAAGTTTGTAGTATGTTCAAAATACAAGTGCATTTTTGACTGCTCACATAATAGCAATTCTTTTATTGGACTTGCTTACTTCTTACCTGATTCCTTACTTAATCACAGGAACTGTGAGTATTTTTGTTTCCATGACCACTCACACCATAAAATTCTCTCCGTATTCTTTCCACTAAGAACGTCAAACAAGAAAATAAAAATCAGGATCAGTGAAAACTCATGGTTAGTCATGGCTAGAAACACCAAAACCAAATCATTGCATTATTCATCCACTATATATAATTTGCATATTAATATCATCATTCCTATAGGAAAGAGGAATATGCATTTACATCTCATTCTTCAGACTGAAAAATTCAAGTTTTCTTCAGCATTTCAAACCAGTTTATAAATGACATTAGTACATCATCAAAAGTCACTGATCATAACACTGTGTTCGTTCTCATTTGCTGTGAAGAACTGTAACAGAGAGGTAAAGCACAACTCAAATATGCATATTATTTCTGCCTGAAGAAAGTGCATTACTGGTACGTTTGCCGTGTGCTCAGAGATGAGGATATGCCCCTGCAAATACTCTTCCACCAAATCCAAGGCAAAGTTCCTTTTAGTTAAAGCTCACAGACATTTAATACAGCAGCGAAGGTTTCTCTCATCTCAGCCTTGGCTTGCTCCCACCCTTCAGACTGGCGCTGCCTATTCTGCTATAGGGGCTCGGGAGCAGCTCCTGGAGCAGGATCTGGTCTTTACTGAACACCCAAAGCTTCTAGCTCTGATGCAGTGCTTTGGAAACTACTTGCTAACAAGGGGTTTCTCAAATAAACTTTCAAGAACCCATAGGAAAAATTCAAGGTAGCTGCAAGTCACGACATAGCAGCACCAAAGGGTGAATATACCAAAATGCGAACAGCCTCGCCCTAGAAAAGAGTCAAAGTTTGCATCCCTATGACAAACGCACAAACAAAGCGTCGCTTGGCGTTGCTAACCACAGCGTTCAAAGAAAGTGTCTCCTGCTTCTCTTCTACAGCATTTCCCATTCAGCCTTTTTTGTCTGTGGAGATAGTCTAATATGTAGATGTCCTTCCACAGTCTCCTCAGAATAAAAATGAGCTCTTGAGGACTGAAAATTCTATTTCTATTTATCTTGATTATATTTAACTTGATAAGAGTAGAGTGTGTTTATTTAAATACTCTACCGTTATTTCTTCTTAACAACAGGCAGCTCTGAAGTGCAGTTTTAAGTCTGTTTACACCACACAGATATCAAATTGACTTGCTAATGGTAACTTTTATTCGGTATCCATGGGTTACTGTGTCATGTGATTTGACATCAAGTACAGACAGTGCTGATTAGTAGCATCCAGTTCTGTCCATCTCTGTGCATCACTGAACCATCTGGTCATTTATTCACTAATAAGCCCCTAATGGCCCAAATATTCACCGGCCTGTCATTGTGACATGGCATAAAATGCCTACATCTTTCAACTTGCTTTGACATGTTGCTTGTTTCACATCAAAACCCGTCATTTACAGGAAAAGAGCTCAGAGGGGTAAAAACTTGACCTAATCTGCAGTGTTAACACAAAGACAGAGGCTTTGTTATCTGGTAGCCTGACTGAAAGCATGTAAATGGGCATGAATTCATTTTGTACATTTTTCCATGCTCATTTTACAACATTCTTTAAGTTTGGTATCATTCCTAATATGGGTTTTTATGTGGGTTTTGCTGTGAAATCTCTTTTCTTTATCTGTTAATATTCTTGGGAGCGCTTTAAAGGCAGATGGGTTCTCAGAAACATTTGTCAGTTTTTCTACATGAAATGCCAATATTATAGGCAGCTGCAGAACTTTTCTAAAACCCTCCATTAAAACATAGTATTATTAATAATTTCACTTTGTGTTCCTCTCTTATCTTTGCCTAGATATCAATAGGCAGTGCAATACTTTCAGCCCTAACAGATAGGATATGCATTGGGTATTTTCAGTGTGCTATGTTAGATCTTGCAGAATCTTTCTAGATGACAAAAAAAAAAAAAACCTCAACCCTCACAGTTTATAATCACACTGCAAAGTCAAACACATTATTACTTAAGAGTCATGAATGCTTAGTAACTGAAAAAAATCTCTCTCTTCAGTCTCATCACACTAAATTACTGGAGAAGAAAGAGGTCACAGTCAGTGGTTTGTTTTTTGGTTTTTAATCTTACTGGGCATAGTCTCAGTTAAAATAGTTTTTAAAAAGCAAACACCCATTAAACTAATTGCTGTTGAAATCTTGGCTAATACATCATTAAAATGTGATTAAAGCGTGATGTAATTGATTGTAACTAGAACACTTAGGGTGGTTTTATGGCTCTGCAGTCATTGGTGTGATGGGACACATAATTCACCCAGTATGTTAACTTCACTTGATGTGTGCCTCTATTGGCACACTAGCTTCTTGAAGCAAGCATGTTCTGCTCAACAAAAACTTCTATTGTGTTGCCTCCTGGCAACTATATTGGTTGTAAGGTGATAAGTTTAAAAAGAAAAATAATATGGTAGAGAATTTGGGTTTGTTTGTTTTTTTTTAAAGCAAAACTGCAGTGTTTAATATAAGAGATTATTTTCTTTTTCCGTGGGCTGACATTATGTGCATATTGCCAGTGATAGCCCTTGTTAATGACATGAACATCATCCAGGATGTAGTGGTTTGGGTGTCCCACACCCCCCCATACACACTTTAGAAATCACCCAGACTAGACTCAGCCGGCTCTGGAAATATGAATGAAGCTTGTATTTACAGCTAGCACAATGTACAAGCAGATATCTACAGTATATACAGAAATATACACGGTAAAAACGTAATACAGAAGCACAACTCCCCTCCCAGAAACCTGAGTCCCCAGGAGGGGCTCTCAACCGCCCCTTCACCTTCCCCCTACCCCTCTCAACCTTACCCCAGTCCCAAGGAAGAACAGAAGTTCAGCCAGGGGCTTAGGAAGCAAAGTGGATTAGTCCAAAATGGAGGGTGAGGTTAGAGAGTAAGACGCAGCTCAGCCAGTTCCCAGGTCCCAAGCGAGACTCCCGAGTGGAGTGATTATCTATGTTTTGCTTTTCATTCTTATACACCTCAGCAAGCCTATGAGCAAAGTAGACATCACCATTGTTTTCCTTTCACAGCCTGTAATCTAGTTCTTCTCACCAAAACATTCTAGCTAGCTTCAAACTAGCACACAGGATAATGCCTCCGGGTGTGCATGCTAGTAAATTTAATCAGAAGATTCAGGTTAGGTAATGAATTGGGTTGAATGTTGGTGTCTTCATGGTGAGATTCAATCGAGTTTGAATTTCATTTCAAATTAGTCAGTTGACAATACTTACAGTCAAATCCAGACTCAGTCTTAGGGTACACGCGCAACATTTAGATATGCATTCAAATGTTTCTGCTTTTTGATTATTCACTTTATCAATCCTTGCTACACAATGTTATTCTCAAGGGCATCAATAAACACATTCACTCCTGTCTTATAAGCTCAAGAATACCTTTTGCACTTACTTGGAGGCCTCAAACCTAGAGAGGGCTGGAAAACAATTGTATTTTGTCAAAAACATTGAGATTTCCAAACTAATCTCTATTCAACATTAAAACAAAACCCGAAGCAGAGCCAAGTGAAGCAAGACATGAACTGATACCTTCCTAACCCTCTAAATGGTCCTCTTATTCATTATGTTGCTAATTCCCCTTGCTCTGAAGAAAAATCCCATTTGACACGTGAAAAGTCTTTTTTGACATTTACTCAAAGTGGAAAATTGCTATTAAAAAGAAAACAAAAATGTGTTCTGAAGACCTATCGGTTCCTGATGGAAATTGCAGGTTTTGTCAACAGCAGACACCCAAACCAATTCAAGATATATTCCCATTTGGCACAAATAATATTTAAAGGTACAAAAATACTAAGTATTTGTTCTCATCACCTTGTAGGGCTGTTCTTGGGTGCTAACTTTTTAGGTAAACTGAGCATTATCAAATGAGTATTTACAGTAATGCTAAATGCAGTGACTGAGTATGAGTGGTAGCTGAAGAGCCTTTGCATTGCTTCTGTGCTAGTTTGAAGCTAGCTAGAATGTTTTGGTGAGAAGGACTAGAT
>WAAF01019990.1:0-48973 GCA_013400475.1 Tricholaema leucomelas
CCAGATCATCAATAAAGATTTTGAACAGGACATATATAGAGAATAGATCTCAGACTTTCATCCAAATGCCAGGTCTACATTTTTTTCCATGAGCAGGTGCCTATCAGCACCAGATTGCTGGAAAACAATCCCACCACCCAATCCTTTTGAACAGAAAGAAGAATAAGTTCACTGAGGTGGAGAAAAAAATGGAAATCTGCAACCTTTAATACAGAACACATTCCAAATTCAGGTTGCTTCATAAAAAGTAATGAAAACAAAACAAAACAAATTGCAAAAAATAGGGTTAGCAGGGTAGAAACATGGAACACTGAACATAAAATATTAAGCAGCTTAAATTAAACACAAGTACATGAGGCTAAACCTTTCAGTCACAATCTGTTGCATTAACGCATAGATACATACTAGTGAATTCTGTTGCTTCTGGTGCTTAAGGAATAAATGTCACTTTGTGTTCCCTTACTGCATCTGAAGTCAATAAATCCATCTGCTGCCTTTCACCCATGCAGAATGCATTTTCATCTCCTCCAAGCCATGTTCATTGGGCAGCCTGATACAATTAAATGGCCTACATGTCACGTTCAGATCCTAGAATTTAAGCATGCTTATTTCAGTCTCTCCCAAGTACAGAAGGAAAGGGAGCACAAATAGCAATAGTCCTAACCTGCATCCTTTGCCATTATAAGTTGTCCAATAGGATGCTAAGATATTTGACCAAAAAAAGTAAAGATAGCAGCTGATTTTAAAAAGTGTAGGCTAATTTAATATCAATTTGTAAACTCCCCCCTCAGTGTTCTTGGTCGTGCCTCTGCAGACTGAGGGGAGAGTGGAGGATCACAGAATCATAGAATCATAGAATGGTTTAGGTTGGAAAGGACCTCAAGGATCATCCAGCTCCAACCTCCTGCCATAGGCAGGGACACCTCCCACTATCATAGTATCACAGTATCATCAGGGTTGGAAGAGACCTCACAGATCATCAAGTCCAACCCCTCACCACAGAGCTCAAGGCTAGACCATGGCACCAAATGCCACGTCCAATCCTGCCTTGAACAGCCCCAGGGACGGCGACTCCACCACCTCCCTGGGCAGCCCATTCCAGTAGCCAATGACTCTCTCAGTGAAGAACTTTCTCCTCACCTCGAGCCTAAACTTCCCCTGGTGCAGCCTGAGGCTGTGTCCTCTCGTTCTGGCGCTGGCCACCTGAGAGAAGAGAGCAACCTCCCCCTGGCCACAACCACCCCTCAGGTAGCTGTAGACAGCAATAAGGTCACCCCTGAGCCTCCTCTTCTCCAGGCTAAACAATCCCAGCTCCCTCAGCCTCTCCTCGTAGGGCTGTGCTGGAGGCCTCTCACCAGCCTCGTTGCCCTTCTCTGGACACGCTCAAGGATTTCAATGTCCCTTCTAAACTGGGGGGCCCAGAACTGAGGCATACATCTCCTTCTTTTAAATGAACATAACACCTCTATTCAATGGCAATATGTTTACTTGTCAAAACTCATCACCTTCATGCCACACAACAGAACATTCCTTAATGCAACACAGCACTATACTGTCACCTAGCTCACCTAGGAGGAAAATCCCACATAAGCTATTTTGACCATCCATTGTTTTCCCTAAGTTTTCCCTTTAGAAAGGAACCCCTGTGAGATGTTAACTACTTGTTTGGAAAAAGTTGCAATAAATTCTTTGCATTGAACTAATCTTAACACACAGAAGTATTTTTTATTCTTTCCCCCCTACACATTTCTTCTGACCCATAGCATATTTTCTTCCTTTTTTTTTTTTTTCAGAGAAGTTTGAACTGTGTTCCAGTTTGGGCAGAAATGAATGCCAGCCAGCTGTCAATAAAGAGTTCCCCCTCTTATGAAAGAGTAAAACTCAACAGAATTACAGGTCTTTGATATTCCTCCCACAAATACTATGGTTGCTTTTCATCAGTTCCTATGAACATCATTTCTTTTTCAGAGTAACACCATTGGTAAGGCACCTTTACAACTCAACTCCTGATTTGCTGAATAGGTTGCTTGGCATAGAAGCAGAATGAAAACTCTTTGGAAGAGAGCATGTTTTTAAGAGAAAGAGTGCTTCTCTCAATCTGAAGAACAAGAGCAATCTAGGCACAGTTGTGGAGCACGACTTGTTTTGTCTATTTGTTCTCATTTTTGGCTAGATCTGGCATATAGAATCATAGAATGGTTTAGGTTGGAAGGGACCTCAAGGATCATCCAGCTCCAACCCCCTGCCATAGGCAGGGACACCTCCCACTAGAGCAGGCTGCTCAAGGCCTCATCCAGACTGGCCTTAAACGCCTCCAGGGAGGAAGCATCCACAACCTCCCTGGGCAACCTGTGCCAGTGTCTCACCACCCTCACTGTAAAGAACTTCCTCCTAACATCCAGTCTAAATCTCCCCTCTGCCAGCTTAAACTCATTCCCCCTTGTCCTGACATTACTAGACCTTGTCAATAGTCCCTCCCCAGCCTTCCTGTAGGCTCCCTTCAGATACTGGAAAGCCACTCTAAGGTCTCCTCAAAGCCTTCTCTTCTACAAGAAACTGTGGATCATGGGGGAGAAGAGGGGAAGAGACTGTAACCTATTATTCAGCTGGGTGTTACAGAAATACCTTTCATGTGTTGAATGGTATGATGTAGGTGGTATAATTTGACATTATTGTGCACTACTACTCATCTATCACCACAGTTCTAAAACCAATCCCTGTCATTGGTGTGGTGTCTACAGAAAAATGATCCACTTTTTGCTTTGTTTACAAAAAAAGAGATTTCAAAAGACTACACACAGTTCACAATAGGACTGACCAATCAGTACTGGATCCTATATACTGATACATATACATAGAAAATGTAATTTCCATGGTTTTATTATGTAGGCATTTATAGAAAGAGAATTTTATGCTTTATGGTTTATCTTATTATCAAGAGGATGACTTTGCAAATCTTTGCAACAAGGATTTAAAGCAAACCCATGCAGTAATATGGAACTGAATTCAGAGGTTTAAGTTAGGTTATCAGCAGAATTGACTATTTTACAGTGCACTTGGGAAAGTACTGGGCATAAAGCTTTCATGACACTGTGCCTTTCAATGAACAGTGTAGCAATACAGGCTCTGGTTACTTGGGCAACCAACCAAGAACTTCACTTTGGCTGTAAATGCAATGCTGGGAAGAGATTATGAAAAGGAAACACAAAAAGAGGGAGCTAATTTAAATAGAAAAAGATTAATGCCTAGGATCATGAACAGGCAAGTAGTTGCAGTTATTCATGAGTACAAGAAAAAGGACCCAGTTCTTACAACATGACTGCACAAAGTTCGGTGGCGATTAAAGAAGAGGTGCTGAGAGAATTCCAAACTCCTCACTCATTCATTGAGTCATACTAAAAGTGGCAGATTATAGTTATGTCGAGGATGAAGAACGAGGGGCAGTAGAGAAATCTTGAACTTGAGAAGGTCTAGGTTGCATACCTGGGGTATACCTTACTGTTGTGAAAATACATATTGTTTATTCTAAAATCACTTGATACTTGCCTTTTTCCATCTTATCATAGTGCCTGTATGACTCAAAGAGACAGGATACACATACAGTATATATTTATCTTGATTATTATCAAAATGACATATATTAGGGATATAATTCTATTTCCATTTCTCATTCTATTTTGTCTACAGCCCACAAAGTCTGAGTTTTCTGGGTTTATTTAACTCTTTTTCAACACCAAAGTCCATAGAAAAGTACTTTTTGCATTGCACCATAGAAAGCCTTTCACGAGGAGGGTACAGAGATGTATTCCAAGGAAGAAACAGAGTGGTATGGATCCAAGTCTCCAACATTAGCACACACTTCTGGGGGGACTACAATGCAGTTTTTAAACTGGAAGTACACATAGTAAGTGTGGATATCTGTGCACATTCTATAAGACATCTGATCTGGTACCTCTTGGCAGGATCACTGAGAATGTAGAATGAGCAGGAATGATGATAATTATCGATGGTTTAAAAATCCTTATTATGATGATACAGGAAGGCTGGGGAGGGACTGTTGACAAGGTCTAGTAATGTCAGGATGAGGGGGAATGGGTTTAAGCTGGAAGAGGGGAGATTTAGACTGGATGTTAGGAGGAAGTTCTTCACAGTGAGAGTGGTAAGACACTGGCACAGGTTGTCCAGGGAGGTTGTGGATGCTTCCTCCCTGGAGGTGTTTAAAGCCAGGCTGGATGAGGCCTTGAGCAGCCTGCTCTAGTGGGAGGTGTCCCTGCCTATGGCAGGGGGTTGGAGCTGGATGATCCTTGAGGTCCCTTCCAACCTAAACCATTCTATGATTCTATAAGGTTTGCAGAAATGGCAAATAATGCAGAATCTAAGTGGCTGAGCCCTCCCAATCATGTCATAGGTTAACTATGAGAGTTTTAGGGCACTCATGTGCAAAACAATAGTTTGAAGAACAAAGCAAAGTATCTTGAGGTCATGGAAGTTGGGGGCTGAATGCAAGCTCTCAGCCTGATCCTCTTTGTAAGAGTGGATGCAATCTTTACAGTACAATATGAAATTGCATTATCTCTGACACTGGTGCAACTGATACTATTATATAGACACTGTAAGTGTCCAGTAAAGACTCACAAAAAGGGATCAAAAGGTTGTAAAGTTTACAAAACAATCTGGACTACCTGTTCATCTGTCTAGTGAAGTGAGCCTTAACTTCTGCTCTTCAGAATATCTAGCACCTTTTTTGGAAGAAAGGCTCCTTTCTAACTAAATGGTTACTCCATGTAGCAGGCATTAGAAAAGGTCAAGCTAAATCACAGCTTTTCCCTAGGCAAGCTCAAACGTTTGAGCACACTGGTTTATTTTACTGCAATGCCTATTTTTAGTCTCCTGATCAGTCTAGGCTCCCGAGATATGCTTAGCTTTTGTGAGAGGTAGAGGATTTGAGGGGCTCTTTTCTGATGTTTATATTTTGGCTACAGTTAATGCAAAAGGATCTCCTTGTGTCCTGAGTGAAGAAGAAAGCTATGACCAAAAGGTGGACAC
This sequence comes from Tricholaema leucomelas, assembly GCA_013400475.1. Classification (NCBI taxonomy): domain Eukaryota; kingdom Metazoa; phylum Chordata; class Aves; order Piciformes; family Lybiidae; genus Tricholaema lacrymosa; species Tricholaema leucomelas. The sequence continues at coordinate 5,047 of WAAF01019990.1, forward strand.
TGTTGCTGAAAATACTTGTGTTTCTTTCCACTCCTATGAATCCAATTATGTTAGTGAGTGTGTTCTCAGACATGGACAGACATCTGAATGCAGCTGTATACGGTTAACACTCCAGGAGGAGTGTCCCTGAACTCGACACTTGACCTCAGGTGGTCTTTGAGCCCTCCCCAGGGGTGGGTCTGAACACCACCAGGTGATGGTTAGCCCACTCCCCCCTTCCTGTCCCATAAAAGCAGGAGGAATGCTTGTTCTTTGCTTTGACCACACTGCATCTTTTCTTGCATGTCTCCATGTATGTGGTCACCACCTTCACAAACTCAGGTTGTATTCATACCTTTTGTATTTGTTATTCTTCCTTCCCTACACCTTTGTAACCTCCCTACCTTTGATACCCTTTGAAGTTATTGCTAAACTTTTCCTTTTTTACTTCCAAATTGAGTCAGGTTGATTTTATTTGGGTGTGCTTACCTTTCCTCTCTACTTCTGAATTCCTTTCTTTGGGGAAGGAGGTGGGGAGAGGGAAGGGCACTTTACAAATTCACACAGTATCACATAGTATCACTAAGGTTGGAAGAGACCTCATAGATCATCAAGTCCAAGCCGTTACCACAGAGCTCAAGGCTAGACCATGGCACCAAGTGCCACGTCCAATCCTGCCTTGAACAGCTCCAGGGATGGCGACTCCACCACCTCCCTGGGCAGCCCATTCCAGTGTCCAATGACTCTCTCAGTGAAGAACTTTCTCCTCACCTCGAGCCTAAACTTGTCATTGGTTCTATCAAATTTATTAGAGTCTCTGGGAATTTTAATTTGAACCTGAGACAGCAGACAAAGATTTACTCTGTAAAGGTTTACACACAGATTTGAATTCAAGAACTGCAGGTTCAGAAGCAAGATTTCTCACTGTCTCTCTGCAGAAACAAGACTGCAACTGCAAATAGTGGTATTAACTTTTAAAAGCTTGCAATATCTCAAAGTGAGCTTTGTCCTTTCTGTGAAAATTAGGAAGTTTTCCATGGTGGTTTTCTTGGGTTGTGTTTTGTTGTTGGGGTTTGGTTGTTGTCAGTTTTGTTGGGGGGTTGAGGGTTTAGTTTGTTTGTTGTTGGGGTTTTTGTTTCTTTGTTGATGTTTTGTCTTTCAAAATAAGCATTGAGAGCAAAACTCACTTCTTTGGGGAATCCAAGTCATGGAATTCTGCTGATTGCCTGCTCTGAAGCTGACAAAACTTCAGAGTACAGCCACATAGTATTGTCAGTTGAGAGCTCAGCTGCATGGTTCTCTCTCCTTCTTAACTCTGCTTAATTCTATGCCTGAAGTAAGGACAACTGGGTCTATTTTTGGTTTTAAATGCAATTTATTGTGTAATTGTTGCCCAGTAAATCAGTTTATGTGGGATATAATAATACAGAATTTCAACTTTACTTTAAAATCTGTCTTCCAAATCAGTGTCATGTTGCTACTGTTTCAAGATCAGTGCTGTCAAATATTAACAAACTACAGGAGAGATGTCCTTTGCTTGTAGGAAATGTTTGTGTCATTTGTGTCATTGAGTCAATAAAACTGTTTCAGCTTAAGAGAATCAGATTTAAATACTACTTACAGACATGCCTAGCATCTTGAAACAGCAATAAATATTACTGGTATCACAGTATCACCAAGGTTGGAAGAGACCTCACAGATCATCAAGTCCAACCCTTTACCACAGAGCTCAGGTGGTATATTAAGTCTTTGCTTAGTATATTAACTAAGGTATATTATTATATTATTATATTAACTAATTATATTATTATATTAACTAATTATTATATTAACTAAGGTATATTAAGTCTTTGCTTAAATTCAGAAGCCAGCAAATGTTAGAATAGAACAGAATCAACCTTCTTTCTGGGAAGAACTTCCTCCTAGGGGACACAGCCTCAAGTTGTTCCGGGGGATGTTAGGAGGAAGTTGTTGGCAGAGAGAGTGATTGGCATTGGAATGGGCTGCCCAGGGAGGTGGTGGAGTCACCGTCCCTGGAGACGTTCAAGAAAAGCCTGGATGAGGCACTTAGTGCCATGGTCTGGTTGACTGGATAGGGCTGGGTGCTAGGTTGGACTGGATGATCTTGGAGGTCTCTTCCAACCTGGATGATTCTATGATTCTATGTTAGTTTTTCTCTTCCTGTGTATAATGTGATAGAACAGCCTGACGAAGCATTTGCTTTTTGCTATTAAAAGATATCTCAAAATCTTATCAGAAAATACATTTTCTGTGCTTTCTGTACAATATACCAATTTGGGGTCTCATGAAATGTTGCACAAGATATATGTATCTTCTTAGTATATTACAAGTATGTATTCATGGATAGCCAAAGGGAGAAACCCAAAACCTATGCTTCTTTTCTGATACGGATAAACAACACTATTTTATTGTCACCAACAGGATTTATGTTATTTGGGTTGGAATCCCAAAGCACTATATTTCAATTTTAAATATATTCAAATTGAAGTGAAAATGCACATGGTGTCATTACACTGATGAAACTTCTGACCATAACAAAATACCTCCAACTGTTCTGTCTTTTCTTGTCTTGTAACTGAAGATGCAGGCTGGATTCTTCATTACAGCCCAGCTTTGCTGAAGGGAAGACTAATGAGAATCTTGCACTTTCACTTCTTGTCATTAAGCCCACAAGTTTGCTCTAACTGTTCTTCTGTTTTGTCATTCTTGCCATGGTCTTACCAGGTTGGAAGAGACCTGCAAGATCATCCAGTCCAACCTAGCACCCAGCCCTATCCAGTCAACCAGACCATGGCACTAAGTGCCTCACCCAGGCTTTTCTTGAACACCTCCAGGGACGGTGACTCCACCACCTCCCTGGGCAGCCCATTCCAATGCCAATCACTCTCTCTGGCAACAACTTCCTCCTAACATTTGTTCCTGTTGCCCCAGGTATCAGCTATCAGTGATGAAATTCATGCAAATTCATATTACTTTAAAGAACTGTAACTATACTGTATTGGGTTATGTCATTCTTCTCTCTCCTAAATCAGTTCAGGGACTGACTCAGAATGGGGGTCTGTGTCAAGTAGCCTTTTCAGAAGTCTAAATTAGAACCTGGTGAAACAAAGTAAAGCTAGGCACAGTTAAATCATGTCTCAAGTACCTTTTCTAAGTCTACAGAGACATTCTGGTGCTTGATAGATAAAAGATAACATGGCCTGCTCCATTTGTCACAAGATTCCTCTGTAATTTGAGGTATTTAATTAGAAGAATAGTATTTAAATAGTATTTAATTATAAGAAACACAGACCTGGTCTTGATCTTATTTGTATTTGCTGTTAGAGTTGCTGTAGTGATCAGAGCCCTTCTGTGTTTAACACCTATAAACCACAACAAAACCATTATTTCCTGCCCTAAAGACCTTACACTACAAAAGGCAGGGCAGTAAAAGAAGGGCAGCAAGCAGAAGGTGGGAACAGAAGGAGGTAATAAGAGCTGACAGTGGCTGCTTGTGATGGTTTGGGTGTTCCCCACCCCCCACACTTTAGAAATCACCCAGACTAGACTCAGTTGGCTCTGGAAATTTGAATGAAGCTTATATTTACAGCTGGCACAATTTACAAGCAGATATTTACAGTATATACAGTTATAGACAGAAATAGACAAGGGAAAAAGGTAATACAGAAACACAACTCTCCTCCCANAACACTATTACTATTAGCATGGGCTGCCAAACATCTTTGTGACTGCAGTATTTTATAGGTAGAGGGAGGGTTTCAATTTTACATATGTAGGTCTGAAGAAGGAAGAGCTCATGACCACTGGTGCTGCTGTGTCTTCCAGAGCACAAGTTTTTTCCTGTGAATACATTCCAATTGTACTGCTGATTTTTCTTGCCTTTCATGCTCATTCCAGATGGCACTGCTCTTCAAGTAGGATGTTAAATAGATTCTGTTGTAATTAAGCAATTAGCTGCACCATTAAATCTGAAGTTAGATAAATGCTGTGAGCTGCACTTGGTAACTGCTTGTGAAGTGACACCCAGGTTATTTGTTTCCCGTTCACTGGACTCCCACCTTCTCTTCAAATCACTTCTAGTACTAATGGGAATAATAATTAAGAATGATAACAACAAACCTCACTGTTAAGTTCCTCCATACAGAGTTACTGAGCCAGCACACTTCTACAACTACCTGAGGGGTGGTTGTGGCCAGAGGGAGGTTGCTCTCTTCTCTCAGGCAGCCAGCACCAGAACAAGAGGACACAGCCTCAGGCTGTGCCAGGGGAAGATTAGGCTTGAGGTGAGGAGAAAGTTCTTCACTGAGAGAGTCATTGGCTACTGGAATGGGCTGCCCAGGGAGGTGGTGGAGTCGCCGTCCCTGGGGCTGTTCAAGGCAAGATTGGACGTGGCACTTGGTGCCATGGTCTAGCCTTGAGCTCTGTGGTGAAGGGTTGGACTTGATGATCTGTGAGGTCTCTTCCAACCTTCATGATACTATGATACTTTGGTGCACTGCCTTTCATGGCAGTGAACTGATTCATCTATAGAATAGAATAGAATCAACCAGGTTGGAAGAGACCTCCAAGATCATCCAGTCCAATGTAGCACCCAGCCCTATCCAGTCAACTAGACCATGGCATTAAGTGCCTCATCCAGTCTTTTCCTGAACACCTCCAGGAATGGTGACTCTTGCATCAGCTCAGAGTGGAGAGAGGAGCTCATACCTATCTTTAGTCCCCTTTTTATGTCTACCTAGGAAGGGATTTCAGGTGTTGATTTAGTATGAGAAATAGTGTAAGAGGGCAAGGGTACCTTTTCCTTGTTACCTACTGTATTACCTGCTTCCATACAACACAACAGTGATTGGGTTGCCAGAAATGGTGCAGTATAAATCAAGACCAAGCACTCAAGGCTTACAGAAAACCCTCTCTCCCATGAACTCATTTATTGTTCTGCGTGGATCAATTCTGCTAACGCCTACCCACTTGAATAACTGCACTCATTCTTTGAAATCAAAGCATGATTGAGTATTTGCATGCAAGCTGGGTTAAGCCCTTAAATTCTGAGCTTTGGATAGCAAAACTGCATCTGACATGCTTTTCAGTGCTCTTGAACTACTTCAGCAAAATAGGAAGAAAGAGAAGTAGAAATGAAGGCAATGCTTTTAACATGTCCTTAAATTGACCTTCATATAAAAAAAAATCAATGCTGAACACTGAAAAAGGAATTGTGAATGAAGAAGAATAGTGTCCCAAGTCCAAATGAAAGCTCCACAACCCCATTTAAGCATTCTTAGAACACTAATCTGTTTAAGATAGTAGAACAGCAAAGGACCATTGTTCAGGACAGCAGGTGAAAGTCAAGATAGGCTGCGTTACTCCCTCCAATACAGAGAGATACCACATTTAATTTCTGAAAATATATTCAGAGGAATTTGAGATCTTTCATTATTTATGAGGCTCCAATAGGGGCTTTAAAACAAAAAAGGCAAAAAAACTATAGGCAGTTGTGATAGAACAAACAATCCACCTCCTAATATATGCATTAGACAGGTACTGCATTAATTTAAGATCCTCATAATTGCCATTTTCACATTTCTTTCACTTGTCATAAAATTGGATGTTCCCAGACTGTCTGATGAAATTGTATTGTTAGCTACAGTACATCAAAGACATCAGGTGAAAGTAATTTACATATTCATATATGCTGAAATTCTGGTTGACCTAAAAAGAAAGAGGGTTTTTGTACTGTCAGCCTCTTCTTTTGGATTCTATCCTCACTTAGTGCAGCTAATGTTTCTAATTCTCAACTTGTGCTAGTTTGAGCCTAGCTAGAATGTTTTGGTGAGAAGAACTAGATCATAGGCTGAGAAATGTAAACCATGGTGAGGTCTACTTTGCTCACAGTCTTGCTGAGATGTGTAAAGAAGAAAAGCAAAACAAAAGATAAAGTCACTGCAATCTGCACTTTGCTCTTTGCCTGCTGGGGAGCTCTGGGGCTGCTGGCTGAACTCCATCTTGCTTTCTAACCTCACCCTCCTTTTGCTTTGGCTGATTCACCTTTGCTTCTTAATCCCCCTGGCTGAACCTCCATTCTTCCTTGGGACTGGGGTAAGGTTGAGAGGGGTAGGGGGAAAGTGAAGGATGGCTGAGAGCCCCTCCTGGGGACTCAGATTTCTGGGAGTTGTTTCTGTATTACCTTTTTCCCTTGTCTATTTCTGTCTATAATTGTATCTACTGTAAATATCTGCTTGTCTATTGTGCTAGCTGTAAATACAAGCTTCATTCAAATTTCCAGAGCTGGCTGAGTCTAGTCTGGGTGATTTCTAAAGTTGGGGGGTGGGGGACACCCAAACCATCACACAACTCAAACTGTTTCAGCTAAACGTAATGGAGAAGCAAAACAAATAGCTGAAGCAACAATCAGATCCTATACTGTTTGTCTGGCTTGGAAAAGACAATGCTGCTTTACTGAAAACACCAAGGGGATTCTAATCAAGTGGGAGTTTACCTGGAGGACCAACCCTAAATAGTCTGGTCCTGAGAAGGTAAAGATTGTACTGCTCTTCAGATGTGGACTTCATGAGAGATGAATCTTAAACATTGCAAAGGTCTTTTCCACTGGAAAGAAAATCCTATCATGGCCTCATGACAGCTGTTTGTTTGTTTTGGCTATTACTATCATTATTATTATTTCTCAAAGTCTTTTTAGGTAATTCTTTAACTACAGATTTAAGCACTTTCCAGTTTAAAATTCCAGGAAAAAAAAAACAATCTCATTTGTTCTTATCTATATTAAACATGAGAGATTAAATCAGGGCAGTGCTGTGTGGGATTTCAAACCTCAGGTCAGGTCACTGAAGAACTACTTTAAATCTGGCCTTTTTTTTTGCACACACAGCCTGTGAAGGCTTTCATTGCTGTCTACAACTACCTGAAGGGAGGCTGTAGCCAGGTGGGGGTTGGTCTCTTCTCCCAGGCAACCAGCAACAGGACAAGGGGACACAGCCTCAAGTTGTGCCAGGGGAAGTATAGGCTGGATGTTAGGAGGAAGTTGTTGGCAGAGAGAGTGATTGGCATTGGAATGGGCTGCCCAGGGAGGTGGTGGAGTCACCATCCCTGGAGGTGTTCAAGGAAAGCCTGGATGAGGCACTTAGTGCCATGGTCTAGTTGACTGGCTAGGGCTGGGTGCTAGGTTGGACTGGATGATCTTGGAGGTTTCTTCCAACCTGCTTGGTTCTGTTCTATTCTATTTGGTGTTCAAACAATGCCAACACAGCTGTGACATGCTGACCATAACACCATTTCCCACAGACGACAGCACAGAAGGCACAGTTCTGTGCATTTTATTTACACTGACAAGGTCAAGGGGTCAGGCTTCTGATTATGAACTCTCCTATTAGATGGACCTAGAATATATGCCAGCAGAGGATTCACTGGCAGCTCCCTTAAGCAAAGATTTGGGATACTAGTGTCTGAATGGAATGGCAGGGTGCTTGCCTCAATCTAAGTTCTGGGCTACATCTTTCTTCATGTTTCACCCAAAGCTCTACCCCATAGCCAGCCAGGTTGATGAGTTCTCATGAAAATGATGCCTACAGAGAGTTCAAAGGTTCAGGAACGAGGCAATATTTATTTTCAACTTTGGAGATTATGTAAGCCCCCAAAATGGCCTCAGGCCCTGCTGAACTAATGTTGTGAGTAGCAGAGATAAAGTTAAATTTTGCTCATGAATAGCAAACATGAACTTGAGGGATTGCCTCACAATTTACTGAACTTTAAATAACCTTTGTCATACATGGAATTAGCCTGTGCTTAACGGGGATGACACTGAATTATAAGGGGGTAGGACTAACCTGGTCTTCAGGAACTTTGGCATTTTGCTGCTGATGGTTGTCACTAACACATGCTGCCAGTGACCCTTGAGAGATTATTCTGTAGGTAGCAAAATGCCACCCATCAAGACAAACATTAGGAAAAGACAAAGTGTTTATAATTGAAGGAAAAAAAGGAAACCTACCATTTCAGCATGAAATCAAGACATCTTTGATCAGATATTTTGCTTATCTTTTAATGTAACAGCTCTTACTAATATTCTGTGGCTGCTTTTCAGTTGTGGGCTGTGTCTGGAAAACCTTTAGGGTACAGGTGTGTAGGGCTAGGAGAGAACTACCAAGTTTTACCCAGATACTACCCATCCATTCTACTCACTAGCTGTAGCCCACCCCAGTTACAAGGTAAAACACTAAAGAAGAATCAGTGAAATTTATTTAGCAGATATTTTACCTCAGTGTTGAGATGAGTGAAGAGCATACAAGAGTTATTTTAGAGGATCCTGAGAATCATGAAAGACACAGGGAAGGACACCAGAAATCTTTGCCACTGAGCATATATACTTGCAAGGGTAAGTACAGCTAGAATAAGCCACAAATGAGCTGATACCTTAAACTGGCAATTAATTTGTGTCAGAAAGAGTATGTCCAGCAGAACTAGGGAGGTGACTGTCACCTTGCACTCAGCACTTGAGAGGTTGCATCTTTACCACTGAATTCAGTTTTGGGCCTCTCATTACAGGAAGGACACTGAGGTGCTGGCATGTGGCCACAGGGCAACGAAGCTGGTGCTGATGAGCAGTCAAGAGCACAAATCTTAGATGGAGTAGGTGAGGGAACTGAGGTTTTAGTTTGGAGACAAGGAGACTGAACCTTAGCAGTCTCTACAACTATTTGAAAGGAGGCTGTAGTGAGGTGGGTGTAGATGGCTTTACCCATGTAACAAGTGGTAGAACAAGAGAAAATGGCTTCAAGTTTCCCCAGACTGGATATGAGACACATTTTCTTCAGTAAAAGGATTGTCAAGCTCTGGAACAGACTGCGCAGGGAAGTGGTGGAGTTACTATCCTTGGAGATATTTAAAAGCTGTGTAGGCATGGTGCTTAGGAACATGGCTCAGTGGTGTACTTCACAGATTTAAGTTGGACTTGTTGATCTGAAAGGTCTTTTATAACCTAAAAAATTATATGATTCTAAAACATACATTCCTGAGTTCCTTAAATTGAAGTAGTTCCTGCCCAGATGCTGCCGTCTTCACCATGAGGGATAAGATCTCAATGTATTTTCTGCCTCTTCTTGAAGGAGTCACTACCTTTTCTCTTGTATGCTATGCTGCATGTTCTCTAATTCTGTTAGTTTTTGCAAACACATTGTTAGTGCATCCTAAGCTTTACCAGGGTATGAATGCCTGTGAAGCCAGTGCAATCAGTTTCTGATATCACCTACATAGGAAAGCTGTCAGATCAACAGCAGTTTAATTTCAATAACCAAATAACAGCATTTTTGCATCTAATTCTTGAGCAATTGACTTCATGCAGTTCTTAAATCACTAAACTGCTATGTTAGTTTACCAAAGCACTTTGTAATTTTTTTAAAGCTAAAAGACATAGCAATTAGAGGAATGAAGCAGAAGTGCCTCTCCTGCCCCAGAGTCTTAGCAATACATCAGCAGTACAGCAGACATCCCCTGGCCACTCAGACTAACAGCATTAAGTCAACCAGGTGAGTGAATTTTCTGTGGGTTGTGAAGCTATTTCTGTCAGCAACAGAATGCTGGGGGTTCCAGTGGTGTCCAGGACTTGTTAAACATAGCAGTCATGGTGCTTTCAGCCCCTGTCTTAATCTTATTCGTCATTGCTTTACTCCATGTAGCTTTTTTACTCTCAGCCTACATCCACCTAGTGGCTCCATCTTCCTTCCCACCTCCCCTTTAAGTTCTTTGTACGTAATTCACCATTTTCTAGTGGTCCCTTCTGGCTTGGCTCCTCATCCCTCTACTTCCTCAGCCTGGATAAGGGAAGAGCACTGAAAGCACATCAGGGAGTGTTTTTGTAGTGCTCCCTGGGCTTGAAGGAGAAGTAGGACAGGGAAGTCTGGCTCAACCAATGCAGTCTTATCCTAGGTCATACTTATGCAAACAGGATGAGTTAGTAGTTAAGCTATAATACATTTCCCTGTTTTGCAAAATCTGAAGTGATTCAGAAAAAAAAAGTTAAAATTTGGGGTTCATTGAAAAGCATCTGTCTGAAACCAGAATGACTCCTTTAGAAGAATTCTAGCCCTGCCTCTAAAGCTTGGGAATGGTGAAGCTCCTAGCTTAAGAAATGTTCTCAGGTAGGTAAAACCAGATGCAGATTCATCAGGCAAGATGAAGGTTTTAATCTTCTTCAGTCTCCCCTCAGCCCTCCAGTAGCACCAAGGAAGGTAGCAAGCATATCCCTCATGTGATGTGGCTGCTCAGTTATGTAGCTTTTCCAGTCATGTAAAGGCTATAGCCCCTCCTCAGCAAAACACTCTGAAAAGTGGCAAAGCTATTTTTGTTCAAGTGTTCAAAAGAAGTTTTCAGCCTGAGGCCAAAATTCAGCATGACAAATTTCTGCCCAAATTATTAAAGAATAGTGAAGTTATACTGAAAACAGATGGAGTTTGGCATAAGAAATTGCAGGTTCCATCACATAAGAAATTGCAGATTCCATCACTTAAGGCTTTTTTTACTCTCCTGGCCTTTCTACTGTAACACATGCATGACTGTGAATACACAGCACCACTTAGCACAGTACCTGGTTGTCTTGTGAGATGTTACCATGTCTTACCATGTTCCTTTTAAAAGGAAATGCTACAGGTTTTGTGGCTGCAATAACAATCTTCAGGAAATGTACTTCCAAGTTGCTGGAGGCTATTTGGTCAACCTTCCAGTGAGCCATCAGATAGCAAAAACTTCCTTACCTTGAATGTTGTTATTTCCTACAAGAATTGGTAATGCCTTTATCCTTATGTGCTGTTTGAGCTCAGTGTAACAGAGCAAACAGCACAGAACAACACAGGGACAGACAGGTTTGAACAGATATTAAGAGAGCTAATGCAGTGGATGTTAATTTCTTGAAAGAAGTCATACAAACAGAGAACAAAAAAAAAATTCAACCTTCAACTAAAAAGGCAGCAATTATACACTTTACTGGGGTAAATGTATTATAAACACCATTTGTGGAACAAAATCTAGCTTTGACTCTTGCTTATTTTAGAATAGTGCAGAAGGAAGAGGTGGATATTCTAATAAGCATTAGATGCAAAGAAAGAAATTATGAATGAAGGCAAATGTAGCAAGAACCATGAGATAAAACAGTTTGTATTAGAACCATGGTATCTTAGAATCACAGAATGGTTCAGGTTGGAAGGAACCTCAAAGATGTTCCAGTTCCAACCCCCCGCCATAGGCAGGGACACCTCCCACTAGAGCAGGCTGCTCAAGGCCTCATCCAGCCTGGCTTTAAACACCTCCAGGGAGGAAGCATCCACAACCTCCCTAGGCAACCCCTTCCAGTGTCTTACCACCCTCACTGTAAAGAACTTCCTCCTAACATCCAGTCTAAATCTCCTCTCTTCCAGTTTAAACCCATTCCCCCTCGTCCTAACATTACTAGACTGTGTAAATAGTCCCTCCCCAGCCTTCCTGTAGGCTCCCTTCAGATACTGCAAAGCCACTCTAAGGTCTCCTCGAAGTCTTCTCTTCTCCAGGCTGCAGAGCCCCAACTCTCTCAGCCTGTCCTCATAGCAGAGCTGCTGCAGCCCTCTGATCATCTTCGTGGCTCTCCTCTGGACCCGCTCCAGCAGTTCCATGTCCTTCTTGTGTTGGGGGCTCCAGAACTGCACACAGTACTCCAGGTGGGGTCTGACAAGAGCAGAGTAAAGGGGGAGAATCCCCTCCCTTGCCCTGCTGGCCACACTGCTCTTGATGCAGGTGGACCTGTTTTTTAAATCAATTTGGATTAAAACAAGGGACAATATAGGGTTCAAGTAAACAAAGGAACAGCTGTGCATTTCCATTTTTGACTTATATGGTTCCAAATCAATTCCATCCAATAGAAGTACCTTCTGGTATCACAAAGACTCATTATAGTGAATTAGAATGGCTCCACAGAAAGTGGTACTTATATTTCTTCAATAATAATACCCAGCAGAAGAAAACAAACAAGTGTTTCTGTAGGTCTAACACCTAAAGCAAGTCATCAGTGGCTACTGAGAATTAGAGAAAACAACTAATTTTTTTTAACCAAGGAAATTAATTTGACCTAACTGAAAAAAATATACAAAAGTAACCTCTTGATCTCAGGAATGAAAATTGTTGGTATTGCCAGATGGACCTTACACTACTATGGTGTTGTATGAATTGTAACAGACTTCCTTTTTTACCTCCTCACATTTTCTGGACATAGCTTCAAAGCAACTTAATGTTAGACCTACCCTCTAGACAAAGATTTAAGAGTTAATGTAGACTGACAGCTTTCTCTTACTGCAGTTCAGCCAGAATACTTGAGTAAAATCCAGGCCTTGGTGAATGGGAGATTTCCTCTGAAATTCACTGGAACCCAACATGTCATCTCAGCTGCCTTCTTTGCTCCGGTGCAGAACTGACTACACACAGGCACAGGTGATACATTGTGCTTCATACTCTGCACCTGAGTCTAATTTAGTTCTGCAGCTAGAGCTACACACTACAGTAGTTGACAGCTACTATAGAGAACAGTCTGGAAACTGTCAACTCACAGAGATGCTTTTTGAGCTCACACTCTTAGGAATCAGTTCTTTTCTGTTTAATCAAAGGAACAGTATTTTTGTTAAGAAACTTCACATTCCAAATAGGAATGTTGGGAATAAGAACACGAAATAGCTGTTTGCTACCAGTGCTGTAAGTCATCTGTGAAAGCCTTCACGAGCACACCAGATGCAGACTGCTAAATCCTCTCTCTTCATGACAGCACTGAACCACTGACGGATGGAATCGTGCTTTCCACAGAGAGGAGTGAGCAAGTACCAGACACATAAAGCACATATGCATGTTATGATTAGCAAGTGAAGCAGATGCTACATTCAAGCAATAATGCAATACTGCATAGCCAGATAAAATCCAAGTATGGGTATACTCATATATATGAGTAAAATTAGGTGCTGCAGATTCACATTATTAAATGACACTAAATTCTGACTGGTGTCATGATTGAAAGTACAGGATAAAACCAATGCAACACTTAAGTTGTGCATTTGTTTGTGTATGTGTGTGTGCACATGTATATATATTCAACACAAATTCCCTCCCCACAATTATGCACAGAGATAACGACGTTTCCATTATAAGTTTCCCAGGAGTGGTCTGAAACATCAGTACATACAGTTCTGCTGCAAATGGAAAGTTGGAGGCTGAATTTAAAGTTTTGGAAAAGTTGACTAATTCAGAATTTTAAGATGGTGCTTTAAAAAGCAAAACATTTTATAGATACATGACTCAGGACTGAAATTTAAAGCACTTAGCTTGACAGGTATATAGATGTGTGTGTCTGTGTGTGTGTGTGTATATATATACACACACAGAGAGAGGTAAAAGAAGGCTTTGAACATTCACAGTGTGAGATAACTGTGAATCTCTACAAAGATTTGAAATGCCTCATTATTTACAGAATAGCATAAAATCTATGCAGTATTTGTGTTATGTATTTAACTGCTTGCATATTTATTGCAGTTTACTAGTATTTGGTGGATTACTTTTTTCCCCTATGACAAGAGGATTAATGTAATCTTCTAATTTAATATCTGATTGGCAAGATATAGTAAGAAACAATTCCACTGTTATTTTGCCTCATTGGCCTTTTACTTTCTCCTGCCAGACCTTCTTGTTACCTTGCTTCTCTTTAGCCTCCAGCATTCGTGATCTCCTGCTTACAAGAAATTAGGGCAATATCCATAAAAGGATGTTTCAATTTAGTTTACTCTGCCTTAGACCCAGAAAGCAGGTTTACAGACCTATATTAGGTACTAAGAATAGAATTTATACGCAAACAACACTCTAGCAACAGGAAAAAATTAAGATCATGGTATCTCACCTCTCTCAAGTGTGTAAAGAACCTAATACTGAGCTGCAGAAATGCATCTGGGACTAGATCAGAACCCGTAATATCATTCAGGGGCTTAGAAGTTTCAGCTGTCTATCTTTAAACAGTTCATTCTTTAATGGTTGTCCTCTGGGTTAATTGCTCAGTGTTGAAAACATGCAGAAAATGGTAGATTTACCGGAGAAAAACTCTTCCAACCCCATGGATACTGAGGTGCTAGAAACTGAAATACAGGAGACAAAGGCGGTGAATTGACTCTGACTTCTACCTTTTGCTAAGCTTTCCCATCGTGTTTTTACTAGTACTGAGAAGCAAGTCTCGACTGGATTCTCCCTGAAACTAGGCTTAGCCTACGATCATGAAAGCTTCAACTCTTCACAAATTGTAAAGTTCACTCTCGAACTGCTACATCGATCCAACTGCAGTTACCTTCGGTTCATACATACCAGCTTTGAAATCTATTCAACAACAGAGCTCCTAAAAAAAAACTCTTACACCTGAGCCATGCATGCGCAAAACTTCACTCCTGAGTTACCTGTTTCAAATTCTTCATTACACAACTTAATCCTAAGAACACTGCTGAGGGGTAGCCACGGAACAGAAAGGACCATGAAGTCAGAAGTAGGAAATACCTTTGGCGAGCGAATTGACCTTAGCCACAGCTTCCCCTGCCTCGCGTTCAAGGGTGTTTTGAAAGCTTGCAGCTATGGAGTTCAGCCTCTTTCATATAATAAAAGTCACGTTCCCCTCGGAGCTAACGTCCCGACCCTCCTGACCTAACACATCGGAGGTATCAGACTCCCGGCGGCCCGCGCTGAGGGACCCTAGGGCTCCCCTTGCCATTGCCTCGCCATCTGGCCAGCTGCTGCCGGCGACAGTAGTCCCCACCTTCCCTGGGCACCTCGCTGGCACAGACAGTTTCTGCCTGCGGCCGCTGCACCCACTGCGCCCACTGCACCCGCAACCCACGCCGGCCTGTACCCGCCCCGGCCGCCGGTAGCCCGGCGCTAGTTTCCGGTGGGACTTTGTGCCGCGGCGTTTTCCTTCCCCTCTCTGCCTCGGCCCGGCCCGGCGGCGGCGGTTTCCTAGCGGCTCATGCAGTCACGGGTGCTCTGCCTGGGCGGCGGGGCTGCGGGCCCCGCAGCCCGCAGGGTTCGCCTGCTGCTGCGGCAGGTGGTGGGCGGCGGCGCGGCCGCGGCGCGGTCCGGCCGCCTGGAGGTCAGGGCGCTGCACAGCTCAGGTAATGACCCCTTGCCCCCCGGATGGCCCGGCCTTGGGCCTCCGTACAGCCCACCCTTGGGTTCCTCTGTCCCGGCCGTTTCCCAGGCTCTGACACTGAGCTCGGGAGTGTGGGCGGACCCTCCCTCCCGTCAGCCAGGCAGCCTGAGGGAGGCCCAGAGGCAGGTCACCACCTTATGGCCTGTTGGTTTGTGCAGGTTGCTCTGCTGGCCCTGTTTCTGCCTGCGGTCGTGAGTATTGCGTGAGTGGAAAAAGTGAAGTGACATCACAGGCTTGCAGTGATGATTAGTGTGGCTTTCCGTAGGTTTGTTTCAAAGTGTTTTGCTCGTAGCTGAGTAAGGATCATCCCCGTAGCCTGTACCTGTGAGAACTGCACTTCTTCCTCAAGTGGCGTATGACCATCTTGTGGCAACTTTTCTGTTTCTGCATTGCTTGGCTTTGCCTTTTCGCTAAGGTAAAGCAGTATCTGTGTGAAGGGTTGCCAAAGCTTAGGCATGTTTCAGTGTGCCGGCGGCATACGGTAATGAGATAGGGGGTTGACCTTGAGCATGCATATGCTAAGAAGGATGGCCTGAACTGCCTTGCACTATCCTCTGATGACCCTTGAGACAGATGACAGGCCAGAGCAAAAGTGGTGTTTGGAAATGGTGACATATATCTGTGATAGCTAGCACTTTTCTGGATGAATGCCAAAAACAACAATGCTCCTAAACAGAGTGAGTGATGAGCAGCTGTAAATCAGGGAGATGAATGACCAGTGATTCTGATGGCAGAGGACTTGCTAAAGCTCTTAATTACACTCTTATTTTAAACATTTACTTCAATTTTAGTGTTGTGGGTTTTTTTAACTACATTTCTTTCTTAGTTGACCAGTTAATTTCTTTAAACTCTGTAAATATTCTTTAAATATCCAGCATCAGTAAGTTTGCAGATGACACCAAGCTAGGAGCAGGTGTTGATCTGCTGGAAGGTAGGAGAGCCCTGCAGAGGGACCTGGACAGGCTGGATGGGTGGGCAGAAGCCAATGGGATGAGACTGAACAAGGCCAAGTGCAGGGTTCTGCACTTTGGCCACAACAACCCCAAGCAACGCTACAGGCTGGGCACAGAGTGGCTGGAGAGCAGCCAGGAGGAAAGGGACCTGGGGGTACTGGTAGAAAGTAGGCTGAAGATGAGCCAGCAGTGTGCCCAGGTGGCCAAGAGAGCCAATGGCATCCTGGCCTGCATTAGGAACAGTGTGGCCAGTAGGACGAGGGAGGTTATTCTTCCCCTGTACTCAACACTGGTGAGGCCACACCTTGAGTACTGTGTCCAGTTCTGGGCTCCTCAATTCAAGAGAGATGTTGAGGTGCTGGAAGGTGTCCAGAGAAGGGCAACAAAGCTGGTGAAGGGCCTGGAACACAAACCCTATGAGGAGAGGCTGAGGGAGCTGGGGTTGTTTAGCCTGGAGAAGAGGAGGCTGAGGGCAGACCTCATTGCTGTCTACAACTACCTGAAGGGAGGTTGTAGCCAGGTGGGGGTTGGTCTCTTCTCCCAGGCAACCAGCAACAGGACAAGGGGACACAGCCTCAAGTTGTGCCGAGGGAAGTATAGGCTGGATGTTAGGAGGAAGTTCTTCACAGAGAGAGTGATTGGCATTGGAATGGGCTGCCCAGGGAGGTGGTGGAGTCATCGTCCCTGGGGGTGTTCAGGAAAAGCCTGGATGAGGCACTTAGTGCCCTGGTCTAGTTGACTGGCTAGGGCTGGGTGCTAGGTTGGCCTGGATGATCTTGGAGGTCTCTTCCAACCTGATTGATTCTATTCTAACTGTTTACTTTCTCAAAGGTATCTCAAGAATGAAGCCTTTGAGGAATTGATGACTATAAAATTCCATAAAGAATGTTTGAAATATTTTGCTTAAAAGTACTAAAAAGAAAGGATTAAAAGGGAAAAAGGCAACCATGTGTGTAACAAGCACCCAAAGGCAGTAGCTCAACACTTTACAGCCCTTAGTTGGGGTGGATAACTTTAAGAACAAGAATAAATTCAGCAAAATGAAATGGTGGCAAATTCAGCGTTATTAAAAATGCTTCATAGTTTCCATGTGCTTCAGAATGTAACTGAGTGTAACTTAGCAGTATTCACGAATAGGTTGTACGTGTTTATGAATAGTAGGGGTATTCTCATTACTATCAGTGATGATAGTGGTTTTAGCAGAAAGGTTTAACATCAAAGTTCTAGAAAACCTTGTAGTTTTGTAAAAGGCAGGCTAAGAGATAATCTTAGGGATATTTGCCCTTCCAGCACCTGAGACATTCATTACAGTGCTTCCTGTGCTCCTGTGAATTTGGGACTTTGATAGGAGGAATGCTACTTGGGTTTTATTGTTTAAGAAACAAAAGGAAGAGGATTGCTTGGAGGAGCTATCACTCCTTTGAAGCTGCTGAAGTTACAAATTTTATGCTCAGTACCCAGGTTTGCTTTCCTTATGCAGCTGCTGTAATTTCAAGTCTCGTAAGCCATATTGAGATTGTGTGCCTTTTCCCTGATGATAACCAAAATATTTCTGCAAAGGTTGGAAGCTTTTAACAGCCAAATAAGTAGCAAATTGTTGTCTACTCAGTCATCTTGATCTGACATCCCTGCCAGACTGGATTTACTGTCCGTTATGGTACCTTTAAAGTGCAAGGAAGAAAGTTTTGCCTAAAGAGAGACAGGCACCTGCTGGAAAGAGTCCAGAGGAGAGCCATGAGGATGACTGGGAGACATGAGCATCTCCTCTATGAAGAGAGACTGAGAAACCTGGCACTGTTTGGTCAGGAGAAGGCTGCGAGGAGATCTTATCCATGTGTACAAATATCAGAGGGGTGTGTGTCAAGTGGATGGGGACAATCTCTTTTCGCTGGTCAGCAGCAATAAGACAAGGAGCAACAGCTACAAACTGGAACATGGAAGGTTTCACCTCAGCATGAGGAGAAACTTCTTTATGGTGAGGGGGACAGGGCACTGGAACAGGCTGCCCAGAGAGGTTGTGGAGACTCCTTCTTTGGAGACTTTCAAAACCTGCCTGGATGCATTCTTGTGCAAACTACCCTGGGTGATCCTGCCTTGGCAGGGGGGTTGGACTCAATGATCTCTGGAGGTCTCTTGAAACCTCTAAAGTTCTGTGATTCTGTAATTCTGTT
Source organism: Tricholaema leucomelas (assembly GCA_013400475.1). Lineage (NCBI taxonomy): Eukaryota > Metazoa > Chordata > Aves > Piciformes > Lybiidae > Tricholaema lacrymosa > Tricholaema leucomelas. Next base: position 23,367 of record WAAF01019990.1, read on the forward strand.
ATTTTGTCCTGCTATATAAGAAGGAGCCATGCTTTGCTTTTCATATCTGTGTTTGTGCAGCAAATACGGCTTTTTGGTGCACTGGGGGCTGTAGAGGAACTGCTGCAGCTATCTAGTAGTAAAGCTGAATGTAAATCTCAACAGTGAAAAACAGGGACACTAAGTGACTAAAGGGTAACGGGAACATCTAGGAAGGATTTGGGTCACACAGCTTTATATTAATAAGAGAAACTTACAGTAGCAAATGTTGTGAAAGGATAACTGTCGGATTGATTTTACATGCAGGCTTCATGTACCCTTCCAGAAGAAAAAGGAAAGAATCAGGTTTGCTTGCAGATGTATTTCTGATGAATTATTGTTTTAAACACAGTATGAGCTGCACAAGTGAATTTCTGTGTAACTCCCTTCATGGTATGATTTTGGTTGGAAGGGACCTTTAAAGGTCATCTAGTCTGACCTTTACTGACATTTAATTATTTGCAAAATAATTAAACTGATGGAATACACAGAGATGCTTTAAGGAGTTGGTGGGGACAAATTTGATGAAAACTGAACAGCTGGATAAATAAAAATCGTTGCCTGTTAGATACTACAGTCAAAGGAAGGTCTGTCATGTGCTTTGCTATTCAGTGTATATAAAACAACATACACTTTGTCACTTGTGTGGACTAAAATATGTAGTAGCTTCATTCACTGTTCTCCACAGCTCTGCCTGTCCAGGCTCACTTTTTATGCATTCTAAAACCTGGTCAGTCCCAGTTTGTAACAAAAGCTGTGTTCAAAGCCTAAACAACTGCAGTATTGCACACAGTGCTGACTGCACTGTAACACGGTTGCTCGTGAGAACTATATCAGACTTAAGAATCCTGTACTGTTTAGTTATCATCAGTGATTGTGGTAAAATTTTATAGTCTGAAATTAGATGAATGGAACTATGTGTTAACAGGGGGGTTTAGGTGTTTGGTTTGGCTTTCTGGATCTCTCACTGTCCAAAGACTACAAAACTGATTGATAATGGACGTAAATGCTTTCTAGCACTTCCTTTTTCCATATTCATCTATGTCTTTGTCTTCTTGAAGTTCACATGTTGACAGTAAGGTTCTGGCAATAGCTTTTTCACCAACAAGACCTACGTTAGATACTTAATTCTTCCTTCTCCTGCTAGGTAGAGTCACCTAGAATAGATCACACAGAAATGCATCCAAGTGGGTTTTGAGTATCTCCAGAGAAGGAGACTCCACAACCATCCTGGGCAGCCTGTTCACTCTCATAGTGAAAGAGAAGTTTCCTCATGTTCCCTTGAGTGGATGCCAGTAAACAGCTTCTGAGTTAATATTTGGCAGTTGATAAAAATTTAAATTCTCCTATTTAGCAACTGTTGCAGTCCTGATGCATGTTGATGTGTTCTGCATGTCCTGCCCATTTTAAAACATGAGACTGAAGATGAATCTGCTTGGCAAACTCAGAGACAGGATAGTTATGAAGGAGATGGGGTAGTGAATTTTAAAGCTGTTCTGTCAGTTTTGGTTGTCTTGTCAGTATATGGGGAGTTCTGAAACAATTCTGTTGAATTTCAGTTGTAGTTTCTTACACATTTGGTACCTAAGCTCAGTTTAGAATAAACCAATTTTTCTTCACTGAGCAAACTGTACTTCAGGAATCTTCATACAGTTGTAAAGGTCTATGAGCTACTTTTCCACGAAAGTATTACTGACAATGAAATATTTGGAGGGAGTGTTGCTGTTACCGCATGGACATCTGTTACCACATGACTAAGAGGAGATACTGGATACAAACAGCTAGCAGAAACCTCCCACTCACTGGCCCTCATGCTCATGGGGGGATGTCAGCCATCTAGACATCTGCTGGGAGAGCAGTCTGGTATTGTGCATGTGCTCTTTGTAGTTTTGACACTGTTTGGTGTTATGCAGATGCCGAGGAGCCTGATCGGGGTAGCTCTTCATCTGCTGCTCACAAGCAGGTACGAACTGTGGCTGGTTTGATCACAGATGGCAGCCTGGGTTGCAGTGACTGAGCTGTGGATCTGGTGGAAGGCTAAGCAGCAAAATTAAGATACTGGACTTAAAGAATTGCAGGCTGTCACTTATTCAGGAGATTGTTGGGTAACAACTATGAAGAATAAGGGCGCTCAGGAGAGCCTGAAAATTTTAAAGGAAAACTTAATGACAGCTCAGGAACAAACCATTCCACAGGACATCAGCATTTAGTATTTCAGCAGGAGGATTGTTTGACCAAGCAGGAAACTTCTCAGTGAATTAAAACACGAAAAGGGGCATTCAAAAGTGGACATACGACAGACAATAGAAGAGGAATGTAAAAGTGCTATTTGATATGTAGGAGCAAAATCTTTACTGTCCAAGAAAGTGCAGACTTTTAGACCATAAGGACCTTGATAAACTTGAAGGCTGAACAAACAAACCTCAAAATGTTTAAGAAGGAGAAATATGAAGTTCTGCCACTGGGCTGAAGTATTGCTGTGTGTCACTACAGACAGGAGAGGAACTGACTCAATAGCAGCTTTTCAGCAAAGGGTTTGAGGTTGCACTGAATGTCTGGTTGAATATGTGCCAATACCTCATAGCAAATAAGGTGAGCTACAAACTAGTCTACATTAGAAGAAGCGTGGGCTATGATAAAGAGACGATTCATCTATAGAATCATAGAATCATAGAATGGTTTAGGTTGGAAGAGACCTCAGGGATCATCCAGCTCCAACCCCCTGCCATAGGCAGGGACACCTCCCACTAGAGCAGGCTGCTCAAGGCCTCATCCAGCCTGGCTTTAAACGCCTCCAGGGAGGAAGCATCCACAACCTCCCTGGGCAACCCGTTCCAGTGCCTTACCACCCTCACTGTAAAGAACTTCCTCCTAACATCCAGTCGGAATCTCCCCTCTGCCAGTTTAAACCCATTCCCCCTCGTCCTAACATTACTAGACTGTGTAAAGAGGCCCTCCCCAGCTTTCCTGTAGGCTCCCTTCAGATACTGCAAAGCCACTCTAAGGTCTCCTCGAAGCCTTCTCTTCTCCAGGCTGCAGAGCCCCAACTCTCTCAGCCTGTCCTCATAGCAGAGCTGCTGCAGCCCTCTGATCATCTTCATGGCTCTCTTCTGGACCCGCTCCAGCAGTTCCATGTCCTTCTTGACAGAGAAGGCGGCTCTGGTGAGGCTCTGTCTGGATTGCTGGATATGTTCTCAGGTTGTGTAGTTCTAGAGAGATGCTGAGAAACCATGACTGCTAAAATTGTTAGGGACCTAGACCACCTTATAATGAGAAGCTGAGGGAAGTGAGCTTGTTGGGTTTGCAGAGAGGCCTCGCGGAAGAACAAGTTTGTTGGCAACTTGTAATTGCAAAAATCCTTAAGTCTAACTAGTTAGATAATGTATCAAGAGAAATCATCGTGAATTGGGGTGTGGGATGCTCAGGTGTGACAACAGTGGAAATGTTTTTACTAGGAGGACAGCACAGCAAGGGAAGAGGTTGGCTAGAAAGGATGTGGAACACACATCCTTGAAGGTATTTGAGACTTGGTCAGCCAGAGCAACAGCTCATCGGCTCTCACTTTGATGGTAAGCTGATACTGAACAGACAGTTGGATATGACAACCAGTATTTATGAAATGTTCTGGCAATTGATGAAATGGGTGGCTTAGGACTTTGATGTGGTAAGTGTATTGCTAGGAGATACACCAAAACTTTTGCCATTAATATACTTATAGAAACATTTTTTATTCTCCTTAACAGCAGTGGCCAGCTTAAGTTCTTAAAAAAAAATGGGCTTTTGCCTCTCTAATTTTTTTTCCTGCAAGACCTAGCAACATCCTGGAACTCTTCCTGGGATACCTCTCCTTTTATTCCAAAAGGTGATACACCCTCTTTTTTTCCCCTTAATTCTTTTGAAAGTTCCTTGCCCATCCAGTCTGGCTGCCTTCCTCGTCGGCTCATCTTCTGGCACAATGGGACAGCCTGCTCCTGTACCTACAAGAGTTGTTTCTTGAAGTAGATCCAGCCTTCCTGGACCCCTTTGTTTTTAAGGGCCGTTTAGTTCCTTATTTAAAGAACTAAATAAGCCAGAGTCTGCCCTTTGGAAGTCCAGTATGGAGGTGTTGTTGATGCCCCTCCTGGTTTCACCGTATATTGAAAACTATAATTTTGTGGTCACTGGACCCCAGGCAGCCTCTGACCACCACATCTCTCACCAGCCCTTCTCTGTTTGTGAATATCAGGTCAAGCAGGGCTGCACCCCTGGTAGGCTCACATAACACCTGAGATAAGAAGTTGTCCTCCATACGCTTTAGGAATCTTCCAGACTGCCTCTTCTCTGCAGTATTAAAGTCCCAGCAGATGTCTGGTAGGTTAAAGTTGCCCACAAGAACAAGGGCAAGTGATCTTGAGGCAGCCCTGCAGCTGCTTAAAGAATAATGGATCAACCTCTTCTTCCTGGTTGAGTGGTCTATAACAGACTCCAACTAGGATGTCAACCTTGTTGGCCTTCCCCCTAATTCTTACCCATAGAGTCTCAACCTGATCATCCTTAATCTCTACTTCCATGATGTCCAGAGCATCCCTAATATACAGTACCACTCCTCCACCCCTTCTGTCTCGCCTGTCTCTCCTGAAGAGTCTGTAGCCATTGATTACAGCACTCCAATTGTGTGAGTCATCCCACCACGTTTCTTTGATAGAGACAACATCATAGTTTTCCTGTTGTACCAAGGCTTCCAGCTTCTCTTGTTTATTACCCATGCTGCATGCATTAGTGTACATCATTTTGGTTTTGTGCGGGATAAGACTTCCTTTTGCTTATAAGAAAAGAGTGAGTTAAGTGAAGTGGATTTTTTTTTTCTTAGATTGGAGATGGGTTTTGTTGTGTAAATTTCCAGATATTTCAGCAGCAGTAGCTGTCAGTCTGCAGCCTCCTGTAGGCAGCATCTGAGCTGCACCTCGTCTGTACCTGAAGGTAGTGGTGGTCGAAGATGAAACCTAGTGAGGGGCAGTAATGGTTTCTGTCACTCATACTCCTGTGTTTGGGAGGCTGCCAGTAGCAATCTAAGATGCTGTGCTAGTTTGAAGCTAGCTAGAATATTTTTGTGAGAAGAATTAGATTCTAGGCTGTGAAAAGGAAACAGTGGTGATGTCTACTTCACTCATAGGCTTGCTGAGATGTATAAGAGCAAGAACATAAATATAGATAACAGAGTTTCTCTCTGGGATTTGGGGCTGCATGGACTTCTCTCTCTAACCTAACTTGCTGCCTGACTAATCCATCTGCTTCCTAACCCCCCTGGCCAACCCTTCAAACTCACCTTGAATGTAAGGCAAAGTCTGGGGTAAGCTAGAGGGGTGGGAGGAAGGTGGAAGGGTGGTTGGGAGTCCCTCCTGGGGACTCAGGTTTCTGGGATGGGTGTTGTGCTTTTTGACTTGTATATTTCTGTATATAGAAGAGAGGCTGAGGGAGCTAGGGTTGTTTAGCCTGGAGAAGAGGAGGCTCAGGGCAGACCTCATTGCTGTCTACAACTCCCTGAAGGGAGGTTGTAGCCAGGTGGGGGTTGGTCTCTTCTCCCAGGCAACTAGCCACAGGACAAGGGGACACAGTCTCAAGTTGTGCCAGGGGAAGTCTAGGCTGGATGTTAGGAGGAAGTTGTTGCCAGAGGGAGTGATTGGCATTGGAATGGGCTGCCCAGGGAGGTGGTGGAGTCACCATCCCTGGGGGTGTTCAGGAAAAGCCTGGCTGAGGCACTTAGTGCCATGGTCTAGTTGACTGGCTAGGGCTGGGTGCTAGGTTGGACTGGATGATCTTGGAGGTCTCTTTCAACCTGGTTGATTCTATTTTATCTGCTTGTGTATTGTGCTAAGCTGTAAATGTAAAGCTTCATTCATTCAGTTTCAAGAGCCGCTGAGTCTAGTCTGGGTGATTTTCTTAAGTGTGGGCCAGGGCTGGGTAACACCCAAACCATCACAGATGCAGAATAGGCTATAGTGTAACCCAGTGATTGTATGTAATGTTTGCAGCCAGTAAGAGTTGGTATGAAATGAGAAATATAAGTAAGTTGTGTAGATAGAGCTTATTGCCTTTTCTTTTTTGTTGGTTTAGTTCTCCCTCTCTGAATAATATTTTAAAATAGTTGGGGAGGGAGGAAATCCTGAAAAATGGAATTTCTGCTTCTTCAAAATAAGTTGGCTCTTCAAGGATGAGGGCTGAAATTCTTTTCTATGCCCTTATGGAAATATGCTAGATAAAGGTGAGTTTAAAGTACTCCCCCCACCCCCCTCTCCTCTCTCTTTTCTTTCCCTTCCTTTCATTAATATTAGAATTAAACTAAGCTATGGAAATATTCATTTGAATATAATATAGATTTTGAACTTTTCTCTGACTTATGTGATCTTATCCTACAGAAATTAATTACAGCAGAATGTAGCACCTTCACAGTTTTAGTGTGCTCTTTCTTTTACTAGCTTTTGAGACCAGATGGATGATCTGTGTGCTAGTGAATGTGCAATATACTAAGAAGGCTGTTGCAGCGTTTCACTCTTTCATAAATTCAGGACCAAAGAGTCCAAAAGGCAATGATTTCAGCCACCTAGAAACTTAACATTCCTGAAACTTTGTTGTATTGTCTTATAACACCCCCAATAATATAAAGATTTACACATGCGATTGAAACTCTTTCTGTTGTGCACTCAGAGTCAGAGAATGGTAGGGGTCGTAAAAGGCCTCTGGAGATCATGTAGTCCAACCCCATTGGCAATGAGGGTACATCTAGGTCAGGTTGCACAGGAATGCATCCAGGTGGGTTTTGAGAGGCTCCAGAGAAGGAGACTCCACGCCTTCTCTGGAAAGTCTCTCCCAGTGCTCTATCACCCTCAGAATAAAACATTTATTTGTAAGAGAGATGATCCAGTCTCCATGCCATCTTTGTAGCCCTCCATTGGACTTTCTCCAGTAGTTCCCTGTCTCTCTTGAACTGGGGAGCCTAGAACTGGACACAGTACTCCATGCAGTCTCACCAGGAGAGACTAGAACCTTCCTTGACTTGCTGGCCACATTCTTAATGCACCCTACAATATTGTTTGCCTTCTTGGCCACAAAGGCACATTGTTTACTCATGGTGAGCTTCTTGTTGACCAGCACTCTTAGGTTCTTCTCTGCAGAGCTGCACCTGGGAAGGAGCTGCAAAGCAGGACTTTACACTTGCTGAGGTTGGTCTCTGCTCAACTCTGATGAAGACATTGAAAAAGTCTGGACCCAGTACTGACCACTGGGGAGCACTACTAGCCTCCACCTAGGCTCTGCACCACTGATTATAACCCTTTGAGGTCTGCTGTTTAGCCAGTTTCCAGTCCACGTCTGTCCGCTCATCTAACTCACACTTCCTAAGCTTACCTTTGAGATTGTTATGGGAGACAGTGCCAAAAGGCTTGCTAAAGGGGAGGTAGACAACATCTATTTCTCTCATCTACCCAGCTGGTCATACTGTCATAGAAGGCTATCAGATTTGTCAAGCATGATTTCTGCTTTGTGAATCCATGCTGACAATCTTCTTTTCCTCCACATGCTTAGAGATCACTTCCACAGTGAGCTGTTCTATTATCTTTACAGGAGTGGAGGTGAAGTTCACTGGCTTATAGTTGCCTGGGTGCTCCTTCTTGCCCTTTATGAAGACTGAAGTGATGCTGGCTTTCCTCCAGTCCTCTCCTGCTCTCCATTTAAAAAATGGGGAGAGGCTTAATAACATTGGCCATCTCCTTCAGCACTCATGGGTGTGTCCCGTCACAGCCCATGGGTTTGTGGCTGTCCAGCTTGCCTCCATGATCTCTAATTCAATTCTCCTTGACTAGGGCAGAGTCTTCTTTCCTCTCTGCTTTCTCTCTTACCTCCAGGAACTGAGATTCTGTGCTAGTTTGAAGCTAGCTAGAATGTTTTGGTGAGAAGAATTAGATTACAGGCGGTGAAAGGAAAACAATGGTAATGTCTGCTTCACTCGTTGGCTTCCTGAGATGTGTAAAAAAGGAAAGCAAAACATAGATAAGACACTTGGCACTTCTCTCGCCTGGGCTGCTGCTGGGGAACTGGCTGAGCTGTGTCTTACTCTCTAACCTCACCCTCCATTTTGGACTAATCCACTTTGCTTCCTAACCCCCTGGCCGAACCTCCATTCTTCCTTGGGACTGGGGTGAGGTTGAGAGGGGTAGGGAGAAGGCGAAGGGGTGGTTGAGAGCCCCTCCTGGGGACTCAGGTTTCTGGGAGGGCTGTTGTGTTTCTGTATTACCTTTTTACCTTGTCTATTTCTGTCTATAACTGTATATACTGTAAATATCTGCTTGTATATTGTGCTAGCTGTAAATAGAAGCTTCATTCATCTTTCCAGAGCCGTCTTGAGTCTAGTCTGGGTGATTTCCAAAGTGTGGGGGGTCAGGGAACACCCAAACCACCACAGATTCCCGAGGGTCAGTCTTAGAAATAAAGGCTGAAGCAAATAAAGTATTCAGTAAGGCCACCTTCTCTGCCCCCTCTGTCACCAGGGTACTCACCTCATTCAACAATGGGCCCATATTTTCCCCAGTTTCCCTTTTCCTGCTGATGTACTTAAAGAAGGACTCCTTTTTGCCTTTTCCACATGCTTTGCTAGATTTAATTCCAAGAGGACCTTAGCTTTCCTTGTTGCATCCTTACATATGCTGGCAGCACTCCAGTATTCCTCCCAAGTGGCCAGTCCCTTTTTCTGCATATTGAAAACTTCTTTCTTCCATTTAAAGAAACATTGAAGGAACTAAGCACATACATAGATCTGAGCAAGGTCCTTTCTCTTGCTGTAAGATTTCTTTATTTAAAAATAGCTATTTCAAATTTATTTATGTCCTTTTTTTTTCCTTAATGCATTATTTCACCAAAGTAAAAAGCAAGTACAAGAAATAAAACTTCTTCCTGCTTCTTAAGTTCTTAAATTATAGTAGAGATACACATTTTTTATCTTCAGTTATGAGTAGTATTGCTGTCAGTAATATAAACAGCAGTGGCATTTTCCTCTCAAAACATAGGAAAAAATAGGATTAGAGAAGAGTCTGTTCTTGGGAGGGGGGAGGGGAAGAGGTACTGTTTAGCTTTTGAACAGCGAGCCGGTCAAAGGTGCCTAGTACACAATACAGTTGCATCTTCAAGAAGCCTTCTTACTGAGTTTGTAACATAAAAGCTTCCACAATGGGTCAGAATGGCCCAGGTGGCCAAGAGAGCCAGTGCCATCCTGGCCTGGATCAGGAACAGTGTGGCCAGTAGGATGAGGGAGGTTATTCTGCCCCTGTACTCAACACTGCTCAGGCCACACCTTGAGTACTGTGTCCAGTTCTGGGCTCCTCAATTCAAGAGAGATNCAGGAAAAGACTGGATAGGGCTGGGCGATAGGTTGGACTGGATGATCCTGGAGGTCTCTTCCAACGTGGTTGATTCTATTCTTTTCTAATAAAGGTCCATCATGTTTTATTATTCTGTGTTGGAGAGTAGGAGTACAGTACTCTGTGTGAGTGGGAGGTGCTGGGGGGGAATAAAAGCACAGGGTGTTCATGCTTTGCCAGAGTGTTCCACTAGCCTCTGACTGCCTCCTCTGCAGCTCTGAGACTTAGAGCTGGAGCTTATATGTTTCTATTCAGTAGCTCTCAGTAGCCTGAGTGGAAGAAATAGGGCTGCTTACTTGAAGTGGTCTTGTCAGTTATAAAAAGCAGATGTAGGTATTAATGTTGTTTTTTGTCTAAACTAAAGACTGCTTTAAAGATAAGAGCGCATCAGGTTTTGAACATTCCAGTTACTGCACACTGCAGTTTGTGCATGACTGCACATTGCAGTTTGTGCATGTGTGAGCTGACATTTAGCTGGAGCTACAGTTCACACCTGTCTATTCCATATGCAGTAGAAAGAGCTCTTTGCATGTATTGTGGCTGCTTTCATTTTTATTTTTAATTCTCTTCAAGGTCCCATTTTTGGGTCATGGTCTTGATGTGCTGCCAACCTGCTTCATCTGTATACTGTTGTGCTAGTTTGAAGCCAGCTAGAATGTTTTGGTGAGAAGAATTAGATTACAGGCTGTGAAAGGAAAACAGTGGTGATGTCTACTTCCCTCATAGGCTTGCTGAGATATGTCAAAACATAGATAACACACTCGGCACTTCCTTCACTCGGGAGTCTCGCTTGGGCTGCAGCTGGGGAACTGGCTGAGCTGTGTCTTACTCTCTAACCTCATCCTCCATTTTGGACTAATCCACTGTGCTTCCTAACCCCCCTGGCCGAACCTCCATTCTTCCTTGGCACTGGGGTAAGGATGAGAGGGGTAGGGAGAAGGCGAAGGGGTGGTTGAGAGCCCCTCCTGGGGACTCAGGTTTCTGGGAGGGCTGTTGTGTTTCTGTATTGCCTTTTTTACCTTGTATATTTCTGTATATACTGTAAATATCTGCTTGTGTGTTGTGCTAGCTGTAAATATATGCTTCATTCATATTTCCAGAGCAGGCTGAGTCTAGCCTGGGTGATTTCTAAAAGTGGGGGTGGGAGAGGTGGGGAACACCCAAACCACCACAGTTGTCCACACAATGAATGGAATATGTCCCTTGGCTTTTTGGTACTTGTTTGTTTTTTTTCAGCAACCATTTCCCTGTGTACATCAGTCACTGCTTGTATTTCCCTCTTCTCCTGAAAGACTGTGGTACCACAGAGAGGTCACATTTCACTGCTTACCTGAACATACACTACAAAGTCTCCATTGCAGAACCCCATGTATACAGTATTTGTGCACAACAGTCTGATAGTAACTTGTGGAATGGGTTAGTAGAATAGAATAGAATAGAATAGAATAGAATAGAATCAACCAGGTTGGAAGAGACCTCCAAGATCATCCAGTCCAACCTAGCACCCAGCCCTAGCCAGTCAACCAGACCATGGCACTAAGTATTCGTAGGCTGTTCAAGAATTTGCAGTGGAGTCAAATAGTTTGGGATACATGTTCTCAAATAATATGTCTTGCTGATTTAACACTGCTGTTTTACCAAGCTGGCTGTTGTCAGTTCCTTGCTAGATGGTGAAACACTGGTAAGAGCCTGTCTGGGATGACATCTCTGTTCAGAATTTGGAAGTGCAGTGGAAATGGAGTAACCAAACATCAGATTTTAAATAAGCACAGCAAAAATAAACAAGATAGGAAAATACAGTACAGGTGGAAGTGTGCGATAAGACTAGTAGGCTAATCCTCCTTGTGCTCATTTAGATGGGAAAATAGACTCTGCTGTTTGCATTTATTATTGCTTAAAGTTCTCTTAAACACTACTAATATTTTTGCTTTTTGGACAGATGCAGCCTGAGAGGCAAGATTTGTCTCTAGGCAGCAAACAAACCTGTTAAAAGCTGAATGTCCTTTACCATGTACTAGGGATTTTGCGCGCTCAGCTCTCTCCACATCTTGCATACGGTTCCCTTCCAGATCATTTTCCAAGCAAGTATGTAGGATGTACTAATTATTTGTGGAATTTTTGGACATGATTATATATGATGGTCAAGCATTAGCTTATTATGAACTGACATAAATATCACCAGGAGAGACACATTTTCCATCTTTCACCTGGACCAAACTCCGTTGTGGGATTTTTTTGCTGTCATTGTGGTGATTTGTTTGTTTGCTTGGATTTGTTTTGTTTGTTTGCCTGGGGGGGTTGTAAGCAATGTAGGAAATCGACTAAGGTTTTTCAATGCTGTGCCAATAAAGTGGGTGTGTTTGGTTGGATGTTTTGTTGTTGTTGTTGTTTGTAAACAGTATAGGAAATCAGCTAAGGTTTTTCAGCGCTGTGCCAATAAATGGGTAATTAAAATTCTCTCCTGTAGATTATATCATTTCTCCAACCTACTGAAAATGCCTGACACCTTGTTTCAGCATCTTGTCCCTGCTGTGTTTTGGAGGGCTGAATATGTAAAGAGTATTTATGACTTGAGCTGAGGTGATTTAAGCTAGGAGCTAATTAGTCATATACTCTTGTCTTGTTATATGTTGGCTGGGGAACAGTGAGAAAATAAACTGGCACTAATTTCCTAAGGGTATATCAGGCAACCTGCTCTTTTTAGAGTGTTGAAATTCTTCTTTGCTAAGCTAATGAGAGAAGTGTCAACTTGCAAGAGGCAGTGGGCTTCTAGGGTGTTTTCATCAATTTGGAGACATTTTGGTCGGCCTGTTCCTGTGAGGAACTGATTGGAGCTGCAGCAGAATAAAGAAAGGGCAGTAAAATAGTTTTTCTTACTTTAAGACTTAGAGAAATGAGCAAAACCCTGGGCAAGCCAAAGCCTAGATTTTACTTCCTGCGGTGACTGTGTCTGTTGTCCCAGGGCTGGAGCACCTCTGCTATGAGGACAGGCTGAGAGAGTTGGGGCTCTTCAGCCTGGAGAAGAGAAGGCTTCGAGGAGACCTTAGAGTGGCTTTGCAGTATCTGAAGGGAGCCTACAGGAAGGCTGGGGAGGGACTATTGACAAGGTCTGGTAATGCCAGGACGAGGGGGAATGGGTTTAAACTGGAAGAGGGGAGATTTAGACTGGATGTTAGGAGGAAGTTCTTTACAGTGAGGGTGGTAAGACACTGGCACAGGTTGCCCAGGGAGGTTGTGGATGCTTCCTCCCTGGAGGTGTTTAAGGCCAGGCTGGATGAGGCCTTGAGCATCCTGTTCTAGTGGGAGGTGTCCCTGCCTATGGCAGGGGGTTGGAGCTGGGTGATCCTTGAGGTCCCTTCCAACCTAAACCATTCTATGATTCTATGATATATTATAGTTCCTAGAATGGGGACCAGATCCCTAAGTGGGGATTTTATTCTGGAATGAGTTTGAATTCTTCACACTAAAGAGGGCACAGAACTCTTAAATATATTTGAACTGGAAAATCAGTGAGTCCCCCTGTCTATTGTCTGATATTTAGCTTAGCTGCAGCTCAGCTTGGGGTCATTCTACTTCTTGACTGCTGCACATATCTGCCAGAGAATGGTGCTTAGCTGTGGCACTGCTTGGTGCTGCTTATCCTTAGAAACAGGGTTGAACCCTTGGACACATTTTATTTGTCAGTATGGCTGTTGCCTAAGTCTCCCACTTTCTGGCAAACCATTGAAGTAGTGTCCAGTTGCAGATGATGTGGGAACAGCTACCAGCTTAATACCTTCTCCCAGAATTTTAAGGAAAAAAAAGATGAGAGATGATTATTTGGACTTCAGGAGCAATATAAAGGGCCTTGTGCAGACTTGTATGTCAGACTGTGAGTGCCAGTCTTGGCATCAGCATTAAGCCTTAAAATTTGGGGCAAAATTGACTATAATTGTTTGGTTTTTTGTTTTTGCTGTTTCCTGATTGTTGCTGTAGGTGATTCTCTGGCTGCTATAAGTCTAGTCCTAAATGTGTAACCTCTCCCCTGGGTTGTGTGAGTCATGTCAGAATCTGGTGGTTCTCAGTCGTGTCAGATGAGCAGTATGCTGGGAAAGAACTGCATTTGAGTTCAAAACTGGAGTCACTGTCGACTGAAAGAAGAGCTGCTTTATATACAGGAGGAGTTTTAGTTGCCTCTGTTAATTTGGACCAGCTTCCTCCTCAGCATCTCCTTCCCTGATTCCAGCTTTAGTCTTCTGAACTCAGACTCATTATGTAGTGCTGGAGATGGGTAACTGTAGAGTGAATTGTCTTGGATGGAGCATGACAAAGTGCAGATCTACAAAAGGATTTTTGGAGTTGCATTGTGTTCATGGACTGTGTACTTTCTACATCTCATTTCTGAGAAAAGCACAAGTACAAGAAACAGATCTAGAGCTTGGTGTGAATTCATGGAAAGGTAGTGTTAGCAGAGTGCTGTGGCAGAACCACATCCTTGTGCAACAGTCATACTCCACTAATCCTCTTCATCCTCACACACACACTACTGTCCCTGCCAGGCAGCAAAAGTGGTGTTATCTTCAGCAACAGTCATGAGAAAACATCATTTTACTAGAGTTTATCATAGGTTCACAAGCCATAGTACTTGTGAACTCATTTTCATGGCCCAGATATTCTCCTAAAAAACACACACACATTGAGTTTGTCACCAGTGTACAGCTCATTTTTTCAGCTTCACAGATTTTGGATGTTGTGTCTTTTTCTGTGTGACCACTGCTGTCTTAATGCTCACTAGTTTCCTGTCTGCAAACTAGCTTTCACTTCTAATTTCCATGAGAAAATACACAGAACATGCCCTACAATGTGATTCACACTTGTCCTGCAGAAAAAAACAGATCAGGCAGGCAGGGCATTGTATGAGACCAGTGAATAAAATAATGAGATGCTTTAGTTGAGGTGAAATTCAGAGCAAGAAAGGCTTCTCAAACCTCGTGCCTGGTTTGGCAGCCATACAGCTGGAGTGCAATAAGTCAGTGATGGTAGCTGGAATTAAGGTCCTTGCACTTGAATACCATAGGTCTCAAGATAGTCAGTTGTGGTTAGATCAACTACAAAAGAAAAAAGTCAAAGAATATTAATGACATGTAAATTGTCCAGGTACCCATCTGTTGAGAAGGAGTAGAGCCTAATGAGTAAACTTACAGTTCTCAAGCACATTAGAGTCTATTTCTTGAATACAATCAACCTTACCACAGCAGAGCTATGATTTAAACTTTAACCTAAGAACATGAAACACTTTAAAAGTACCTGGACACTAAGACTTCTTTTCTCTTTTTTAGGTGATACTGTCACTATTGGAGATGTGTCTTTCAAACTCAAAACACCGAAGAATCCAGAACTTGTTCCACAAAACTACAGTAAGAGTGTGCTTTCCTTCTGAACTAGTTTCCAGGCTTTATTCAAAGTGCTTTAACTCATTTTTCACTCCAGTGACTTCACTGAAATAATCTAAGAGATGTGTTTTGAAAAAAACATGCCATTTGGGGAAGGCTGTCTTTGCTAAGTTCTTTACTGTGTCTCTGCTTCAGCTGGTTGTATCTTACCTTTGCATGTATCTTGTGCCATTGGTCAGTGGGACAGTAAAAGGTTAATGTGTGTACATTTTACAATTTTTTTTCAAGAGGAGTCTCATGCCACAATCTAAACATCATACAGGACTCTCAGATTTTTGGTCATAAAACTGTAGCAGTTTAAAATTATCATTCAATTGCAATATGATTAGAAGTCCTAGGAGTTTTATGCTGTATGACAGATGTATGGTGGTTTTGTACTGTGATATTTAGTATTCCCAGGTTGTCTCATTATTGTTGTCAGCAAGCACACACATACAGATCTGTGGCTGGGAAAGCAGCCAGGAAGAAAGGGAGCTGGAAGTACTGGTAGGTAGTAGGCTAAAGATGAGCCAGCAGTGTGCCCAGGTGGCCAAGAGAGCCGATGGCATCCTGGCCTGTAGCAGGAACAGTGTGGCCAGTAGGACAAGGGAGTTTATTCTTCCCCTGTACTCAGCACTGGTCAGGCTACACCTTGAGTACTGTGTCCAGTTCTGGGCTTCTCAATTCAAGAGAGATGTTGAGGTACTGGAACATGTCCTGAGAATGGTGATGAAGCTGGTGAGAGGCTTGGAACACAAAGCCTTTGAGGAGAGGCTGAGGGAGCTGTGGTTGTTTAGCCTGGAGAAGAGGAGGCTCGGGGGAGACCTCATTGCTGTCTATAACTACCTGAAGGGAGGCTGTAGCCAGGTGGGGATTGGTCTCTTCTCTCAGGCAACCAGCAACAGAACAAGGGGACACAGTCTCAAGTTGTGCCAGGAGAAGTCTAGGCTGGATGTTAGGAGGAAGTTGTTGGCAGAGAGAGTGATTGGCATTGGAATGGGCTGCCCAGGGAGGTGGTGGAGTCACCATTCCTGGAGGTGTTCAAGCAAAGACTGGCCGAGGCATTTAGTGCCATGGTCTAGTTGACTGGCTAGGGCTGGGTGCTAGGTTGGACTTGGAGGTCTCTAGGTTGGATCTTGGAGGTCTCTTCCAACCTTGTTGATTCTATGATTCTATGAAAATGTCTATTTTATTTGGTTTTCTCCTTGCAGTCTGTCACAATATGTGTGGAAATAAAAATTAAAACTTTTTTCCTTTTTTCCTGTCCCTCTCTCCTCTGCATAATAGAGGAAAGAGAAAGAGACAGACTTAGCCCAGTGGGTTTTTTATTACTTGCATGACAGAAATGAAAAAGCAGCAAGTGTGAAGTGATGGGGGACTAAAAATGCAGCCAAGTTGACATCTCAGGCAAGTAAGGTAGACTTGTGGTCATGGACCTGATCTTCTAGAAGATGAGCTAGTGACTACTGAGCCAAATATTATTCTCATAACAAGCAAACAAACAAACAGTTTTCACAAGAGTTGGTGGTGTATCAAATACACACCAAGAAGACTGCCAGGGTGCTGAGGTTGTTTTTGTGACTTTTTCTTTCTTAATTTTGTTTATCCTCTTAGAAGGAAATAATAGCAACAGTAGACTTGCCACTACAGTTGGCAAGTCAGTCCTGGATGAGAGATACTGAGGATAGGAGGGATCTTAGAGGTGTACAGGGAGTGCTACTGATATCAGGAAGGGCAGGTGTGCTCTTAGCCAATAGTAGCTCTGTTAATCATACAAGCTTTCAGTGGCCCTACTTGAGCAGGAGGGTTGGACAAGGTGATATCCTTCCAACCTCAACTGTTCTGTGTTTCTGTGATTCCTGCTTTCGCAGTAACTGTGGGACAGGAGACCTGTGTTGCTGTTAACATGTTTAGGTAACTGTTCCTTAATCTATTCAGACATGGAAGATTTCTTCTGATGTGTTTGTTCTTTGAGAGGTGTAGTAGCAACACAGAATCACAGAATTGTTTGGATTAGAAGGGACCTTTAAGGTCTTCTCTGCAATGGGAAGGGACAGCTTCAACTAGATAAGGTTGCTCTGAGAGCAACATAGGAAGATCTTGTATGCTTTCAGTCTTTGACTAGTGTGAAGTCTTGTGCTAGTTTGAGCCTAGCCAGAATGTTTTGGTGAGAAGAACTAGATGATAGGCTGTAAAATGAAAACAATGGTGAGGTCTACTTCCCTCACAGTCTTGCTGAGATGTATACAAAAGAAGAAAGGCAAAACAAAGATTAGGGCATTTGGTTCTTCTCTTCGCTGGGGAACTTTGCCTGCTGGGGAGCTCGTGGCTGCTGGCTGGACTCCATCTTGCTTTCTAACCTCACCCTCCATTTGCTTGGCTGCTTCACCTTGCTTTTTAACCCTCTTGGCCGAACCTCCATTCTTCCTTGGGACTGGGGTAAGGTTGAGAGGGGTAGGGGGAAGGTGAGGGGTGGTTGAGAGCCCCTCCTGGGGACTCAGGTTTCTGGGAGGGGAATTGTGTTTGTATTACCTTTTTTACCTTGTATATCTCTGTCTATAACTGTATCTACTGTAAATATCTGCTTGTAAATTGTGCCAGCTGTAAATATAAGCTTCATTCAAATTTCCAGACCCAACTGAGTCTAGTCTGGGTGATTTCTAAAAGTGTGGGGGGCGGGGGACACCCAAACCATCACAAGTCTGCTGGTAGATCCATATCTGGATTGGTGAGGTGCTCAAGTCCTGTGTCCCCATGTCACTTTTCTACCAGGGGATATAAGGTACCAAAATACTCAATGCCATATGCCACTCCTTTCTGTTATGGGGTCATCCATGAGGAAAGACTTTTTGGTTTGGTCTGTAATGACATATTGCATACTGAACGAGTTCCCTGGGGGTGTGCCCAAACAGTTGAGAAGTGCTGCTCTGTATTACTACTTTTTATAGATTCCCAGATGATAGACCTTTGCTTTTCATCATCATCTATGTATGATTATTTTAGCATTTTGATCAAGAAGGACAGCAATTGTCTTTTTAATCGCTGAAGTGATTCATTGCCCTTGATTGCATTTGTTGCAGATTGGTTTGCTATCTGGTTTTCTGTGCTGTACCAAATATGTTACTTTTAACAATTCTTCTCTGACTTCCACTCTTCCATACCATGCCATTACATGTTTTGGTCATTCTGCACTTTTCAGTGAGATAAATGCTAGCTCAGAGTTACTATAACAGCATCTCTTGTCAGTTCTTCAGACTGAGAGGCTATGTGGAACATGAAAACATTAGGTAGAATATGATCTTTTTCTAGTAAGAGGTTATAAGAAGTAAAAAGTGGTTGAAAACTAATCTGATAAACAAGTTGTTAGATATGGAACTCTATGGATCCTAGATAAATTCTGGTACTACAACTAAAAATAACATTTATTAGCACACATTAGTTATATTATTAGTTTTTAATGTTCCTTTGTTGTTGTCATTGTTACTTTTTGTAGTTAACCATTGCTGTAAGTAGCCTATGTCACGCTTGGAATATTGTTGTTCATCAGTATTCATGTACTTACAGTAGGATTACTTAAGGTACAAAAATGGCCTTGTAAATGTAAATATTAGTTAAAATTGACTGAAATAGAACACTTGTGTTTAATGGCAGAAATTCAGCTTCAAATACTGGAGTGCAATTTATTTTACATCTTTAAATGTAGGACTTTGTTTTATCATTAGTGCTTAAGTTCTATGCATATGTTACTATGGAGAACAAAGTTACATTCCTGTAATGAAATTAAGTAGATTGTATTGGCTTCATGTCAATTATCTCTTCATTGTGAGGCATTTAGAGAGTATGTACATTACTTAGTGCATTTTTTTCTTTCAAGAAGAATGCTTTTTATTTTGCTGCATGAATGACTGCTGTAGATAGAAGATGTTCTTATGTAAAATAGATGAACACAATTGCATCATTTATACTAAACTATAAAATTGAAGTGTTCTGTATTTTGAAATTCTATTACAGCTAATATTGCATTTATAATGACCAAGGTACTTAGCTTATTTCTTTTAAACTAAGATTAAAAATAATGTGGTTGTCCACTTAAGTGGAAAATAGCCCTGAAAATGTCTCAGTTGTAATGTTTGCAGGGCAGTAAGAACTAAGAGGAGGGAGCTGGTTGCAGCTTATTTACTAGTGTTGCACATGATACAGTTTTCTAGATCATCATTTGTGTAGAACAGAGTGTTTATGCTTTTAAAGCAGATACTGTTTTCTAGATCATCATTTGTGTAGAACAGAGTGTTTATGCTTTTAAAGCAGCCACATTGAAAGCACACATCTATAATTTACAGTACATTTTAGGGATGTTCTAACTTACTCTGTGTTGCAAAACACCTGTTTTAGCTCAAGTGTTGTAACACCCCTGATTAGCTTGCCACAGGAAACGTGGTCAGGGCCCTCACAAAGATCAGTGTGATCAAAGGCAATACCACTTGGACTCCAGATGATTCAATGTGAATTATGCCAGAGACCTTTATTGATCTTTTCGCCTCTCTGTATATCCCGCAGGGCCACATGGCACACGCCTCCACATTAGCATAATTAGCCAAGGACAACCCACATCATCAGCATAAACCACGCCTTGTTTTCCTCATTAACGAGGTGTGCGTTATCTATCCCTTCTGAGATAAGTTAGCCAGCAGCTGGTGGGAACCAAGGTCAGCATCTGCCTGTTATTATCCTTCTTCGCTCCGTTCCCACATCCTTCTTCACTTTGCATTCCCACAACTCTAAAGTCCATATTCCTGACTTAAAAATAGCCTTCAAAATCTGGAAAAAAAAGGTTAGACAATAAGGGATGTAAATATGTTAAATACCTCCAAAATCTTGACGTTTGTAATTTTGTCACATCATCAATGCCAAAATATTTCATTCTTTCTGTCACCAAATGAAACTGATCTTTAGCTTCTGTATTGAACTTTGGTGCACTTTCCAAAAATGGAGAGGATAGGTACTGCTGTTTTGCTTAGATTTTTGTGTCTTTGCTTTTGAGGATTTATGGCAGGTACCCAGGAAGCTCAGTATGAAACAGCCCATTTTGTGTGTTAATATAATGTATTAATTTGTTTTGCTGTTGTTGGCAAGTGGCTTTTTCTTGGAAGGTGATAATGGAAGGTATATAAAATCCGAGTAGCTTTTATAAGTGACAAGTGAAAATGAGTCATGCACAAGGGGATTTTTTTTAATGGGATTTCTGTCATAACTGTCTGGCACATTCTAAAAAGAGGGCACTTATTTTTGCACATTCTTTTAGCTGTAAAAATAAAACCTACGTGAAAAAAAACTCTCGCCGTGCCTGAAAAACAAGATCATTTCCTTAATTATACTTTGGAGAAAGTTTGTACAGCTTTCTGTGACAATTCAGATAAAAAAATTGAATTGTGAGAATGCACCTTTTTTGTTTTTAATGTTGAGTTCATGTCAGTGTACTGCTTTCATTAATGGGCTCTGGATACTTTATGCAAATGGCAATCAGCCACAGGCTGATTACCATTGGTAGTAGGGTAATAAGAGACAGGGAGAAAGGCTTGATACAAGCAAGTTCCATATGCAGTTTATTACACCCTGTGCTAGTTTGAAGCTAGCTAGAATGTTTTGGTGAGAAGAACTAGATGATAGGCTGAGAAATGAAAACAATGGTGAGGTCTACTTCCCTCACAGTCTTGCTGAGATGTTTACAAAGGAAAGACAAAACAAAGATTAGGTCACTTGCTTGCTCTCTTTGCTGGGAGCTTTGCTCTGCTGCGGAGCTCTGGGTCTGCTGGCTGAACTCCATTTTGCTTTCTAACCTCACCCTTCATTTGCNAAAGTGTGGGGGGGGCAGGGAACACCCAAACCATCACACACCCCAAGCATGGGCTTATATACTTTCTATCAGAAGGCTGCATAGCAGGGTTACAAATCATGTTAGACTCTTAGTTGGTTACATACATTTGCATTAGGACTACGTTAGGATTACACACCAATTAGCGTAGACACTCTTCATAGTCTCTCAACAACACTTATATTGTGTCTAAGCAGAGATAAGAGAAAGCCACAGACTCCAGCCTTACATTTGTTTATATTTGTTACACCATTCTCTAAGGTCATTCCAACCTTCCACTTTATCTCTATTCAGCACTTACTGAACTCGTGCACTCTCTCCTGCCCATGGCTTATGTTCCAGTATTTCAAATTCCAATAGCTGCACCACAGTCAGACAATTCTATAAAATCACTGCATTCAATATTACTGTATTTGATATTTCATGACAAAACAATTCCTAGCATAGGTCTTCCAGGACACTTTATTCAGTGATGGCAGATTCTTGTTAAGGCAGAAAAGGGGATGTTGTCTTGCAACACTACGTCAACTCTCTTTCTGAAGGTGCAAGTGAAGGTTTGTGAGTGCAATAATGAAATGTAAAAAGCAGTACTGAAACAACTTCTGTGCTTGAAAGGGAATTGTTTTAATGTTGAGGAAATGGGGGTTATTTCTCTGTAACTTGCTCAGTTGAGGTAATACTGATCTTTCAGGTGAAGAGAACAGGATCTGACAGTACCACTGTTTATTTCAGCAGTTTGAATTTTCCTGTAGGCTTGCAACTGATCTGCTACTCAACTGTTAGCACCTAATCTGATCTGCTACTTGAATGTTATCACCTAATCCAGAATCCAAAATATTGGGAGTTTTGTCTGTAGAGCTCTGAATGTTTTGTACCCATTATCCTCATTTTGTCTGTACTAAGAGTGAGGCACAGGGAGACATGGGGACACTGAAATGTGCAGTGAAGGTTTGGATGAAGCTTGGGAGGCTGTCTGCACCATTCCTGGTACCTCAGAGCAAGGTCATTTGAAATCCAAAGCATTCCTGAGAGATGTTTCTCCTGTTCTTAAAATGTGCTGGTGAACTAGATTCCAGAACCTCTCTGCACACTTTGCTCCAGTAATTAACAATTCTTTTGTGAAAACAGCCCTTTCTGATTTCTCATTTGAATAATTTGTGACATACTTTTAGTCCCCTGGGGTTGGTTCTATCTAGCATAACCATGATGTGCAGATGACTTTTTTTCTTCACTGTGATTCTATCTTGCATATTGAAAAACAGTTGTTAAGGTGAAAATTTATTTTCTAAACTGAATTCCAGTTTTGCTTGAGAATTCTTCTGGGTCTTTTCTAGAATCTCTCAGTTTTTTTGGTGCTGAACTAAGCAGTTGGGCCGAGAAGTCCTTGTAGTTGGAGTGTGAGTTACAGTGGACTGCTCTGGCTATGTATTTCCTTATGAGTTGTACATCCAGCTAAGAATAGTTTCATTTATTCTGTGTTTGTGTCACGAGGAGAAACTTAGTCTTCTGAATCCTTTTCAGGGTTCCTTCCAGAAGGTACTGGTAGATAGTAGGCTGAAGATGAGGCATCAGTGTGCCCAGGTGGCCAAAAGAGCCAATGGCATCCTGGCCTGTATCAGGAACAGTGTGGCCAGTAGGAGGAGGGAGGTTATTCTTCCCCTGTACTCAACACTGGTCAGGCCACACCTTGTGTGCTGTGTCCAGTTCTGGGCTCCTCAATTCAAGAGAGATGTTGAGGTGCTGGAACGTATCCAGAGAAGGGCAACAAGGCTGGTGAGGGGCCTGGAATACAAAGCCGATGAGGAGAGGCTGAGGGAGCTGTGGTTGTTTAGCCTGGAGAAGAGGAGGCTCAGGGCAGACCTCGTTGCTGTCTACAACTACCTGAAGGGAGGCTGCAGCCAGGTGGGGGTTGGTCTCTTCTCTCAGGCAACCAGCAATAGAACAAGGGGACACAGTCTCAAGTTGTGCTGGGGGAAGTCTAGGCTGGATGTTAGGAGGAAGTTGTTGGCAGAGAGAGTGATTGGCATTGGAATGGGCTGCCCAGGGAGGTGGAGTCGCCATCCCTGGAGGTGCTGAAGAAAAGCCTGGCTGAGGCACTTAGTGCCATGGTCTGGTTGACTGGCTAGGGCTGGGTGCTAGGTTGGAGTGCATGATCTTGGAGGTCTTTTCCAACCTTGTTGATTCTATTCTATTCCTATTTGGTTTTAGGTGGTTCCTTTCTTTATTTTTTTTTTCCATTTATACTTACATGGAGGACTATGATTTATCCACGTGGCACTTCTACCTTCCTGTGAAGCAACTGACTCAAAGAAATTAATGATAAATGAGTTTGTAGTCTCATCCAAGAAGTAACTTCCTCCTTTTTAAGGCCCTGCAAAGACTCACAGCTTGTTTCCTTACCACTGCAAGTACAAAATTTTTTTGGAATGAGGACTGTTGAAGTGAAGAATTTATGAGGAAAAACAGTATTCCAACTGTCTGTGATGTAACCACACTATGAGAAGTTAAAACCTCTTTGGGCTCTGTGCTTCATCATGAAGTAGTAAGAGCAGCAATGTTTTACTTGCAAAGTGCTGAATGAAAGTGGCTGAAAGCAGACTATGTAGGCTTGCCTTCCTCTTGACCATTCTGCCTCCTTCACCACAGCCTGGGCAGCTCACACCTTTCCTTGTCCCCAAGCCTGAGCAAGCTGTGAAAAGTCTCAGCTCTTTCCCCTTCCCCTCCTCCCCCTGCAAAAAATGTTTTCCATGTTTGAAATGTGTTTGCTTTAGACAAACATCTCCCTCCTTGTCTCCTCCTTCCTCAAACGTGTCTTATGCTAGCCATATCTTGTACTGGTTGTACTGAAAACTGCTGTGGAGAGCTAAAGGACCTCCTTGATAACTGAACAAGAGGAACATCTTCCCCTCATGAACTGTTGTGTCCCCTGGTAAAAGAAGCTGTTCTCAGACTCTGAACATGCATTGTAGCAAAGATTCAGGGTATGCAGTGGTCTTCAACTTCATTCTGTTGAATATACATATATTGACGTCTTCCATGTGCCTGTTGGTTATTATGTGATTGACCAAACCCGAGTCATACAAGGACATGAGCTTTAATGGCTTTTGTACCACTTCTGGCATTGATTTCCTTGGGAATCAGTTCATTTAACTGTCTGTCTCTGAACAGTAGGAAGAGGTAGGTGTCTCCTTCATTTAGGGGATTTCTTCCGTAGGTGGGACATGAGAACTTGCCAAAAGATACTGTCTGCCATCTCCAGTGAGTCTTACGGCTTCAGTGAGTGTAGCCTGTGCCAAGAATTCAAGCATGAGTGAACTGGAAAATATCTGGGACTAGGATAGCCATTTCAGTCTTGGTTTTATCAAAAGCTGATTTATGGATCAAACGAGCAGCTGCTGCGTTTGCTTCAAAATCTATCTGTGACGTTTTCTTCTTTGGGGATTTCACCATTCAGCTTCTCCATTTATAAAATGTTTGCACAGATTCTGCTAGGTGTTGTCCTACTTAGCACATGTGTGGTGGTTTGGGTGTCCCCCGCCCCCCAACTTTAGAAATCACCCAGACTAGACTCAGCCAGCTCTGGAAATTTGAATGAAGCTTATATTTACAGCTGGCACAATTTACAAGCAGATATTTACAGTATATACAGTTATAGACAGAAATAGACAAGGTAAAAAAAGGTAATACAGAAACAACTCCGCTCCCAGAAACCTGAGTCCCCAGGAGGGGCTCTCAGCCATCCCTCACCTTCCCCCTACCCCTCTCAACCTTACCCCAGTCCCAAGGAAGAATGGAGGCTTGGCCAGGGGGATTAAGAAGCAAAGGTGAATCAGCCAAAAAAGCAAATGGAGGGTGAGGTTAGAAAGCAAGATGGAGTTCAGCCAGCAGCCCCAGAGCTCCCCAGCAGGCAAAGAGCCGAGAGCAAAGCCCGGAGTGAAGTGCCAAGTGAAATGACTTTATCTTTTGTTTTGCTTTTCTTCTTTACACATCTCAGCAAGACTGTGAGGGAAGTAGACCTCATCACTGTTTTCATTTCTCAGCCTATGATCTAGTTCTTCTCACCAAAACATTCTAGCTAGGCTCAAACTAGCACATGTTACAAAGCAATAGAATGCAGTTTCTTTTGCTGGCCATCCTTGAGACACAGAAATAGCAAATTGTAGCACTGATTATTCTCCTGCATGTGCCAGATGGCGTCTTTGAGAATACACTGTAGAGGCTTCCTACGCACCATCCTGCAGATAGAAGCATGTAGGGCCAGCTACTCAACAACTGCAAATCTGCAGAGTGCCACTAAACAGATTGTGCAAACCCAGTTTGCATTAGATGCTATCTGACTCATGGGATAATTAATACAAATTGCTGTAATATACATGCTCATGCCTTTTTTTTTTTTTTTTCAGCTAATTTGCCCTGTCTTCTAAATGTCACAGAAAATTATATGGTGCTGGGAGTAAAGTTAATACACAGCACTTGAACAGGGAGAATTTTTTTTACAAGTCACGTTAAAGAAAAGTGTGAAAGCTTTGGGATGCAAATACCATGGTGCAAGTAGTCTATGTAGAACTAATATGCAAGATACTGTGTATTTGCACATGAAGTTACTTTTGCAAAGCATCCTATGCTTTTGAAACAGTTTCCAAAGCATCCTATGCTTTGGAAACAATTTATGCTGCACAGACTGCATGTACCAATAAAACTTCGTATTCTTCTGATTTTAGAAGGACATAACAGGGAAACTGAAGTAGGCTTAATATCTGCAGCAGTGTACAGATGTGTGATGGTTTAGGTGTTCCCCACCCCCCCACCCCCCCCACTTCAGAAATCACCCAGCAGACTAGACTGAGCCGGCTCTGGAAATTTGAATGAAGCTTATATTTACAGCTAGCACAATGTACAAGCAGATATTTACAGTAT
>WAAF01019990.1:60245-72356 GCA_013400475.1 Tricholaema leucomelas
GAGAAGAGGAGGCTCAGGGATGACCTTATTGCTGTCTACAACTACCTGAAGGGTGGTTGTAGCCAGGGGGAGGTTGCTCTCTTCTCTCAGGTGGCCAGCACCAGAACAAGGACACAGCCTCAGGCTGTGCCGGGGGAAGTTTAGGCTTGAGGTGAGGAGAAAGTTCTTCACTGAGAGAGTCATTGGCTACTGGAATGGGCTGCCCAGGGAGGTGGTGGAGTTGCCGTCCCTGGGGCTGTTCAAGGCAAGATTGGACGTGGCACTTGGTGCCATGGTCTAGCCTTGAGCTCTGTGGTAACAGCTTGGACTTGATGATCTGTGAGGTCTCTTCCAACCTTGGTGATACTGTGAGACTGTGATACTGTTAATGAAGAGCAAGTTCTTTCTTGAACTTAGTCATTGTTACATACTTCCTAATTTTCTCTGTTTACCAGCAGATTGTCTTTATGTACAAGGTGTATGGAGAGAGGTTTATGTTGGTACTAGAAACCTTTTATTTCAGCAAACCTCCATCAGTGTGTGAGTATTTCAATGGGAGTCAACAAGATTCTATGGATACTCAAAAATATTTTGAAACCATATGAACAGAATGTATTTTCATCTGGCTAGTAAAACTCTGTCATAAAGTCTTCACAGACTTATAATATGCAGGATCCAACCAACTTGGCAAATAAATTGTTTGTTAAAGCATATTCTGGCTCTGTCTCCAAGCTGCATTTAGACAAAATAACATTTTGTTCATGCCAGGTATTGGACCAGCAGCTGGAGACTCAGGTTTTTTATTCAAGCAGGTTGGAGCAGATTTTTAACTTGAACTTTCTAGAGAAGAATGTTAGTACAAAACCTGTCCTTTGTACAAATTTTATGGGATGAGCAAAGAGGAATTTTACATTGCTTGTAGTAAATTTTCTGAATTAATGGGGGAAAAAAAAGATACTGATTGCTGTTTGAAAGAATTGGTGATACAGTGGGAAAGAAATAATATAAGGATTATTACTTGTTTAATGGGATTCTTCCAGTTTCTGAGAGACTGATTATGAAGCTAGACATTAAAATGTTGTATAGAATGCCTCTCAGAGAAGGGAACTTGTTCTGGAGATGTCTACCAGGATCTGAGTGCCTTTCTTCAGCAATGTGTGAATCCAGATTAGATATCATCTTAATAATGATGTGAAAAGGGTATGCTATGACTAATTTGCCTGTAGTCAGTTATGCTTCTATATTGTACATAAGAAACATCTAGATTAGTCAGTGTTACCATGTAGTATCATCTTAATCTTCTCACATGGATTTCTGATTCTGTTGTATGCTTTGTACCTTGCAGTAATTCATTTGCTGTGCTGAACTGTTATTTGTTTCTAGTTTCTGATTATGTTTTTGTCCTTCATACATCTGTTCTCATAGGCAGTTTAATTTTTGTATTCTCCTAATTATTCTTTCTCATATCTTTCTTCTTTCTTTCTGTCCCAACTTTTGACATCTGTTATATTAATCAGAGATTTCCATCTTTCATTATGTGGTATGTCCACTTGTAGAAGTTTACAGGAGACATGCTGGGAAGAGATTTCGTTTGTTCTCTCTTTGCAGCTGGGCTCGTGCCTGAAATTGTGTTACAACGTAATGGGAATGTAAAGGAGTAC
This sequence comes from Tricholaema leucomelas, assembly GCA_013400475.1. Classification (NCBI taxonomy): domain Eukaryota; kingdom Metazoa; phylum Chordata; class Aves; order Piciformes; family Lybiidae; genus Tricholaema lacrymosa; species Tricholaema leucomelas. Next base: position 61,886 of record WAAF01019990.1, read on the forward strand.
TCTTGTGCCTCTAAATGTTGTCTGTGCCTAAACCTGCCACATTATTATCTCATTTCACTTCTGCATGTTGGAGGTAGACAAGAATGCTTTCCATTTCAGAGTCTTTTATGGAACAGTAATTGTGAATATTAGATATGAAGTGTAGTTAATTTACATGAGTGAATGTAATTTACTGCAAGAAAGTTATGTAAAATTACCAGCACCAGAGCTTAGTTTTATATTTTTGACTCCTTATTATGCACTCAAATAAACAGAGGAGTATAAACAACTGGTAAACAGACATAGAGTAAAGAAAGAACTCTCTATCCCAAACGCTCCCAAGGACTGTCAAGGTAAGGACTAGAATTTTATTCTGGTTTTGTAGAAAACCATGTTCAGTCAGGGAATACAATTCTATATCTTTGTGATTCTGTCACGTATTTTTTAGTGGCTGCTTATTTATAGTCCTATTTTAATTTTTTTTGTTGAACATTGATGTTTGGTTTCAATAAAGTTATGTTCTAGTCAGACTAATGCAGGGATGAATTGCAGTGATGCTTAACTGAAGCAATCCAAAAGAATACCTGACTCTTTTTCTCTAAATATTTTAATACAGTTGCAAACATGTAACCCCACCTTGATCATGCATTTTCTGCATTAATACCTGTCTGTTGTGGTAGGCCTCATAGGCACAAAATAGGCTTATACATGTCCTGCCTTGCCTAGGCATGTTTTCCTGCTCCACCAGAGAGGCAAGCGTGGGAAATGGACACAAAACCTGGAGCCAGAGAGTCTGGCATGCCCAGGGTCCTGTGGTGTAAGGTACAACACTTAGCTTGTGCCTGCCTAGTGCAAGGCCCCTGCTTTTCCCAAATTAAGGAAAAGCAAGCCTGTGGCTTTGCCTAATATGGTAAGGTTTGGTTAACTGCCATCCTGATTGCCTATTCTGTGTCCAAAGGACAACTAATCTCGGCCCACATTGATAAAAGGAGATACACAGGTGAACAATCTGCTTTTGCTTCCCTACTCTTTGCTGTGCTCTCTGCTGTGCCCAGCCGTGCTGCTGTTGCACACTGCCTTATTGCTTGCCTGGTAAACTCCATTGCCGCGAGTTACCAGGAGCAGACCCTGGATGTCTGCACGCGATCGGCCTGTGTGGCCAGCGTGACATTGTGCTGAGACTGCATGACATCCTGCCTCTACACCTGAAGGTCCTGCCTAGAATTCCTGGACATATATGCAGATTGTCCAGAGGAAGCCAGGAGGACAAGGTCAGAGATTGTCTGCGTCCTTTCCCCAGAAGCCAGGAAGATTCAAGCCTCAATGTCCAACAAGACAGAATCCCCTGAAAGCATTTGGGCACTGTCTGGACTGTGGCTAGCCCCCGAGAGGGTAATAATAATAATCTGTGAGTAAATGCTCAATGCCTCTTTGTAATTCTCTACTGCCTTCTGCCATAGAGCAGAAAGAGCTTGGACCCATCGACTGGGCAAATGGCATATTTGACTGCAAGTGGAATTTGACTGTGGGAATAGTCTCTTCCAGTTCAATTAATGTTTCTATATTTTGCTGGTTATATTAGATGTAGATATTATCCATAGAATGTTTCCGTGACTGTGTAAGAACCAAAATATTATTAAAATTAGTGGTCAGGGGTGGGGAGAGTTCTGAATAGCAAAATAAATAAACAATACTAATTTTGGAAAATATCATCTTGCATCAGTTAATTTTCCCTCCCCAATGCTGTCCCTTTAAATGATATTAAAATACAACATATTTTACAGCATTATTAATATTACAGCATATTATTTACAGCATATTAATTACAGCGATAGAACAAGGGGACACAGTCTCAAGTTGTGCCGGGGGAAGTTTAGCCTGGAGAAGAGGAGGCTCAGGGGTGACCTTATTGCTGTCTACAACTACCTGAGGGGTGGTTGTGGACAGGGGGAGGTTGCTCTCTTCTCTCAGGTGGCCAGCACCAGAACGAGAGGACACAGCCTCAGGCTGCGCCAGGGGAAGTTTAGGCTCGAGGTGAGGAGAAAGTTCTTCACTGAGAGAGTCATTGGCTACTGGAATGGGCTGCCCAGGGAGGTGGTGGAGTCGCCGTCCCTGGAGCTGTTCAAGGCAGGATTGGATGTGGCACTTGGTGCCATGGTCTAGCCTTGAGCTCTGTGGTGAAGGGTTGGACTTGATGATCTGTGAGGTCTCTTCCAACCCTGATGATACTATGATACTACTATGATATGAAGTATAGGCTGGATGTTAGCAGGAAGTTCTTGCCAGAGAGAGTGATTGGCATTGGAATGGGCTGCCCAGGGAGGTGGTGGAGTCACCGTCCCTGGAGGTGTTCAAGAAAAGCCTGGATGAGGCACTTAGTGCCATGGTCTAGATGACTGGCTAGGGCTGGGTGATAGGTTGGAGTGGATGATTTTGGAGGTCTCTTCCAACCTGGTTGATTCTGTGATTCTATCATCATCTTGAACAAAAGATTGCAAAGCAAGAATAAGACCTACATTTATTGCAGAACCTGTGTACACTGTCCAGTTAGAATGATAGTATATTTTGCAAGGAGATAAGGAGAGAATCATAAAGGCTAAAGGCTTTAAAGAAATATATATATTAATATATACTTGGTGTACGCTAAAATGTGTGCAGGTTTTACTTATTATTTTGTTGGTTCAGAATAATGTAACTTACTTCTGTCAGTCCCTATAACAGTCAGTAGTTAAAAGTCCAGCTCATGAATACGTAGTACTGTTAAGGCAGTCAGCTGTCACTCTTCCCAATCACCACTGATGTGAATCATACTGATTCTTACAGAAATAAATAGTATTTTGGGAATCACCTGGAGGTTCTTATTTCATATCTCATTAAATCCCACTGATTTTGGTTTTGTTTTTGTTTTAAAGTGTGCAGTTCGTGCAGCTACTGAAGGCAGAATCCTTGTGCTGGAAGGTTTGGAGAAGGCTGAGCGAAACGTCTTGCCGGTGTTAAACAATTTGCTGGAGAACAGGGAAATGCAGCTTGAAGATGGTCGTTTTCTCATGTCTGCAGAGCGTTACGACAAACTTCTGCAGGTGTGGAAATGCTGTTTGGATTTTTTTATTTTTAATCTCCCTGTCCTGGTGTTGCTGGAATAATCTCACCAGAGTTGGTGTGTTCCTTGTTTCCTGCCTGTCACACGGGATGAAATAGGCAGAGTAAAAGCTATAGGAGAAATCAAACTATTGCTTGTAACAACCACAGATAGTTTCAATCTGTGTCTTTTTCGTCTGTTCACGTGAAAAAGACTGTGTCCAGTTCTGGGGTCCTCAATTCAAGAGAGATGTTGAGGTGCTGAAACTTGTCCAGAGAAGGACAACAAGGCTGGTGAGGGGCCTGGAACACAAAGCCTATGAGGAGAGGCTGAGGGAGCTGGGGTTGTTTAGCCTGGAGAAGAGGAGGCTCAGGGGAGACCTCATTGCTGTCTGCAACTACCTGAAGGGAGCTTGTAGCCAGGTGGAGGCTGGTCTCTTCTGCCAGGCAACCAGCAACAGAACAAGGGCACACAGTCTCAAGTTGTGCCAGGGCTGGATGTTAGGAGAAAGTTGCCAGAGAGAGTGATTGGCATTGGAATGGGCTGCCCAGGGAGGTGGTGGAGTCACCGTCCCTGAAGGTGTTCAGGAGGAAACTGGATGAGGCACTTAGTGCCATGGTCTAGTTGACTGGCTAGGGCTGGGTGATAGGTTGGTCTGGATGATGTTGCAGGTCTCTTCCAACCTGGTTGATTCTATTCTAAAAAGATTAGTTCATGTTAACCTTGCATGAAACTTGTTTCTAAAAAGCCTGCTTCTAGAATTTGAAAGATACAATGTAAAACTAACTAAAATATACTAGTGAAAAGAGATTTATGCTGACATTGTTCCCATGAAGCTCAGGTATGATTCAACATTGTAATAGCCTTGTTACTAAGCTTTTACAATGGAAGCATATCCAAACAGTTAAGTCAAGATGAGTGAAACTATCAGTGCTGTATTTCCTTTAATTTACTAAAATAAGTGTAAATCTAAAATATAGGAAATGGTTAGAGAATTTTCCTTTGCTGTCTGCTGCCATTGCTGGTTTAGTAATTTTCCTTTCTTACAGGCTTTGTTGCTTAAATTTCAGTGGATGCTTTTCAGGCTTTTGGGGTCTTCAGTAAATTTCATCAGACAGTTTCCGCTGGTACTCCACATCTTAGTTTCATATACTGTAGTTTCCAATCTCATACCTGTTGGTGTCTCCTAATGGTTTGACATCTACTTGCTCATGTTTCTGTCTGTCATACTTACCTATGATTAGGTATATAATTCAGACCTGTGTGACACAGGAAAGAAACTATCAAGTTGCCAACTAGGCTGAACTGTACAGTAGTGGATTTATGAATCTGTAGGTGTTCAAGAAAAGATTTGATGAGGCACTTAGTGCCATGGTCTAGTTGACTGGCTAGGGCTGGGTGCTAGGTTGGACTGGATGATCTTGGAGGTCTCTTCCAGCCTGGTTGATTCTCTTCTCTTCTCTTCTCTTCTCTTCTCTTCTCTTCTCTTCTCTAGTATTATTTCGTATGCTTCTCAGCTCTACTTATTTTTTTTCTGATCCATTCCTTTTCCAAAAACCATTTTAATGATATTTAATTAGTAGATGCAGTCATTGTAATTGTTACTACTATATTTTTTTAAAGTAAACTTTAAAAATTGATTGTATTTAAAGATTGAAAAGGAGAATTCAATCTTAGGATTTGGTTGCAATTATGCAAAGCTTCTACCTGTTTTCTTTTTTCATTTTTGAAGACTTCTCTAATGATAAAATGTGTGTGTGCCTTAGGCACACTGCTAATAGTATGGGAGTTAAATCTCTTGCTGCAATACAAAATCTAATATTGTTTTGTTTGGAGAATATTTTATTATGTAAGCTAATGTTCATTTTCTCCAATGTGAATAATTACTGGACAACTAGGTCTGTAGGAAATGTCCTTATGTTTAGTTTCAAGGAAGACTTAATTGTAATGTGAGAAGACTAAAGACTGCATTTTTTTTTGTACGCAATGAATCTTTTACATGCCGGCAAGTGAAACACAACATTTAACATCCTTATGAAGGAGTCAGTAGGACAAGGGAGGTTATTCTTCCCCTGTGCCAAACATTGGTCAGGCCACACCTTGAGTGCTGTGTCCAATTCTGGGTTCCTCAATTCAAGAGAGATGTTGAGGTGCTGAAAGGTGTCCAGAGAAGGGCAACAAGGCTGGTGAGGGGCCTGGAACACAAACCCTGTGAGGAGAGGCTGAGGGAGCTGGGGTTGTTTAGCCTGGAGAAGAGGAGGCTCAGGGGTGACCTCATTGCTGTCTACAACTACCTGAAGGGAGGCTGTAGCGAGGTAGGGGCTGGTCTCTTCTGCCAGGCAACCAGCAACAGAACAAGGGGACACAGTATCAAGTTGTGCTGGGCGAGGTATAGGCTGGATGTTAGGAGGAAGTTGTTGGCAGAGAGAGTGATTGGCATTGGAATGGGCTGCCCAGGGAGGTGGTGGAGTCACCATCCCTGGAGGTGTTCAAGAAAAGACTGTCTGAGGCACTTGGTGCCATGGTCTGGTTGACTGGACAGGGCTGGGTGCTAGGTTGGCCTGCCTGATCTTGGAGGTCTCTCCCAACCTGGTTGATTCTATTCTATTCTGTTCTATCTGAGTCTAGATCTGCAATATTGTTCATAATAAAGCATAATCTGTACACAAAGCTTCTTAAAATACAGATTATACTCTCCTTTACAGTTACAATAGGGGGAAAAAAGGAAGGGAAAAAAAGACTTTGCTCATGCAACCCATGTCTAATATATTAGAATAAATAAATGTTGTGTTCTGATTTCTGTTCATTGTGAAATGAACCCTGAATGATACCTTTTCAACTTTGATAGTCAGTGGAGTTTTCAGTCAAATTACTACAGGCCTGAGAGCAGCCTAATCAAGTATTCCATCTACAGTCACTTCTGAAAAATTAGCTTTCACCATCCACAAATTTGACCAGTTCAATGCTTTTTTTTGCATCTCTGAATGAAAGATGAGAACATTGAAGAACCAGGGCTGTCAGTCAGTGTGCAGCTTAATCTTCCTGAGTTTTGAATGATGTAATTTATTTTTCTTCTTGTGCTTTGTTTTAATTAATTTAGGATCATACCAAATCAGAATTAGATGCCTGGAAGATTGTTCGGGTTAGTGAAGATTTCCGAGTCATAGCATTGGGCCTCCCAGTACCTAAGTATTCTGGGAACCCTTTGGATCCTCCTCTTCGCTCTCGGTTTCAAGCTAGAGATGTTTACCATCTGCCTTTTAGGGTAAGTGTCCTAGCAGAGGAGTTTGGAATTATCTGTTCTGAGTAGGGCTAATTTGATACTGTGTTTTACCTAACTTTGAAAATCATCTTTGGGTAGCAAATTTATCTTAAAGGTTATTTTTCCTAGTGAAGTGTAAGAAATTAAAGATGCTTAGAGTGGTAAAGGGATGCTGCAGCAGAAAAATAACCTGCAAAACAATATAACCCTGTAAGAAAAATTTGATAACCTTTCTTCTTTCAAAATAAAGAAGAGTTGTTAAGCAGTAAGTAGATCCCTTATGTCTTAATTAGAGCAACAGTAGAAAATGCCTGACACACAGAATCATAGAATGGTTTAGGTTGGAAGGGACCTCAAGGACCATCCAGCTCCAACCCCCTGCCGTAGGCAGGGACACCTCCCACTAGAGCAGGTTGCTCAAGGCCTCATCCAGCCTGGCCTTAAACGCCTCCAGGGAGGAAGTACCCACAACCTTCCTGGGCAACCTGTTCCAGTGTCTTACCACCCTCACTGTAAAGAACTTCCTCCTAACATCATGAACTATGACCTGCTGTGTGGTCCCAGAATTCATTTATTCTGCAATTTTTCTGTTCTATTTTCAGGACCATCTTCAGCTATTATATTCGGTTGGATCAAACATTTCCACAGAGAGGTAATTTTTCATGATTATAAAAACATTAAAATGGAATGAATGAAGAAAAGCAATCTGCTTTCAGGATTCCTTGCTAGTTTTGTATCTTTTGTCTCTGCATGGAGACAAGGAATGAAGAATTTGAGTTTAATATGCGTGGGTGCGTGCTCACGCAGCGCTTTGTATCCAACCTTCATATAGCAAAACCTCTCAATCCTTTAGAACTTCAATCACACCTTACTTGCTTGTGCTCAGAAATAGTGTCAGCATCATGTAACTTTTTTGGGCTGTAGTATTTTTAAATACAGATAGCATGTATAAAACTCTGTCATTGCTTTTTCCTATGCAGAATTTCTCAGCTCCTGTCTTTTGCTACAACTCTCTGCTCTCAAGAGTCTTCTACATTGGGACTTCCAGATTTTCCTTTGGACAGCTTATCGGCTGCAGTTCAGATTTTGGTATGTGCATACTCATGTGCTGAGAAACTGTACATGCTTAAAAATGTTCAGAATTAGATTTGGTTTATTCCTGCTGCTAGAAGAAGATTAACATGAACACTTGAAGGTGTGGTTTCAGAGAGAAAAGCCTCAACTGGATGTCTCTGAGTAATACTTTAACCAAGTGTTTAGCATAATACCGAAGAACAAAGTACAGTGTGGCACAAGATTAAATGTATCTTAGTGCTCAGAATAATGGTTTTTATTCTACTAAACCATACTACCTGTCTTCAGAAGCATCTACAGTTTGCCTGCTGACACCTGGTTAGTCAATGGAAAGAAGTAAAAACCCTAGGAAATGCTTTGATATGCATGTAAACCAAATTGATTGTGTTACAGTGATGCCCACTACTCCCCACTTGCACTGAAAAGAACACAAAACAGCTATTGAAATGTGGGTGTAGAGGCAGTTAAGTTGTATGAGAGGAAGCTTACATTAGATCTTTGGATTGGCTGGTAAAGTTTAGAAGTAAACATAGTAGAAGGTTACTTGAAGATGCAGGTTGAGCACGCTTAAAGACACAATACCTCCTGACAGCTGCAGTCCACAGGGAAATGAAACAACTGTACACTTGCTGAGTTCACTGTGGCAAATCAGGCAAGTCAGGACTAAAGCTGTGGCAGTCTTTTACCTGTTAGGCTTTATAATTACATGGTAAAAAGTCCAAGTGAATCTAGAAAGTACGTCCTGAAGGAAGTCAGGGATGTGAGATCTTTGTAAAGAGAGAGAGAGAGAGAGAGATTGGAACCTTGAAGAGCACATGGTGTAGTCAACCCAGGAGTGTAAAGTAGCAGGATAGCTTCTCAGACCCTCTCTCCAAGTTGCAGATGTCTCTGCTGCTCATATGCAGTCATTTTACCAATAGTACTGCTTAGTGGCAGATTACTTCATACTTGATTTGATTGGCAGATTACTTCATACTTTATTTGATTATAAATGTTAAAAAATGTCAATTAATTGTGTTACTGCAGTGCTCAGTTCCTTCAGTTCTGCTGGATATTTGCAGACATCATTTTTTCTGAATTGCTGGTACTACATCAGATGTTGAGAAGTGATTAAGATTCAAGTTCAGAGAAACAAAACAGTATTTAGGAAAGAAATACACATAGGGTTTTAAAGTAAATTTCAACTTTTTATTCTTTGAGCCCTGTAGTGAAAAATGATTTTTAAATTAATGCCAGATGGCTTTCAGAGTAATAGAATGGAACTGAGTCCTAAGCTAGTATCTAAACTATGGAATGAAGGAAGCATTTTGGTTTATGTTAGAGAATGTGAAGTGTTACCATTGTGTGACAATGTCTTTTTAGGTAGATTTGAACTGTTTCTTCTAGAATTAGTTTTAATCACTTGGGTTTGTAAACTGACTATTCTCAGTGATTCTAACTACAGCATTTTTCCTTCGTATGCTGGGTCACTGCCATCCTCTACTTGAAGCTCAGTTTACTGTTTAGAAGTGTGGAGGAGATGCACTGTCATGATTAGCTCATTCTATCCTGGATTCACACAGTCTCAGAATATACTGATTAAGCTGAAAACTCCTGCCTGCTGAAAGGGAGAATTTCTTATAGTGGGCTCTTCTGAGGAGGCTAATTTCATACACACCATTGTAGAATCATAGAATCAAGCAGGTTGGAAGAGACCTGCAAGATCATCCAGTCCAACCTAGCACCCAGCCTTAGCCAGTCAACTAGACCATGGCACTAAATGCCTCATCCAGTCTGTTCTTGAACACCTATGAACAGCTATGGTCTAGTTGACTGGCTAAGGCTGGGTGCTAGGTTGAACTGGATGATCTTGGGGGTCTCTTCCAACCTGGTTGATTCTATTCTATTCTAATATACCTCCAGGGACAGTAACTTGTTTCAAAACAAAGCAGTTTTGATCAAACTGTTGAGAAATTTCTAGGAATTGTTTCATTAAGTAGAATCACTGCAATTAAACAGAATCTGATTTGTGTAGAGTATCATAGAATATAAAGTAGCATATGATTTGCCTATTGCTCTTAGAGTTTTATGAGTGCTATATAAGATTTTCAATTTGATAGATGAGCCAGACTTGGTTTTTAATTTGTGTTTTTAAATTTGAATTAGGATTGCTTTCCTATGATGTCAGTCCAGAGTGTTATTGACCGGCTCTACCCCTATAACGTTTTCCTGGGAAAGGAAGGAAGGACAGCAGTCAGAGATGTATTAAAAGTGAGTATTGCACACACATAATTACAGGGAGCAATGGATTATGACAGTAATTTTTTTGGACTATTGGTACTGCAGTACTTTTGTTAGAAAAGAAATTTTAAATAAACAAAATGGCTACATTATTGCTAATGCTAAACAGTATTCCAAAATAACCCACCACAAATGTCCTAAGCTGGTGGATATCAGTCTAGTGAAAGATTAGACCTCTAAATTCTTTAGAACACTTAGACCTCATTTCAAGACTACAGAAAACCCCTCAGCTGTGTGTTTAACCAAGCTGGTCTCCTACTTGCTTTCCTGAGTTTTGGGGTGGTCAGTCCTTGCATTTGCACAAGATTGTCCCGAGTGACTTGCCAGCTTTCATGAACCTTCAAAGCTGTCTCTTGTAAGGTCCTACTTCTCACTCTTCTCAGCATAAACCTATCTAACCTCAAATCCAGGATCTGTAGTTGATGTTCCTTGCCTTCATGAAGACTCCCCAGGAATTAGAGCTCTGTTGTTTCATGGTTGCTGCTGCCGAGGCTGCTGTTGCTTGCTGCATCCACAAGCAATTGTGCCTTGTTTGTGAACAGCAGGAGCTTTCTGTGCATCACCCCTGTCTAGTAGGCATAGGGCCTGTATTGAGACATCACCCGAGGCAGCCTCAGTAACCTAGATTGTGTCTCACTATCCTGCCCTTCCACTGCTTGTCAAGGTAATTGAAGTTGCCCATAAAAACCATGGTCTGATTAGAAATACAGAATTATAGAATATAGAAAGATAGAATACTATATATAGAAAGATACTATATATAGAAAGATACTATATATAGAAAGATACTATATATA
>WAAF01019990.1:72555-83220 GCA_013400475.1 Tricholaema leucomelas
CAGCCTTCCTGTAGGCTCCCTTCAGATACTGCAAAGCCACTCTAAGGTCTCCTCGAAGCCTTCTCTTCTCCAGGCTGCAGAGCCCCAACTCTCTCAGCCTGTCCTCATAGCAGAGCTGCTGCAGCCCTCTGAGCATCTTCGTGGCTCTCCTCTGGACTCGCTCCAGCAGTTCCATATCCTTCTTGTGTTGGGGGCTGCAGAACTGCACATAGTACTCCAGGTGGGGTCTGATGGGAGCAGAGTGTATATATATAGAATACTATATATAGAAAGATGGAATACTATATATGGAAAGTTACTATATATAGAAAAATACTATATATAGAAAGATATATAGAAAACTATATATAGAAAGGTAGAATATAGAAATATAGAATACTATTAGCAGAGTGGTAGCAGCCACTTCTGTTCTCACTATGCTTTTATTTGAAGTCCTTTGGGTCCTTTTTGCTTCTCCTGTTGATTACAGATGCTGAATGTCTTTTAGGTTTAGTAGCTTCTGATATTCTCCATTTCTTTTACTTAATGTTGTCTATTGCGAATTTTCTTCCCCTGTAACACAGGTTGATTCGACTGTGAAAAAATCATCTTTCTTAATGATACCTGCTTCTAAAAAAATCATCTTGTCATTTACATTTTTCTGTGCTCATTTTCTGATTTGTTTTAATGATGCTCTTCCTCATCACTACTTACACAAATTTGTTGCGTTGCGTTAACAAGTACATATAATCTTATTTGGAATTTTACTCTTATTTGCCACAACAAATCTCGTTAAGCAATGAACCTTAAGAAATACAGAAAATAACTGGTTGTACCCAGGAACTTCTGTTTATAATGATATTATAGTAATGGCAGCACCAGAAATGTATTAAATATGGATAAGAAAGTATTTGTTTCCATTCTGCAAGAAATGTGGGGAAGAGGAGTCTGGCAGAAGCAAGGTGACTTCTTACTCTACTTTTCTCAGATTTCCAGAGAGTGTCTAGCTAATATTTGACAACCAGCAACAAGACAAGGGGACACAGCCTCAAGTTGTGCTGGGGGAAGTATAGGCTGGATGTTAGGAGGAAGTTNCTCCCCTTTTAGGGCAGACAACCTAGTTTATTCTATTCTATTCTATTCTATTCTATTCTATTCTATTCTATTCTATTCTATTCTATTCTATTCTATTCTATTCTATTCTACTCTACTCTACTCTATTCTACTCTATTCTATTCTATTTGCCACTGTTTCTCTATAGAATCGCAGAATCAACCAGATTGGAAGAGACCTCCAAGATCATCCAGTCCAGTGTATTTAAAAATGCAGAACTGTGAGGTATTGACAGTTGAAAAATTAATATTAGAAGTGTATTTAGAATTGATTGGTTAGTTGGTGTGAATTGAATCACTTCTTAACAGCAACTAATATTTAAAGGGAATAACCCCAAACTTCATATAATAAAATAGAAAGTTTAGGCATCAGATTTGGAGACAGATATGGGGAAGCAGTAACCTAGGTACCTTAATTTCAGGATGTCTTCCCTTCCAGCCAGCAGTTGGAGCTGGGAAGTGAAGTTGCTGCTGGATAGGCTGAACACAGCTTTTGGCAGCTGTTAGACCCCGTGCATAACTCTTGAAGAAATCATATTCTCCAGGCATGGTCTTCCCAAACATTGTCTTTATCATAGGTAAATCTTTTCCTTATGTTTCTCCTTCCTTACTGAGACTCCAGGAAGACCTAGCTATTCTTTGTAATTATTCTCAGTAGTGAATTAACATGAAATATTGATTTTAGACCTCCCCCATGAGTGGAAGTAGTTCCTAATGGTGTTAATCTTGGATGTGTAAAGATGCTTTGAAATGCAGATCTGTTGCTGAGTGGCTCTAGTTTGAGTTTAAACTTGTCTTGGGCTTAACTTTATCAACCAACTTTTTCATCTGGTACAAATGTGGCTTTTCGTGTCAAAGCATTTATGGATTGCACAGTAATCCAGCATCAGCAGGAATCTTGAGAGATGCTTATCATACAGATTATTTGCATGATGGCTACACTTTGTATCATTCATTAGCTTGCAGTAGGCAAGACAGAAGTACCAAAATGAACTTGACAATGATGTGCCTTTTTTGAAGTTTCTGCACTTTGAATTTCTGTTCTAATTCTTAAAGGTCTTGCAAAAGAGAATACGACTCAGGTTTGAATTCTGGCCTTTCACATTATTCTGTACCTGCATGAAATTTTAGCATGACAAATTAATTTTATGTCAGATTAATATTTGAAATATGATGGCAAAAATTAAGTAAAAGTCTATTTAAGGTATTTGTCTATAAGGTGTAGTTATAGGAAATTCACTGCTTTCAAAGAAAACAGCCTTCAGTTAAATATTCCCAAACAACAATCTTCGTCGTATATAGAATCATAGAATGGTTTAGGTTGGAAGGGACCTCAAGGATCATCCAGCTCCAACCCCCTGCCATAGGCAGGGACACCTCCCACTAGAGCAGGTTGCTCAAGGCCTCATCCAGCCTGGCCTTAAACGCCTCCAGAGAGGGAGCATCCACAAGCCAGGATGTCTGTCATATCACTAGAAGTTTTCTTGCCTGTATACTGTTCATAGGCATTTGTAAAACTGGCCATCTTCATTTGGGCTTAGTTTGGTGGCTCATGAGACACTCCAACTGTTTAACCTTTTCTTCATTGTTCCTTAAGCTTTTAGCATTTTAATTCAGATCCCTCAGAGATTTCAGGTTTATTATTCTTCATTGAAAATTTCTCTTTCCTTCTCATACAACAAATCTTCAAGAAGCATCAGTTGACAAGCTGGGGGCTGATGTTGCTGGGTTGGAGGGCAGAAGGGCTCTGCAGCGGCACATTGACCGCCTGGGCAGATGGGCAGAGTCCAAGGGAATGGCGTTCAGTGGCTCCAAGTGCCGAGTGCTGCACTTTGGCCACAACAACCCCATGCAGAGATACAGGCTGGGGTCAGAGTGGCTGGAGAGCAGCCAGACAGAGAGGGATCTGGGGGTGCTGATCGATACCTGCCTGAACATGAGCCAGCAGTGTGCCCAGGTGGCCAAGAGAGCCAATGGCATCCTGGCCTGCATCAGGAATGGTGTGGCCAGCAGGAGCAGGGAGGTCATTCTGCCCCTGTACTCTGCACTGGTTAGACCACACCTTGAGTACTGTGTCCAGTTCTGGGCCCCCCAGTTTAAGAGGGACATTGAGATGCTTGAACGTGTCCAGAGAAGGGCAACGAGGCTGGGGAGAGGCCTCGAGCACAGCCCTACGAGGAGAGGCTGAGGGAGCTGGGATTGTTTAGCCTGGAGAAGAGGAGGCTCAGGGGAGACCTTATTGCTGTCTACAACTACCTGAGGGGTGGTTGTAGCCAGGAGGAGGTTGCTCTCTTCTCTCAGGCAGCCAGCACCAGAACAAGAGGACACAGCCTCAAGCTGCGCCAGGGGAAATTTAGGCTTGAGGTGAGGAGAAAGTTCTTCACTGAGAGAGTCATTGGACACTGGAATGGGCTGCCCAGGGAGGTGGTGGAGTCGCCGTCCCTGGAGCTGTTCAAGGCAGGATTGGACGTGGCACTTGGTGCCATGGTCTAGCCTTGAGCTCTGTGGTAATGGGTTGGACTTGATGATCTATGAGGTCTCTTCCAACCTTGGTAATACTCTGATACTGTGATCAGTTGTCTTTGGATGCCTTCATTGGTTAGCTTAACTGTCCTGTGGGTTCAGCATAGTGGTTATCTGCAGATACATCTCATTTTAAGCTTTTCCTTTGACCTACTGGATCACCAGCATACTCTTTGCAGTTTCCATCGTTAGATTCTTCCAGGTGGTCAGAATTCCTTTTCCTTTTCTCTGATTTTTACAGTTGGCCTTTTCTCATGTGTTTCTAAGCATGCAGAAAGTGGCCTGATGATTATGGACTGCCAAACCACTTCCTTGTTTTTGGTGGCCAGTCTTCTCTTTCTTCTGGAGTCTGAAGCAATGATACTGCCTACTTCTGGCTCTCTCCAAACAACTCCAAAACTTTCTAATGCTGAATATGCTCAATAACTGTGCTTCCAACCCACAAATATTTTTTCCTATGCAGCTATCAGCTTGGACTTTGTATAGAGGAGTTTGGTTCTGGCTCAGGCAGAAGTATGTTTAATGGGTTCTACGTACATTTAATGCCACTCTCTGATTCTGTATATAGCCATTGTAATTGTAAATCATAGAATCAACCAGGTTGGAAGAGACATCCAAGATCATCCAGTCCAACCTATCACCCAGATAGGGTGATATCCAGTCAACCAGACCATGGCACCAAGTGCCTCAGCCAGGCTTTTCTTGAACACCTCCAGGGACAGTGACTCCACCACCTCCCTGGGCAGCCCATTCCAATGCCAATCACTCTCTCTGGCAACAACTTCCTCCTAACATCCAGCCTAGACTTCCCCCGGCACAACTTGAAGCTGTGTCCCCTTGTGCTGTTGTTGGTTGCCTGGGACAAGAGACCAACCCCCACCTGGCTACAGCCTCCCTTCAGGTAGTTGTAGACAACAGTGAGGTCCCCCCTGAGCCTCCTCTTCTCCAGGCTAAACAACCCCAGCTCCTCAGCCTCTCCTCATAGGCTTTGTGTTCCAGACCTTTCACCAGCTTTGTTGCCCCTCTCTGGACACCTTCCAGCACCTCAACATCTGTCTTGAGTTGAGTAACCCAGAACTGGACACAGTACTCAAGGTGTGGCCCAACAAGTGCTGAGTACAAGGGCAGAATAACCTCCCTTGTCCTACTGGCCACACTGTTCCTGATACAGGCCAGGATGCCATTGGCTCTCTTGGCCACCTGGGCGAATGAACTGTGTGAAAGAGATCAGTCTTACTCTGAAAGCCACAAACAGCTTTGTTTGCTTCTCCTGTCCAGGTGTAAGTGTGGTAACTTCGTTAACTGCTACATTATCCAGTTCTGCAGCATTTCTGTGCTAAATTCAAACTGTACAAATTCAGTTAGAGGAATTGAAGCTGTGTAAATTCAGTAATGATCTGCACAAATAGACAGTCTCCTTTCGCTCTCCTAATTTAGAGTCTCAAAAGATAACTGCAGAATCCTCTGACAAGAGAAAACCCCAACACTGAACGTGCAAAAGACCCAAACCAAAATACGCCGTAGAAATTTTAGACTCCCAAGATCTTTCTGTGTAAGGGCTGCTGCTGCTGTCTCTAAATCTTCCTTTTTTGATGCTGAGGCTGCTGGTGAGATAATCTTCTTGCTTGCTCACAGTTATTTTCTTTTGTTGGTATCCGATTAAGGGCTTTTAGTATACAAGCAGTTTGCAGTTTTGTCTGTGAGCTGCTTTGGACCTATCAAAAATGCAATTAATTTGGTAAGAATATTGCAATTTACTAATGGACATAAAAGTGAGAACATCTGTAGCTCATTTCACAGAATCATGGTTGGAGCATTTCTTAGAATCCTCGTTCGAGATACTACTCAGTAGACATTCCTATCCTCTGTTTAAATGTTTAATGGTATCTGAAGTAGACTCAGCTGTTACCAGAAGAATATAATTTGGTGCAGCCTTTTACTAGAGCATATTCATCTTAAATTCATGTTTATACAGAAAATTTGTATAGGCTCTTGTTCCAGAATGGAAATTTACAAAGTGATGAAGAGCCAAAGCATTTCTACGAATGCATCTCAGTTTTCCTTTTGAGCTTTAATAGGCGGTGCTGTGAATCCTAGTAGTAATAAAACTACATGCTTTGTAAGAACTTGACTTCCCTTTGAAAAAAAAAACAATATCTTTTTATTTCCTAACAATTCTAAGGAGTTGGAGAGCACTCCTCTCATTTTTTCAGCTTTCAGTCTGAATAAAATGGCTCTATGAGTTCAGTAATTTCAGTTAATAGCTTTTTCGTGCATAAACTGCCACGATATGACTTCAGCTTCTCCAGCAGGGTAGACATTTTACAGGATTTTTAAAATGGTTTTCATGTATATATACAGCATGAAACAGGGAATAGAATTCTCTTGAGAAGACAAATGTCTCTTTTTTTTTTGTCCTTGATGTAGCCAGAACATGCTGAAGGCTTAGTTTGTACAGGTTGTCCTCAATTTTCATTGTACGATAAGGCTGTAGAGCTAAGTAAACATGTTTGATGGTTATTTTTATTGGTAGCCAGATGTTTAAATCTGCAATTGGTTATAATGACCTGCAGAGATAGGTGATCTATTATTACACATGCTAAAGGCTATCATCCTTTTCTCTTATTATTTTGATTTGGCAGGCAAAGACTTGGCAAAGTCACTCTGTGACATTTTCACTTTACATGTGTCAGTAGAGTTAGAATAAGTAGATGCTCTGCAATCTTCTTGCTTTGGTTTTAAATGTAAAATACACAGGCCATCAAGAATGCCAATGTAGGTATGTGAAGTAAAAGTTGAAATAAGCTAAATGGCTTTGGGACTTCACAAGCAATTAATCTTGATTGTACTTCTGCTCTAGTGGGAAGTGTCCCTGCCTATGGCGGGGGGTTGGAGCTGGATGATCCTTGTGGTCCCTTCCAACCTAAACCATTCTATGATTCTATGATTCTGGTTTTGTTTTCAGAAGAAACAGCTTCAAAACCCAGTAAGTTACATTTACTAATTCCTTTCCCCTACCCCTAATTCTGCAGCGTTTTGAGCTTCAAGATTCAGAAAGCTGCTTGCTTCCCAAAAAGATCACAAAGGTTGAAAGTGGAAACAAAGCCTTGAAGGCTGATGTAACTATTCAGATTGGTGACAAAGAAGTGACATTCCAGGTATGAATTTCTCTATCCATCAAGCATATAAATGTTTTTAGATAGAATGAACTTGTTTTCATTTCATTGAGACTTCGACACACTGATAATAGAACTCATTTGCATTGAGTCTTTTTTTGGTAGAGTAACACATGATGTTTATTAGAAAAGCATTTGTATACTGGAATGCTAAATTATAGGGATGCATAAGATTTTATTCCTAGATAAACTTGTACTTTCCTACATTTCATTCATTTCACTTTCTTATGTTAAATGCTAAAGAACAGGTGAAAGAAAAAGCCTCTACATTTCTTACTTTTAAAAAACTGGATTAGAATACCAGTGTGTATTTATGATGGTCTTGGTGCTGCTTTCCCTTTTTCTTTTAATAAAAACACAATGGTCTGTCCTTTTCTACACTTCAAATAAAATCTAACGAGTGCTTGGTAATGTTCCGACACAGGATGTTGGGAAAATGGAACACAAGTGAGCACATCAAACATGATTAGTTTGAGTTTCTTCCAATAAAGTTTATGACCTTCTAGGTGGTGAAATAAGGCCTTATTCAGGAAACAGAGGCTGATCTGAGTATTTGAAGTTAATGCTGAATTTGGAGAGTCTAGAGTGTCTGTAAATAAGGTGAATTAGCGGGAGTGGGAGAGCGATGTTATTCCTGTTGGTAAGGAAAATCCTCTAAGAGTTTATACCAGGATAAAATTAAATAGGGAACACCAGCAAAAGGGAGATTGTCAGAAGATGGTGAGTCTGTAGGGACCTGATTCAACTGTTTTCTGAGGGGAAGATTTTTGCTTTTGTTTGATGCGTAGATGATCCCTCAGAACAGGAAGGTATAAGGAATTTGCAGGTGAAACAGTTCCCACATTAGAATGGGAACTGAAAATAGAGCAAGTGCCTTAACACAGGGAATGGTTAAAAGTCTCTGAAGTTCTGGTCAAAGCAGCCCCTTCAGGTTTTCCCAACAGTTACTACTCTTTCTCTGACTTGTTTCTCTGATGAGCATTAAATATTGGTGATTTTTACATTTTTGTCTTTAGAATGTACAGCCTTAAACTCTTTGCAGACCCCAATGCTCCAGTTGAATTGGTTCACAATTTGTTGCTATTTTTTGTGAGGAGTGGGTGTGAAGGATGACATTTATTAGAAATTATATGATTGAGTGGGTTATTTTAAGTGGAAGATTTAACTTTGATGGATAACAATCATCAGGAAAAGATTACAGTAGTTTTGGAGAAGCATAACCCTTTTTTTCTTCCTCTCCTTTCTCATAGGTACCAGCTGGGACTGGGCTGTTAAAAAATCATCCTCAATCAGATACTTTCATAAGGACTTCCAGCCATAATCAACTTTTGGCAGAAATGATGCAGTCCCATATGGTTAAAGATATGTGTTTAATTGGAGGAAAAGTAAGAATTTAAATTTCTTTTATCCCTTCTTTCCCATGCTCCTTAGAATGTAATCTGATTCTTGATTTTTAACCTTTTAGGGCTGTGGCAAAACAGTTATTGCTAAGGAGTTTGCTGATATACTAGGATACAGTATAGAACCTATAATGTTGTACCAGGTAAGAAAACTATCTGTTGATGATCATGGTTTAAATACCATCTGAAATATAATACACAGACATTGATTCTTTGTATATATTCTCTCTTCCAGTGATTTTAGAAGCTGCAGCTATGTCCATATACAGCTGTGGCTTTTAAAATCCCTGACAGTCACAAATATGGGTTGAAGAAATAAAAGATAGTGAAGAATTTCAAGACAGAAAAATGCTCTGATCATAAGTTGAGGTGCTGGAACGTGTCCAGGGAAGGGCAACAAAGCTGGTGAGGGGTCTAGAACACAAAGCCTATGAGGAGAGGCTGAGGGAGCTGGGGGTGTTTAGCCTGTAGAAGAGGAGGCGCGGGGGGACCTGATTGCTGTCTACAACTACCTGAAGGGAGGCTGTAGCCAGGTGGGGGTTGGTCTCTTCTCCCAGACAACCAGCAACAGAACAAGGGGACACAGCCTCAAGNATAATAAAGCATGTTTTAATTCTTTCTGCTAGAGGAGGGTTAGACTTGCAGAACAGTAAGGTTTTGGAGCTGTCACTCTTGTCAGCATAAGGTAAACATGGCACAGTGGGGCTGCTGTATGTGTAAAGTTTTTCCCTTTTATTCATCTGGATGATGCTTCAGCCTTTCTCATAGCAGTAGAGTTTTTTTGCAGACCCTGAGTTCTGTCGTGGTTAACAGTGGTGTCCCTTATCCAGTGGTCACTTGATACAGTCTAACCTCATGACATAAACAAAAAAATTACAAGATTAAGAAGTAGAATTAATTTATTGGTTAGCTTTGCTTGGTAAGAATGATGTGTGTTAAGGTTTTCTCCATAACCTTGGAGAATGAAAACACTCTCAAATAAAATACAAGGTCAGGAGGCTCCTGTGACTTTGTGAGTCAAGATACACCAAATATCACAAGGTTTAGGGGTTCTAAGTGTTCATTTGCAATGCTGCAGGGGAACATTAGCATTAAATTTAATGCAATAATACTGGTCTCTTTGTTTACTTAAGTTTTCCCCAGGCATCATGGAGACCTCCAGAGAAAGAAATGGCAGTGACAACTATTTTGAAGTGCAATGGCATGTGGGGGAGTGAGAGACATTGTCAGAAATGGGTAGTGAAGTTGGAGGGTTGAAACAAAGAAATATTGATGATGAAAAAAGTCTGCTTTATGTTTTCCTGCACTGTTGAGAGCCTTCCCAGACAGGATCCCACTGCTTTTCATTCTCCCTATATGGCTTCAGCTGATAAAGGCAAACAGTCTGAAACTGTGTCTGCGTAGATGCAGTCAGAAAGATGGCTTCTACCCTTTTCTTGTGCTTTAATGTTGCCAGGAGCAGATTTGAGTTCCAAAGCTATGTAGCCTCATCAGAGCAATGTTATGTTCTTAGTAACCTATCTAGGTTCCCAGCAGTGCCAATTGCCTTCTGTATAGTAAGGTGTTAGGTGTTTATTTTCTGAGCCAGAATAGAGTGTCCAGCTAGGCTGCATAATTTTCTCGGTGCTTCTTGCTACAAACATGTCAATAAGCTATTTTCCTGGGATAACTTTTGCAACTTGGTAAGTTTCTTTAAGGACAGGCACACCCTGACCCTTGTTTTGTGTCATGCAATACAATATTGAGTACTCACCAGCAAAATCAGACAATTACTTTATTAAAGTTGTTTTAATAAGAGCTTGAATAGTGGGAAAAGGCACAGCTCTCTATACTGGTTTCATGTGAAAAACCCTCTAAAATCTTTTCTGTTGTGAAATGAGAATCAAGTTTATTATAATGATATTGTAGTAATGGCAGCACCAGAAATGTATTAAATATGGATGAGAAAGTATTAGTTTCCATTCTGCAAGAAATGTGGGGGAGTCTGGCAGAAGCAAGGTGACTTCTTACTCTACTTTTCTCAGATTTCCAGAGAGTGTCTAGCTAATATTTGACAACCAGCAACAGGACAAGGGGACACAGCCTCAAGTTGTGCTGGGGGAAGTATAGGCTGGATGTTAGGAGGAAGTTGTTGCCAGAGAGAGTGATTGGCATTGGAATGGTCTGCCCAGGGAGGTTGTGGAGTCACTGTCCCTGGAGGTGTTCAAGAAAAGCCTCCATGAGGCACTTAGTGCCATGGTCTAGTTGACTGGATAGGGCTGGGTGCTAGGTTGGAGTGGATGATGTTGGAGGTCTCTTCCAACCTGGTTGATTCTATTCTATTCTATTCCATTCTATTCTATTTTTATAGGAATGTTTGATTCTTATGACAATTTTTTATACACCTACATTTGTATCCTTCTATCCAGACAGATTCTACATAAAGCTCATGGCAGACAAATTCTTACCCACATCACCTTTTAGGGCAGACAACCT
>WAAF01019990.1:91160-136083 GCA_013400475.1 Tricholaema leucomelas
TTGATTCTATTCTATTCTATTCTAGAAGAAGCACTGTAAATACCAGTTTCCTTATGAGCTTTTTTCTTTCTGTGGCATGGGAAAATTATATCCTGTTTAGAGTGCTTGAACTAAAAGTAAAGCATCCAATATTCCTTAACAGAAGGAATTAGAAATCAAAGAGTGATTGTAAGTACACAAGAGCGTAGACATAAAGTTACACACTATCTAATTTTGTAATGTTTTATTGGGAGTGTTGGCAAATAAAGTTCAATTGAAGTTAACTCCAGCTTGTTACTGCCTTTTGCCTCATTAGCTGGAAAGCTGGTATTTAATTTACAACTAATATAAGGCAGGATATCCTAAGGATGGGCTGGGACCATTATGCTTATTCTTTTTGTTTCTTCACTTCCACTTGTGCGCTACAAACGTTCCGTAGACAGAGAGCATTTCTAGTCCTCAGAGGCCATACTTGATATATAGTCAAACGTTGCTGACCAATTGTAGTTAATGAGAGGGATATTGTTAAGTGTATGTCAAACCAAATGTAATCTGCTATTTAGTAACACAGAAGGAGCTAAACATACTGTAATTAAGTGACCCTAGCTTCTGAAAGAACAGTGGAGGTTTTATGTCAGATGTTTGTGCCGTATTTACACTGCAAGGTGTAAGTTGTGCCCAAACTTTGAAGAGACATTATCACTTCTAGTAGGAATACACTCATGATGTGCCACCCTATTTCTCTCAGTTATCTTTTGGGGTATGATTTTTTTCTATGACCTCCTTTGTGGTTCACCTTCTAGAAAACCTGTTTTTCTTATACTGCCTGCTTGTCTTGTTATTTCTTCTGATCACAGAATCACAGAATTAACCAGGTTGGAAAAGACCTTCAAGATCATCACATCCAACCTATTACCTAAACCTTGTCCCTTCCTTTCCACACCTGAAACACTACATCTTTATTCATAAGCAAATGTTTGAATAAAATAAGGATGACTCAGGTAGCTGGGAGGGAGAGGAGCAAATAAACCACCCAAACAGAACTGACATAAGAATACATAAATAATACCTCAGTTAAAAGCTATTTGCTTAAAGATGCCAGTATTTTTACTCATGTATTACCAGGGCTATCAAGAAATACTTTGGAGAAATAGGATCCAAAATACTGTGAGTTTGTTTTATTAAAAAAACCCAACCAACCAACCAACCACCACCAAACACAACAACAAAGCCAACTTTAAACATTAGTGTTTTAAATCTTATATAGCAGGGGTTTTTTTTGTTTGGTTTGGTTTGGGTTTTTTGGTAGATATGATGTAATTTAAGCCTACTTGTTCCAAACTGCATTCATGCTGCCAAGGCCATACACCCAGCTAGATGGGCATTTCCTGCATTTGCTTTTGTTTGGTTGAAGAACTATGTATCAGGGACATGTTATGTTTGTGAGGATTTTAAACTAAGGCTTTGAAAAAGGAAGCAAAAAAGCTTCAAAGATCCATCTTGGATGACATCCAGTTTTGCATTGATCTTTGTAATTTAAAATACATGTAGTTATGTGAGTCTCCTTCCTGCTTCATGTTCATAGTTTTGTCCATGATGCTTTTGAGCAGAATGGCACTGACTGTGCTGCTTCACTTACTGGATGGTACCCTTTAGTTCATGCCAATATACTCCAAAAACCTATTCATCTGAGATGCGTTTTCATTACTGTTCCTCTGGAGCAAAACTTTCTCACCACAATAGAGCTTTACATCTGAATTTGTCTCCCTGCTTGTTTTAGCCATGACTGTTTCAGCTCTTGACTCCCTTGTAAGCTTCATTATCTGTCCTGGCTGTCTTCTTTAAGGATTACTCTGCAGACTCCATCTATTCACCACCCTTCAGTGTCATTGAGTAACCTTTTGCTTCTACCATTCACTGCTGATTGTGCATTGCTTTTGACTGCTTTGGAGGCTCCAAAAGGATTCTTTTGGCTTTTCTTGAAAGGCCCATCCCCCTTTCCTTCAGTTTGCAATGTACTGCTTTTACCTACCCACCTTAATTGTGGCATGTTCTTTATTGTGGATTGGGAAGCTCTAAATTATCTATTTGTTTGACGGTGAGCTTTCACCCTCTCATGCATGAGTGAAGGGTGTCTGTTGTCTTAGATAGGAATACATTCCAGATTAGTACTTGAGCTTAAAGAGAAACAAGAAAACAGAAAGCCCACTATGCAAGCATTCCTGCATCTGGAAACTCAGTGTGACCATTTAGCACCATTCTTTATACAGACAAAAATCCCTGGTACCCTAGTAGCTGAAGTCTGTACTTCTGTGCACCTTGCCTCCTCAGTGAATTGTTTAATCTGGCCCTTGTTTAGTTTTCCTGTGTTCTAACTTATTCAAAAGCAATCAGAATTAACTAATGCAAACAGATACCTGCTTCTTTGACTTTGCTGTGGGCTTCCTGGCCTCTATCAGGAGCAGCGTGGCCAGTAGGACAAGGGAGGTTATTCTGCCCCTGTACTCAACACTGGTCAGGCCACACCTGGAGTACCATGTCCAGTTCTGGGCTCCTCAGTTCAAGAGAGATGTTGAGGTGCTGGAAGGTGTCCAGAGAAGGGCAACAAGGCTGGTGAGGGGCCTGGAACACAAACCCTATGAGGAGAGGCTTAGGGAGCTTGGGGGTATGCAGCTTGGAGAAGAGGAGGCTCAGGGCAGACCTCATTGCTGGCTACATCTACCTGAAGGGAAGTTGTAGCCAGGTGGGGGTTGGTCTCTTCTGCCAGGCAACCAGCAACAGGACAAGGGGACACAGCCTCAAGTTGTGCCGGGGGAGGTCTAGGCTGGATGTTAGGAGGAAGTTGTTGCCAGAGAGAGTGATTGGCATTGGAATGGGCTGCCCAGGGAGGTGGTGGAGTCACTGTCCCTGGAGGTGTTCAAGATAAGACTGGCTGAGGCACTTAGTGCCATGGTCTAGTTGACTGGCTAGGGCTGGGTGCTAGGTTGGAGTGGATGATCTTGGAGGTGTCTTCCAACCTGGTTGATTCTATTCTATTCTATTCTTTGGCATCAGTGAGCTACTCCTTGTGAGAGCACATTGTCCTCATCAACCCTTGAGGAAGTGAAGGTGTTTCAGGACCTGGTTTTGGTCCCCTACATATCCTGAAAACATCACTACCTGTCAGTGGTTCCAAGATGGAACATCAGCAGTTGCTCTTTTATTCCAGGACTTCATTCCACCCTGTTGCTTGTGCTTTTCAGCAGCAGTTAGCTGTCACTGCAGGCTTCAATACTTTCCAGTGCTGCAGAATGGCAGTACAGAATTAACCCTTCTCTCCAGACATCTTGTTGTCAAATGATATCTAGGGTAGCGACAGTGATTTGTCACTGATGAACAAAACATGATGGTGCTGACCAGCCCTCATTTGCCTGCAAAAAATTGCCCTGTGGAGATGTTACTTAGAATATATTGTACCTTGAATTTATTAGCAGATTGGCTGAGCAAGTTCTTGCTTCTAAATTGTTGACTGGGTGATGCTTTCCATATGGATGAGAAATGTCTCTTTTGCTGTGTGTTAGTGGCTGTGGCTGTTTGCTTTAGCTGTATTTCTGATGCTAGATTAAGGTGAAAAGAGAACTTTGCTTACCCTGATTTAGTGGATTTCACTAAAGGAATTGCACTACAGTTGCTTTTTTGGCATGCCTACAGAATATGCACAGCCATTCCCAGTTCTACTGAGACTAAATCTAGGATGATTTTTGAGTGACACATTCAACCACTGTTAATTTTCCAGTAAGGGAGTTCCCTATAGAAAATGGTTTCAATTTTTGTTTGAATCAGGATTATTTCTTTTTTTCCTCCCCATGAATCACACTCAGCCTCAATTCTCACATGTGTACTGGGAAGCAGTAAAGAATCCACATTAATTTACAAAAGTAACTTTGAATTTAGTTAGTAACACTTCTACTGTCTACATTGAATCACAGAATGGTTTAGGTTGGAAGAGACCTCAAAGATCATCCAGTTCCAACCCCCGGCCATAGGCAGGGACGCCTCCCACTAGAACAAGTCTCTCAAGACCTCATCCAATCTAGTCTTGAATATCTCCAGGGAGGGAGCATCCACAACCTCCCTGGACAACCTGTTCCCGTGTCTCACCACCTTCACTGTAAAGAACTTCTCCCTAACATTTAGTTTAAATTATGTAGCAGAACTTACAGGGTTTCTTTTTTTCCAGTTCTGCAGAGCTTTAGATTATGTGGTCTGATGACAGATGTGTATCCTTGTGAGAGTTTAGAAGAAAAAAAAATTAACTAAAGAGTTTACAAATTTTGTGGATACTTTTTCACAGTATCACCAAGGTTGGAAGAGACCTCACAGATCATCAAGTCCAACCCTTCACCACAGAGCTCAAGGCTAGACCATGGCACCAAGTGCCACGTCCAATCCTGCCTTGAACAGCTCCAGGGACAGCGACTCCACCACCTCCCTGGGCAGCCCATTCCAGTGTCCAATGACTCTCTCAGTGAAGAACTTTCTCCTCACCTCAAGCCTAAATTTCCCCTGGCATAGCTTGAGGCTGTGTCCTCATGACCTCATGTACTAATAACGTAGCTCTTAGGCAAAACTGGAAGAGGCAAAAAACATACTGGGAGGTACATCAGTGATTCAGTGAAAGTGCATGAGAGTTTTAGATGTCTAAGTGGTCAGACAGGACTTGAATGAAGTAGCTGAAAACAGTCACAAACTGAGTATGTAAAAGAGCAAAAGGAGTAGTTCTGGAACTAGAGGGAGAAAAAAAACCAACACAAACCTTCCCTGGGGAACCACTAGGAGACAGCAAGGCCATCTTCAGGGTTGCACAATTTCAGAAAAAGTGGTAGGTGGAGACTGGAAGGCAGCAGTGTTGGAGAAGAACTCACAGCTTACTGCTGTTATGTCACAGTCCATGTTGTTGCATGTCCCCAGCTCTCCCATTAAGGTCAGCTTTGCTGTGCATGAGTATTCTTGATGATAGCTGTGCTAGTTTGAAGCTAGCTAGAATGTTTTGGTGAGAAGAATTAGATCATAGGCTGAGAAATGAAAACAATGGTGAGGTCTACTTCCCTCACAGTCTTGCTGAGACATGTAAAGAAGAAAGGCAAAACATTAGATAAGGTCACTTTGCTCTGCATTCGCTTGGGGCACTTGGCTCTGGGCTGTGTTCTCAGCTCTTTGCTTGCTGCTGGGGAGCTCGTTCTGCTGGCTGAACTCCATCTTGCTTTCTAACCTCACCCTCCATTTGCTTTGCTGATTCACCTTTGCTTCTTAATCCTCTTGGCCGAACCTCCATTCTTCCTTGGGACTGGGGTAAGGTTGAGAGGGGTAGGGGAAAGGTGAGCGGTGGTTGAGAGCCCCTCCTGGGGACTCAGGTTTCTGGGAGGGGAGTTGTGTCTGTATTACCTTTTTACCTTGTCTATTTCTGTCTATAACTGTATATACTGTAAGTATCTGCTTGTAAGTTGTGCCAGCTGTAAATATAAGCTTCATTCATATTTCCAGAGCTGGCTGAGTCTAGTCTGGGTGATTTCTAAAGTGTGGGGGGGGGCAGGGAACACCTAAACCATCACAATAGCGACTGCTTGTAGTATAGTTTGTAGTATAGTTAGCAGTTTCTGTGCTACTTCTAATAATTCATAAATACACAGTAACTCATGGTTAGGTTCTGTTCCCTTAATTTAAGAGTCATTAATGAGATAGCCAGATGCTGGTTTAAGTTACATAAATACAAATACATCTTTATTAATGGAAAAGAAACACCAATAATCCTTTTTAGCAGACTGTTTGGACTCAGTACTTTGTGGATGGAATTTTACAACTGTATGTCCATTTAAATTTGTTTTAGAGAAAAGGAATACTATTCTTAACCAGTGAGCCAAAACTTCTGGAAACTTAGTAATTTTTTTTTTAAGGGTCTGTGTTTGTAAAGGGACTGGACACATCTGAAGATTTTTCTCCATTTCTAAGCACTGGAAAATTTGAGATACTAATAGAGAAGTTTTGGAGGAACCCTTCTTCAGAGAAGCTAAATCATATTTTGTACTAAGATTTCATACTCCTGTATGAGTTAAAGGGCATCCTTAATGCCCTTTAACTTTTAGTGCTTCAGTAGTAGTAATATTCATGTGTAGTAGAATAGAAAGAACCTTGGTAAGTCAAGAAAGTGTGGTGGTGTTTTTTGGGGGGAGTTTTTTGCTTGGTTTTCTTTTTTAGTTGGTTGATTGGGCAGGTTTTATTTATTTCTTTAAATGAATGATATTCCAGCTCATGCTATTGTCTAAAGAACTCACATTCCTCTGTACATAATTATAAGGACTGTAAATGAATATTAGGGCAACAAGGTTTATGAAGGGCCTGGCGTACGTGATTTGAGGAGGGTCTGAGGGAGCTGGGGGTGTTCAGTCTGGAGAAGAGGAGGATGAGGATAGACCTTGTTGCTCTCTACAACTGCCTGAAGGGAGTGAAGAGTGAGCCAGCTTCTTCTTGTGTCAAGGAAAAGGACTAGAGGAGATGTTTACAAACTGCATAAGGGGAGGTTCAGGCTGGATATTAGGAAATATTTCTTCGCAGAGAGGGTTATCAAACAGAATGATCTGCCCAGGGTAGTGATGGAGTCACTGTCTCTGGAAGTGTTTAAGCAGTGTGTGGACCTGGTGCTTAGGGACATGGTTTAGTGTTGAGTGTTTTTAAGGTCAGGCTGGATGTGGCTCTGGGCAACCTGATCTAGTGGAAGCTGTCTGGTGGGTTTGGAACTAGATGATGCTTGAGGTCCCTTCCAGCCCTGACAATCCTGTGATTCTGTGACCCTTCAATGCTGGCTTGTGGGTTGGACTGGATGGTCTTTAAGGACTCTTCCAACCAGATGTTCACTGTGACTCTGTGATAAACAGTGTTGCAGGAGAGAATGTGGACATGCTTCTACCATGACAGTGTTACTAGCAGTGCAGAACAAAGAGGGAAGTATAGTTCAGTTTTCAGATGGTTTTAAAGTTTTGCAGATGAAAACACTATTATACATAAATTATATTTTAGGTCTCTTTGATTCAAAAGCTTTATTATCACTGTAAGAGCTAATGAAATATATATATATTAATTATGTTAACTATTATAATTGGGTTAGATGTTCATTATTATTACATTTCTATATCTGCTGTGTCAGCTGGCATTTTTAGGAGATGGGCTTCAGACTAGTGGGTGCAATAGCTCTGTCAGGACTGGCAAATGAAAGCAGTCAGTTTGCTCTTGTAGGATTTTAAGTGTCTTCTTGGCCTGCTGAAAGCCTATAAGCTAAAAGGTTAACTAGTGGTGGGACCACAGATTACTTTTCTGTCACCTTTCCTGTGCCAGTTTGGCTGTGGTGTAAAGTTAGTAAACAGTCACACTAAGATGACATTCACTCATTGGAGGTATTTCATAGAGTCATAGAATCATAGAATGATAGAATGGTTTAGGTTGGAAGGGAGCTCAAGGATCATCCAGCTCCAACCCCCTGCCATAGGCAGGGACACTTCCCACTAGAGCAGGCTGCTCAAGGCCTCATCCAGCCTGGCTTTAAACACCTCCAGGGAGGATGCATCCACAACCTCCCTGGGCAACCTGTGCCAGTGTCTTACCACCCTCACTGTAAAGAAATTCCTCCTAACATCCAGTAGGAATCTCCCCTCTGCCAGCTTAAACCCATACCCCCTCGTCCTAACATTACTAGACCGTGTAAATAGTCCCTCCCCAGCCTTCCTGTAGGCTCCCTTCAGATACTGGAAAGCCACTCTAAGGTCTCCTCGAAGCCTTCTCTTCTCCAGGCTGCAGAGCCCCAACTCTCTCAGTCTGTCCTCATAGCAGAGCTGCTGCAGCCCTCTGATCCTCTTCGTGGCTCTCCTCTGGACCCGCTCCAGCAGTTCCATGTCCTTCTTGTGTTGGGGGCTCCAGAACTGCACACATTTTTGTATTTTTGTTTATGTGTTTGAGAAATAAAAAGCTGCCTTTGAGAAAGTGACAGTCCTAAAGATCTTTAAAATAAAATTACAGCTTTTGATTCCTTATTCATTTAGTGATTTCATGGTTAGTTTTCCTGAAGCAGTTCAGAGAGTTCAGTGAATTCCAGTGCTGTGCATAGCCAAGATTTCTTCATAGCATTTCTTCTGTAATTATTGGTTACTTCATTGAGAAAAATATTATATAGTGTCTCAGTTCCAATTTAAATTCCCCAGAGACTCAAATATAGTTGATAGCACCACTAACAATTTGTAGGATGCTTTTCCCTCTTCTCCCTTCCTTCCCCAAGGAAAAGGAATTAGATGGAGAGAGAGGAAAGGTAAGCAGACCCAAATAAATAATCTCACTGCCATTTGGAAGATAGGAAAAGTTTAACAATAAATACAAAGGTATATGAGGTAGGGAAGTTATAAAAATATAGGGAAGGGAAAACAAGGTACAAAATATGTAAATATACAACCAGATTTGGTGGCAATAGGTTTTGTCTGCCTTGTGGTGATGACAGCCACATGGTGAGACAAAGAGCAGCAGGAAAACAGGAATGGTGGTTCTGGCAGGCAGGGAGGGAAGAACAGGAAGTCCCCCTGCTTTTATGGATCTTAGGCAGGAAGGCAGAGTGGGCTAAACCACCATCACCTGGTCATATTCAGACTCACCTCTGAGGATGTGTGAATAGAATAGAATAGAATCAACCAGGTTGGAAGAGACCTCCAAGATCAGCCAGTCCAACCTAGCACCCAGCCCTATCCAGTCAACCAGACCATGGCACTAAGTGCCTCATCCAGTCTTCTCTCTTCAAGAGAAGACTCTCTTCCCAGCTCCCTGGGCAGCCCATTCCAATGCCAATCACTCTCTCTGGCAAGAACTTCCTCCTAACATCCAGCCTATACCTCCCTCAGCACAACTTGAGGCTGTGTCCCCTTGTTCTGTTGCTGGTTGCCTGGGAGAAGAGACCAACCCCCACCTGGCTACAACCTCCCTTCAGGTAGTTGTAGGCAGCAATGAGGTACCCCCTGAGCCTCCTCTTCTCCAGGCTAAACAACCCCAGCTCCCTCACCCTGTCCTCATAGGCTTTGTGTTCCAGGCCCTTCACCAGCTTTGTTGCCCTTCTCTGGACATGTTCCAGCACCTCAACATCTCTCTTGAATTGTTGAAGGCCACCTAGGGTCAGGTTCAAGATCACTCCCCCCAGGAGGATTAACCCTATGCATGTAGGTAGCACACAACCTTTACAAGATGAGCAGTGAAATATTGGTTTGGCTTATGACACAGTATTTTAACGTCTTTGCATGGATAGGCACACACACACAAGTCCTTGGTGTGGTGAGCACAAAGGCAGGGAAATGAAGTAGATTTATTACAGGATTGTTCAAAAGCTAAAACAAGTCTCCTGTAAGGCATGGGTGGTTTTACTGCTTTACAGACAGTGAATTGTTTTCCATGTGATTAGGTTGAAAAGGAACACACAGTAGATCAGACAGATATAAATTGTGGCAGAGAGCGAGTTTAGCAAGCAATAAAAGTTTCCAATTGCTTATGTTATCTAGCTTTTACTTGTTTTAATGTGTGTGTGTTGTTAATGCAGTTTTTCTTTTTTAGGCAATCTGTTAATTATAGACTTGTGAAATTTAAGAAAAACTGCAAGAAAACAACAATTGTGGTTTGAGTATTGTAACAATTCCCTCATAAAATTGGATGGAATATGAGATTTATTAAATTATGTTCCAGGAAGAGACAATCAAAAACAGTTTGATTTTGAAAAGTGGCATTAGGAATGACATTCTGGGTTTTTTTTGATTGGAGTAGCTTCATTGCCCTCAACCATGTACCAATACCAAGAAAATCTTTCCCTAAAATCACCCTGAACAGGCTGCATTCTAATCTGTCAAGCAGCGGCAGTAATCCTTGGTTGGAGCTAAACACTAATGTCAAAACCAAGACACATCTGATTGGGAGAGTGCTCTGCTATCTGTGTTGTCTGTAAACATTTGATGTAGGAAGTTCTTTACTGAGTCAGGCACTGGAATGGGCTGCCCAGGGAGGTGGTGGAGTCACCATCCCTGGAGGTGTTTAAAAGAAGAGGTGAGACTATGGTCTAGTGATTAAGGATGCTGGGATGAAGGTTGGACTGGATGCTCCTGGTGGTCCTTTCCAACCATAGCGATTCATAGTGATGAGATGTTGTGCTGAGGGATTTGGTTTGGTCAAGGACTTGTCAGAGTGAAACTTATGATTGGACTCGATGAGCTTGAAGGGCTTTTCCAATCTAAGAAATTCTGTGATTCTATGATAGACTCTTTGTGTTAATCAACTAACACCAAATCTTCTCATTGTGTCTGAGACTTATTAACTTAAAGAACATCAAGTTTTAACAAGATAAGTGTGATGGTTTGGGTGTTCCCTACCCCTCCACACTTTGGAAATCACCCAGACTAGACTCAGCCAGCTCTGGAAATTTGAATGAAGCTTATATTTACAGCTGGTAATACAGAAGCAGATATTTACAGTAGATAGTTATAGACAGAAACATACAAGGTAAAAAGGTAATACAGAAACACAACTCCTCTCCCAGAAACCTGAGCCCCCAGGAGGGCCTCTCAACCACCCCTTCACCTTCCCCCTACCCCTCTCAACCTTACCCAGTCCCAAGGAAGAATGGAGGTTTGGCCAGGGGGTTGGGAGGCAAAGTGGATTAGGAAAAAAAAACAGAGGGTGAGGTTAGAGAGTAAGATGCAGCCAGCTCCTCGGTCCCAAGTGAGACTCCCAAGTGAAGTGATTATCTATGTTTTGCTTTTTGTTTTTATACATCTCAGCAAGCCTATGAGTGAAGTAGACATCACCATTGTTTTCCTTTCACAGCCTGTAATCTAATTCTTCTCACCAAAACATTCTAGCTAGCTTCAAACTAGCACAATAAGCTCACTTGGCCCTCATCTGCAGAGAGCACAAGATGTCAAATATTTTGATGGAATAATGGAATGGCTTGCCTAGAGAGGTGATTGAGTTCCCATTCCTGGCAGTATTCAAAGTGTGGCTCAACAGGGCTCTTGGCAACCTGATCTGGTTGAAGATGTCCCTGCTTACTGCGGAGGCCATAGAACTAGATGACCTTTGGAGGTCACTTCCAACCCAAACCATTCTGTCATTCTTTTATTTTTTAAATATTGCAGGAGCTCCATATTATATGGTTTTAGAGACTGATCTATAATATGATGGAACAACTTTTAATGCTCTTAAGTTACACTGAGGGAAGCTGGGAACTTTTAGAGCATAGCAGCATTGAGTCATTTGTGGCATTTGTTTTAGTGGTACACTTAGCTTGACATTTTCAGCATTGGAAACATCAGTCCAAACAATAGGCTTTTGAAGTAGCAAATAGTTTTATTCATGTTTACAAACTGAAAATCTATAGCAGTGATGTTTCCTTATGTGCAAGTCATAAGTGAGTATGTCAGTGACTTTTATTGGTATCACCAAGTTTAACTGCCCTGACTTGGCGTTTCTTCTCCTCTTACTTTTCCCCATGAGATGGAGGTAGTACAAGAGAATTGTGTTCCTTTTTGTGATGGTTTGGGTATCCCCCTCCCCCCCACACTTTAGAAATCACCCAGACTAGACTCAGTCGGCTCTGGAAATTTGAATGAAGCTTTTATTTACAGCTAGCACAATTTACAAGCAGATATTTACAGTATATACAAATATANCTATGGGAAGCTGACTGCTTCTCTTGTTCTCTTATGGTACTAGAGGAGGACCAGGATTGCTTATTTGAAATTGGTGGGTTTCTGCAGTTGTATTGTTTTGCTTATTAGTAGTGGGAGGAGTGGTGAGTCTGGAAGTATATGTACTTATCCTGTCTAGGAAATGTTTTCTTCTAAAATAAGGTTGGCTGATGTTCTGTGACCTTCTTTTTTGCCAATGGCAGTGACATTCCCATTGGTTCCTCTTCCACGTGATGTTTTCAGACATCTATTTTTATCAACAGGGAGTAGCTTCTAGGCTTATGACTTTCAGCTGAGAATAACTCATAGCACCCCTGTGTTTGCTTTGGTACAAGAAACAGTTTGGTCTAATCACACTGTTGTGTCACAGGTGTATTGCTGTGACAAGCAGATGAACCAACCATGCAGTAGATTTTCCTATAGTCTGTCTTCACATTTTCTTACTTATGCCATCATTTTCCTCCCTCAGTTAAACCAGGAAGAACACTTGTCTCCAAGTGTTCTGATAGACAATGCAGTAATGTATATGAGAAATTACATGGTAATTAGCATATCTGGGAATATGAGCTGTCTAATTAAATTTCATTTGTTTTTCCCAAACGAACACTTCCTATATCTTTGTCAGTGATATGGACAGAGGAATTGAGTGCACCCTCAGCAAGTTTGCAGATGACACCAACCTGTGTGGCGCAGCTGACTAGCTGGAGGGCAGGGATGCCATCCAGAGGGACCTGGACAGGCTGGAGAAGTGGGCCCAGGCCAACCTCATGACGTTTAACAAGGCCAAGTGTAAGGTCCTGCACCTGGGTCGGTGCAATCCCAGGCACAGATACAGGCTGGGTGGTGAATGGCTGAGAGCAGCCCTGAGGAGAAGGACCTGGGGGTCTGGGTTGACGAAAAGCTCAACATGAGCCTGCAGTGTGCACATGCAGCCCAGACAGCAACCCTGTGCTGGGCTGCATCAAGAGCAGTGTGGCCAGCAGGGCAAGGGAGGGGATTCTCCCCCTTTACTCTGCTCTCCTCAGACCCCACCTGGAGTACTGTGTGCAGTTCTGGAGCCCCCAACACAAGAAGGACATGGAACTGCTGGAGCGAGTCCAGAGGAGAGCCACGAAGATGCTCAGAGGGCTGCAGCAGCTCTGCTATGAGGACAGGCTGAGAGAGTTGGGGCTCTGCAGCCTGGAGAAGAGAAGGCTTCGAGGAGACCTTAGAGTGGCTTTCCAGTATCTGAAGGGAGCCTACAGGAAGGCTGGGGAGGGACTATTGACAAGGTCTGGTAATGTCAGGACGAGGGGGAATGGGTTTAAGCTGGAAGAGGGGAGATTTAGACTGGATGTTAGGAGGAAGTTCTTTACAGTGAGGGTGGTAAGACACTGGCACAGGTTGCCCAGGGAGGTTGTGGATGCTTCCTCCCTGGAGGTGTTTAAGGCCAGGCTGGATGAGGCCTTGGGCAGCCTGCTCTAGTGGGAGGTGTCCCTGCCTATGGCAGGGGGTTGGAGCTGGATGATCCTTGAGCTCCCTTCCAACCTAAACCATTCTATGATTCTGTGATTCTATGATTCTATTTTAACAAGAAGACTGAGAAACTGACTGAAACAGACCGCCCTTGCACAGTTTTACTTGCATTTGCAGCTAACCAGTTACTCTGGTATTTTCACTGCTCCTAGAGGTCGTGCAGTTGTGCTGATTTGATGAGTAGCAATGAATTCCCAGCCTGAAGAAGGGACAATATTATATAGATAAGGGAGACAAAAAGGTATAAAGAAGGCAAAGATACCAAAAACTGAGACAGGGCTGGGATTGTTTAGCCTGGAGAAGAGGAGGCTCAGGGGAGACCTTATTGCTGTCTACAACTACCTGAAGGGTGGCTGTAGCCAGGAGGAGGTTGCGCTCTTCTCTCAGGCAGCCAGCACCAGAACAAGAGGACACAGCCTCAAGCTACGCCAGGGGAAATTTAGGCTTGAGGTGAGGAGAAAGCTCTTCACTGAGAGAGTCATTGGCTACTGGAATGGGCTGCCCAGGGAGGTGGTGGAGTCGCCGTCCCTGGAGCTGTTCAAGGCAGGATTGGACGTGGCACTTGGTGCCATGGTCTAGCCTTGAGCTCTGTGGTAACGGCTTGGACTTGATGGTCTGTGAGGTCTCTTCCAACCTTGGTAATACTGTGAGACTGTGATACTGCCCTAACCACCTGTATCTAGAAGTTTTACATTTAAGTTTTGTGTTGATCACAGTAAGCTTTCTTCAATGGAATCAAATCAACAGATGTCAGAGACTTTTAGCCACCAAACCCTACAGTGTGAACTAGGGGACACTGACTGAAGCTAGCAGGTCAGTTTCATAAAGATTCAAAAAATAATGAAAGGACCTTTTGCATCATGAACAGTGTGTGTGTTGCCACAGGAAGCTGTGGATGCAGACAGGATGAAGTTAAGTTTGTGGATGCAAACTATAAGACAGGTTGTAGCTCCACCTAGATATAAGGAAAAAGTTACTTACTTTGAGGATAACAGAGCACTGGAGGCTACACAGAGAGATTGTGGAGTTATCTTCCATGGAACTTTTCAAAAACCTGCATGTGTTCCTGTGCAACCTGATGGAGGTGAACCTGCTTTAGCATGGCTGTTGGACTAGATGATGTCCAGAGGTCACTTCAAACCCCTACCATCCTATGATTCTGTGATTAAAGCAATGGATATATGTATCTTCTAATGTCTTTGAAAGTATGATTGTGGATGCTGGGAGAGTACAAGGAGGACAGGTGGTAGCTAGGCTTATGTCCTTCCCCCAGCTGTTGTAACCAGAACCAAAATGTGTAGTGAGATTGGGCAGGCTGAAGGACTCCATCAGACATTTCTTAAATCAAGTTTTGTAGTTTTACTGTGAGATTGCAAAGACCTGTCTCCCCATGCTGACTCTAAAGTGAGCCAGGAGTGGGGTGACTGCTTTGGTTTTACTGAAACCAGCTTTCCATGGTATCTAGGCCAGTCTCTAGACTGTCATCCTTTCTGTCAGTCTAATTGAGTAACAGAAGTTACTCATTACTGCAGCTCCAGTAGATCTTGTTCTCTCCCTGAATTGCCTGCAAGACATCCTGCTTTAGGTAAAGCACTAGGAAAAGTCTGTCAGATGAGTGAGATGTGTCTGTTTCAGACATACAACGCAGTAGACTGCATCTTAGTGCTGGTGTGTGTTTGTGTTGAGGTATACAGGTCCTGCTACAGATAAGAAACTTGGATACCCTTCTGCAGAGTAAAAACTTGTAAATATATGAAATTACCAGTCAGATGATGCTGCCTTTGTCTGTCTTTTTTTTAAAGTAAGTTGCCCTGCAAATGGTTTGAATGTACTGTAATATGATTCAGCAACTCAATTCTTTTCTTTCTTCTATTGTAAAAAATGAATTTGATACTCACTGCTTAAGCCAAGTAATTGTTTGTTGTTTGCTCTTTTTTTTTTGCAGATCTATCTTTCCTATCCATCCTTCTTTCAGAATAGTTGTCTTAGCAGAACCTCCTGTCATTGGAAGTAGTACCCAACAGTGGCTGGGTCCAGAGTTTCTGACACTGTTTCTCTTTCATAATGTTCGATCTTTAAGCAAGAATGAAGAAATTGAAGTTATTACAAAATTGGTTAGTATGTTCAGTATTTTAAGCACTTTCTTACTATTGCTTACTGAGCAAAATCATTTACTACATAAAAACCATTTTGCTGTTTCAGCGTAGCATAGATGAGTCTTCATTTTCAAAGCTTGCCAAAGCAGCATATCTGGTTATCTTTTCTCAATTCAAGAGAGATGTTGGGGTGCTGGAACGTGTCCAGAGAAGGGCAACAAGGCTGGTGAAGGGCCTGGAACACAAAGCCTTTGAGGAGAGGCTGAGGGAGCTGGGGTTGTTTAGCCTGGAGAAGAGGAGTCTTGGGGGGGACGACCTCATTGCTGTCTACAACTACCTGAAGGGAGGCTGTAGCCAGGTGGGGGTTGGTCTCTTCTCCCAGACAACGAGCAATAGAACAAGGGGACACAGCCTCAAGTTGTGCCAAGGGAAGTATAGGCTGGATGTTAGGAGAAAGTTGTTGCCAGAGAGAGTGATTGGCATTGGAATGGGCTGCCCAGGGGGGTGGTGGAGTCACCATCCCTGGAAGTGTTCAAGAAAAGACTGTCTGAGGTACTTAGTGCTATGGTCTAGTTGACTGGCTAGAGCTGGGTGCCAGGTTGGGCTGGCTGATCTTGGAGGTCTCTTCCAACCTGGTTGATTCTATGATTCTATTGATGTAATTTAACATTCTTTAATGTGATATTAAATTCTGCTGCAATAGAAAAAAATGCTCTTTGTGAAAGCTGTATTCATTTTTGTTCACATAAAGCAACTGCAGCAACTGTATGCCCATTGCATCTGGGCGTAGCTGTATGTGGAACTTGGGTATCTTGCAGTGAGATTAATACTGATCTTTTTTCAAGCAGATTCCAAATGTGCCCAGTGTTGCTGTGGAGCAGTTGTTGTCACTAGCACACAAGCTTCGGGAGACAAATGACACCACGGTGAGCCTGTTGGGCTTTCTTTTGTATTTACTTTCTCCTCCTCTGACTGTTTGTTCTAACAAAGGCTGGATGAAGCATGCTAAGCTATATAATGTTGTTACAAAAGCTGCCTAATTGGAAAACCAGCCCCAGAAAATTATTGCTGGCAGTTACTGCACTGCACACTGTCAACTTCTTTCCATTTGTGATGTACCTTTTTAGCATCTGCATAAGTAAAGCTCTTAGGAAACTGCCCAATCACAGGGAAGTCAGGCAGAACAGCACACGTTGGCAGTGGGTTTAGATGGCTCACAGTGAAACATGCCTGATGTGCTTTTTGAATAGGTGTGGATATAATCTTTTGTGTACAAATATTTTTTCATTACTTTGCTTCAGTCATTGCAACTTTGATAGCTGACC
This sequence comes from Tricholaema leucomelas, assembly GCA_013400475.1. Classification (NCBI taxonomy): domain Eukaryota; kingdom Metazoa; phylum Chordata; class Aves; order Piciformes; family Lybiidae; genus Tricholaema lacrymosa; species Tricholaema leucomelas. The sequence goes on from WAAF01019990.1 coordinate 107,811, forward strand.
TGTTTGGGGCTTTTTGGGCAGCTGGAACTACCTAGCTGTTATAAAATGCCAGTGGGCAGCAGCAAATACTCAGGAAAGGGAAAATTCCAGAACTTCTGACTGTGTTACTGCCACAGGCTATTCTATTAAAGCAGTCTTGTCAAAAAAGTAAGTTCTGCTGACATAGAAACCACAAAATTCTTTAAAAAGATGCAGTCAAATTAGGGTGGGGAAAAAAAAGAAAGGAATTATTGCTATGGCAACTAAAGCACTGGATGTTTTTAGTGTAACTGAAATGTAAAACATTTAAAATGGAATCCAACAGTTTAACTGGTATACAAATGTAATCTCTTCTCTGTAGTTTTTGTGATGGGTAATGGGGTTTGCATTTTTAGGGGAGAGCGTTGTTGTTAGTGTCTATTTAGCTTCCTATACCTAATAGATAAATGTATTGGGTTTGACATGCTTGGAGACATACTGTGTTTAAACAGAGCTTCACAAAAATCCTTTCCAAATATGTGGATGGCTGTAGCATTGTGAAATACCTAAGTGAGGTATATGATGTTGGATGAGAGGTGAGTCACAGCATGGAGCGAGGGAGCGTTCTCGTATATCAGCAGTGACATGAGACATGTTGGGTACAGCACACCTGTGCAGAGAACTGAAATGTGTGCTGTGGGTATGACAGGCTATATATAGAGTTGTCTGAGCAAGTAAGCCTTTGCCAGAGATCCTTCTGAAATATTAACCATTGTTTGAAGTGATGTTGTAAGCATTGTTTAAAGTGATGTTGCTAACAATAGAAGAATACCTGTAAACTATTCAGCCTGTGGGCGTTGCCTGCATCATTGTAATTGTCTGCTTTATTTACAACAGAATTTAGCAGCCACAGTCAAGATCCTGTTGAATTAGATGCCTCAGAGATATGTATTACAAAAACTGTCACTAGCCTTAATTTGAGTTTACAGCTGTTCAGTATAAAAGACTAAAATAAAAAAGTAAGAAAAAAGAGGAAGTTTTCATCTGTGGTACTGACTTCTACATTTACTTCTTTCAGTGAAGCTGTATATTATGTAGACTTTAGAATGCCACTTAGAGATTGTATTTAAATAACAAGATGACATGACACAATGTATGGAATCACACAGAATCATAGATTTAACGAGTTTGGAAAAGACCTTCGAGATCATTGAGTCCAATCTATCACCTAACACCTTCTAATTACATAAACCGTGGCACCAAGTGCCTCATCCAGCCTCCTTTTAAACACCTCCAGGGACAGTGACTCCACCACCTCCCTGGGCAGCCCATTCCAATGGCCAGTCACTCTTTCTGTGGAGAACTTTTTCCTGAGGTCCAGCCTAAACCTGCCTTGGTGCAGCTTGAGACTGTGTCCTCCTGTTCTGTCACTGGTTCCCTGGGAGGATATGTTATCTCAGTTGATACAGCCTGGGAGAATATGTTATCTCAGTTGATGCAGCCCAGGAGAATACGTTATCTCAGTTGATATGGCTCACCTGCAAGACTCCATCAGTGCAGTCCTATAACAGACTTAAGAGGACTGCTTATCTACCAAACTTAACTCTACTTGAGAATATTTCAGCTGTTTAAGATGCTCTTGGAAATAGAATATAATCTTTGAGGGGCAGCAAGAGTTCTGGCTGGTGAGCAGTAATAATAAGGATACAGAACTCACCCTCTCCCTTGTCCATGCTTCACACATGATTGAGTAGTGAAATGCCATCACAATGTCCATAATACCAAGTAGTAAGCTACAGTGGTTCAGAAGATGCTTTGCAGTTGTTCCTCAATGACAGCAAGAGGAGCAGGAGTAATACTCTTCACAGTTAGCCCAGTCTAAATCATTCTTCTTACTGCTTAGGGCTGTGCAAAAGAGCTGTGGCAAAAAGCTTTACTTCACAGCATTTGAGAAAAGTGTTGCACAGTTTCACAGAACTGTCTGATAAAAAAATTGAATTAATGTCTTTTTGTCAAAAATGCAGTTCTCCAGGGGAAAGAATTGATGTTAAGACATTTCCCATGTTTAAAATATTATCAAGGTGGGAAAACAAGCTCTGAAAGTGAGGAAGTGTTGCTTTGCTCTGTTGTTTTGGGGTTGTTCTTTTTCTTGCCTTAGATGGCAAATTTCAGTTTGGTTTTCTTTTTTTCAGTTGAGACTGCATAATAATCAGATAAATTCTAAGGCAGTGAAAAATCATTTCTATCAACCAAACTAAAATATTTGGAAATGACCTAATTAAAATACTTCACTTGATCTGGGCAGAGCATGACGTGAATTATCAGATCACACTTATTGTTGTGTGCTTCCTGCCAAAATAGGGAACCTATTTGTATTAGATACCTTCATCCGGTTGATAGAATTAGAGAATGATTTCTTTCTCTTCGTATCTCTTTAAATACAGAGCCATTTGCTTTGGGGGGGTTGTTTATTTCTTTTTTACATTTTGTTCTGTTTGTTTGAGGTCTGCCTTCTCAGGCATTGGCTCAGTTTTGTAAGTCTGTGCTGAATCGTGTCCAGTTTTTAGCATTTATTGTAACATGTGGACAACAGAGAAGGACACAGTGTTCCAGAAATGGCCTGCCCAGGAGGCCTGTGCAGAGGTGATACAATCTCCTTACTGCTGCCCAGTGTTGTCTTGTTTAGATGTCCACAAATCTTGCCAGACCCTTTTGCCAGAGCATTACATGTGGAGCTCATACTCCCTTTGTGAAGGGCAGATGAGTTTTTGGGACATTGATAGAGTGAATAACGTCTTTGTTATGTTAATATTTTTAGGTTTTGTATAAAAAACCTATGTTAGGAGGAAGTTGTTGCCAGAGAGAGTGATTGGCATTGGAATGGGCTGCCCAGGGAGGTGGTGGAGTCACCATCCCTGGGGGTGTTGAAGAAAAGCCTGGATGAGGCACTTAGTGCCATGGTCTGGTTGACTGGATAGGGCTGGGTGCTAGGTTGGACTGGATGATCTTGGAGGTCTCTTCCAACCTGGTTGATTCTATTCTACTTTCACTTCTGAATTTTTCAAGGTATTTTGTTTGCAGTCATTGAAGGTGAGGGGAGAAAAATGAACTGAGGCATCTGTCAAGTAACTGATTTGAAACATTTATTGACTGGATGATCTTGGAGGTCTCTTCCAACCTGGTTGATTCTATTCTATTCTATAATGAGTAAAATTCAGTTATAAGCATATTTTTCTTCCTATTGCTTATCAACTGAATTCTTAAGGCTAATCTTTTGCTGACGTCCTGATTTCCATAGCAGTGAATTACTGCACCAAATACAGAATTACAAACCTGCAGATTAAAAAGCACAAAGTTCTGTAAGAGGCAGAAAGTACCTATGAATTAGTAGAAAACTTGAAATAATTCCTTCTGGATTACTTTTTTGTCCTAATTTGTTTGATTCAAAGTCCAAGATCCTGTCCCAGAAATCAAATAATCAAACCAGCTGATATTCTTTGACAGGCACAATCCCTGGCTTCATCTTTATCTACTCGACAGCTGTTGCGAATCTGCCGTCGGCTCTCACAACATCCAGATGAAAGCCTTTACTATGCTGTTAATAAAGCCTGCCTTTCCAGGTAGGAGTGCTGGGTTTGGTGGAAGTTCCTCAATTCAAGGGAGATGTTGAGGTGCTGGAACATATCCAGAGAAGGGCAACAAGGCTGGTGAAGGGCCTGGAACACAAAGCCTATGAGGAGAGGCTGAGGGAGCTGGGGGTATGCAGCCTGGAGAAGAGGAGGCTCAGGGCAGACCTCATTGCTGTCTACAACTACCTGAAGGGAGATTGTAGCCAGGTGGAGGTTGGTCTCTTCTGCCAGGCAACCAGCAACAGGACAAGGGGACACAGCCTCAAGTTGTTCTGGGGGTGGTATAGGCTGGATGTTAGGAGGAAGTTGTTGCCAGAGAGAGTGATTGGCATTGGAATGGGCTGCCCAGGGAGGTGGTGGAGTCACCATCCCTGAAAGTGTTCAAGAAAAGACTGTCTGAGGCACTTAGTGCTATGGTCTGGTTGACTGGCTAGGGCTGGGTGCTAGGTTGGACTGGCTGATCTTGGAGGTCTCTTCCAACTTGGTTGATTCTATTCTATTCTATCCAGAGCTCCTTGCTCAGTTGTTAAGATGCGAGATAGCTGTTCACGCATTTTAGTAGATTATACAGTTGCTGTCTTGCTCCTTAAAGTCTGTAATTTCTTTAGATGTATTTCTAAATGTGGTATTCTCAAACCTAGGTGGTAAGCAGAAATGGTTTTACTCTCTTTTCTCATCTTTATGTAGATGTTTGAATGTATTATACAAATGAGGTCAATTAACTCATTGTTTCAAAACATTCAAAGTGGAATTCTGTTAATATCCAGTGTGACTGGATGTTAGATGAAACGCTTGGTTTCAGTTCTAAAAGTTGGATCTTGAAAAGTGTGATGGTTTGGGTGTTCCCCCCCCCCCCTCCCCCACTTTAGAAATCACCCAGACTAGACTCAGCCAGCTCTGGAAAGTGAATGAAGCTTATTATTTACAGCTTAGCACAATATAAAGCAGATATTTAGAGTATATACAGTTATAGACAGAAATAGACATGGTAAAAGGGAATACAGAAACACAACAGCCCTCCCAGAAACCTGAGTCCCCAAGAGGGGCTCCCAACTGCCCCTTCACCTTCCCCCTACCCCTCTCAACCTTACCCCAGTCTCAAGGAAGAATGGAGGTTTGGCCAAGGGGTTAGGAAGCAAAATGGATTAGGAAAGAAAAATGGAGGGGGAGGTTAGAAAGATGCAGCTCAGAGCTCAACAGCAGCAGAAGTACTTATCTATGTTTTTATTTCTTGTTCTTATACATCTCAGCAAGCCTGTGAGTGAAGTAGACATCACCATTGTGTTCCTTTCACAGCCTGTAATCTAATCCTTCTCACCAAAACGTTCTAGCTGGGCTGAAACTAACACAAAAAGTTACAAAGGATTTGGAGAACTGAAATGGTCTAGTTCTGGACACCTCAGAGCTCACTCTCTGTGTTTAGATCCTAAGGTCCAAGTGAACTGAGTCAAGAGAAAAGCTGTTTCTGAAAAAACATTGTTTCTATTGTAGACTTACTGGCAGGCAAATTAGGACATTACACATTTCCAGTCCTAATTCATTCTACTTTACAACCCTGTTGCAGTATTTGATAACACTAAAGCATTTTAAAATGAGCATGTAGGTTACTGCCTATGCAAAAAGCTTACTTTCTCTCCCTGGGGATAAGTTTAGGGTTAGAGTTGAAGACTGTTTGAGTATGAAAAGGAATAGACATTCAGGGTTTGGAATTCCAAGTAAAGTTTTGTACTGACTTTAGGTTGCAGAAAATGCTGATAAGTTTGTGGTTTGGTTTTTTCAAATCCCTTAAAATACAACCTCCCTGTTGTTTTTCTTCATTAGGTTTTTGCCAAACCTTGCCAGATCAGCTCTACATAAAAATCTGCAGGACTCTGGTATTGAGACAAGTGCAGATGAAATGAAGAGCCAAGATGAAAAGGATTACACATGTAAGCTTCTGCCATCTTTTGCCCTGTTCTTTATGAACATTACTCAGACAGTTCAGCTTATAAAAGTATCTTAATTATCCTCAAAATTAAGTACAGTTTGCTCCAGTTATAGCCTTGTGACTTAGTTCTACTAAGAACACAGTGCAGCTCCCAGCATGTTGTATTGTCTGCTGTGTTCCCTGCTCATGAGATTTTCTATCATATTTAAGTGGGGTTTTGGTTTGTTTTTTTTCCCCTCCATCACTGATAATTCTCTTCTGTACAATTACAATCTTCAGTCTTGGTTTGATCTTAACATTTCTGTGTCCTGTTTTTTGACATTGTTTCTTTCTCTCCACTGTTCAAATAAACTTTTTTCCCCTATAAGGCTATTTTGAAAGTCTTGGGTTATGTTCTGTGCCAGAATGAAAGCAAACTTCTTTCATACCTTTCATTCTTTTTATTCTCTTTAAATTGCTATAGTTGTTACATATCACCTTTATTATGCAGATCTTTTTCCTTTGCTTCTCATGACTTATACTCATTTGCTCAAAGGATACTTTAAGTAATGGCTTTCCTTGTTTCCTGAAAAAAAATGTCTAGGTGAAATAAACAACAGGATTCTGAAGATAGGATCTGTGACAATGCCAATTTATAACTCAACTGAGAAGATGAAGGTGCCTGATGTTTTGTTTTATGAAAATGCACAAGTGAGTACAAATCTCTGGCTACTGAGTTACAAAAAGTTTGCTAAATGTGCATGCTCTTAATATATGAAGTGATGTCCTAACTGAATTTTAAGAATATATTTCTTCAGGCTAAATTTTTTTTTCCACAGGAATTGTTATTCTTTTCAGATGTCTCTTCACAGTCCCTTTGTGAAGGGATATTTACAATCCTGTTGAGCATTCATAAACCATGAATTAACAGCAACTGAAACAGAGGGTTTTTTTTAGCATTATTAGATCAGATGTTGTTGAGCACATGAAGTTGTACATGCCTCTTAGTAGAATTAATTCTATGTGTTTGAAAAGCAAGGGAAAGTGTAATCAGTTAAATTAGGTATTAGTTAATGCCTTATTGATTATTTTAATAAGCTTATTCATTAGTCATTAGTGTCAATTAATTTGTAGAAAGAGTAATAGAACAAGGAGACACAGCCTCAAGTTGTGCTGGGGGAAGTATAGGCTGGATGTTAGGAGGAAGTTGTTGCCAGAGTGATTGGCATTGGAATGGGCTGCCCAGGGAGGTGGTGGAGTCACCATCCCTGGAGGTGTTGAAGCAAAGCCTGGATGAGGCACTTAGTGCCATGGTCTAGTTGACTGGCTAGGGCTGGGTGATTGGTTGGACTGGATGACCTTGGAGGCCAGAAAATACAGTAATTCCCTTGAAGTCCTCTGCTTAAATTGTGTATGGAGTGTTCAGTAGTCTTTTGACATGCCTGCTTAGGATTTTGTGGTATTAAGCTGCATTTACAAGAGTTTGTTCCCTAGTCTCTGAAGAAATTTGGAAACCTAAACCCTCTTTCACACGGTTAGAAACAGCATTTCTATGCTCAGAAGTTCCAGGCAAGCTACTGATTTTTTTTAAATGACTTTTATTTTTGAAGTCAAGCTCTAGAGATGCTAATATATTAAAAAGCCATCTATGTTTATTTGAAGGCAGCCGTTCCTTTCTCAAAGCGAGTTGTCTGACCTACTTACAGATGACCTATTTTTCTAGATACAGTGGAGAAATATACATGATTGTTGTGAGTAAACTAGCCTGCATTGCCACATTATCCTGAAATCCTTTCAATCCTTTTAGACAAATTATTTGTGAGGAGCAAGATGGGGTTGAATGATGCAGAGTGTATGTTACCTTTTATGACACTGGATAGATGTAAAATCCACTTCAAGCGTTTTGGCTTCAATTTGACAGTCTAATTATTGAGGCGTAAGACACATGACAGACACTGTTAGATTTGAGATTGCATTTTATTATCTTTGCTTTCCTTGAAAATAAAGCCAGCAGTGTGCCCAGGTGGCCAAGAGAGCCAATGGCATCCTGGCCTGGATCAGGAACAGTGTGGCCAGTAGGATGAGGGAGGTTATTCTGCCCCTGTACTCAACACTGCTCAGGCTACACCTTGAGTCCTGTGTCCAGTTCTGGGCTACTCAATTCAAGAGAGATGCTGAGGTGTTGGAAGGTGTCCAGAGAAGGGCAACAAGGGCCTGGAACACAAAGCCTATGAGGAGAGGCTGAGGGAGCTGGGGTTGTTTAGCCTGGAGAAGAGGAGGCTCAGGGCAGACCTCATTGCTGTCTACAACTACCTGAAGGGAGGCTGTAGCCAGATGGGGTTGGTCTCTTCTGCCAGGCAACCAGCAACAGAACAAGGGGACACAGCCTCAAGTTGTGCTGGGGGAGGTCTAGGCTGGATGTTAGGAGGAAGTTGTTCCCAGAGAGAGTGATTGGCATTGGAATGGGCTGCCCAGGGAGGTGGTGGAGTCACCATCCCTGGGGGTGTTCAGGAAAAGCCTGGATGAGGCACTTAGTGCCATGGTCTGGTTGACTGGCTAGGGCTGGGTGCTAGGTTGGAGTGGATGATCTTGAAGGTCTCTTCCAACCTGGTCGATTCTGTTCTGTTCTATCTACTCTTAGTGCCATGGTCTGGTTGACTGGCTAGTGCTGGGTGCTAGGTTGGACTGGATGATCTTGGAGGTCTCTTCCAACCTGGTCGATTCTATTCTATTCTAAAGATTGATTAGAGTAGAAAAATGTATTTATCATTAAGCTAGACCTGGTATTTAATATTTACTCAAATAAATGTGCATGATTTCCATAACTGTGCCAGCTTCTGCCTTTCATTCCCTCTGTGTGGTTTCTGTAAACGTCTACCAGGATACGTTTTTGCTTCCTCTCAGCACAATTGCTGGAAAATTGTGATACACTTGTTATTGAAAGTTCTTACTCTTACTCTTGTTATTGAAAGTTCTTACACTCTGAGTGACAGGCATTCAGCTGGGCTAAAAGGAAAGGCATTTGGAGTGATTATGGAGAATTAAATGTATTTAGGGAAGTCGGGCACCCAGTATCAGTTGGAGCAGGGGAAATACATAAGGAGAGTTATTATTTTTGTTTCATTGTTTTGGTCACTGGATACTTTGCCTTTGCTATCATTGGCTGAGAGACTCTTGCTATGAAATAAATAGTTTTAACTGTGAAGTTCAAAAAAATGTTGGCCTCAAATGCTGAAAGTCAAGTTCCTGTTGTACTACTATCATTAATGAATGTATACTCTTGAGAGTATGAAAACAAGTGAAAATTATGGTTTTGTTTCTTCAGCACATGATGGTAATGGAAGATATGCTAAAGGACTTCCTGCTGGGAGAACATCTTCTTTTAGTTGGCAATCAGGTGAGTTAAACATCTCTTACCATGGAACAGACTCATTATTTAATAATTAAATACTTGGTTTGCTCAATTGAAATTGCTTTGATTTGTACTGCTGAGGTATTTGACTAATTTTGTGATTCTTTATCTACTACATCTTTGGGGTTTATGGACACTTACCTGTGGAAAATGTAAATGCTTTGTTTTCTTTTTTTTTACGTTTCTGCAAGAGCAGAAAGTCAAAACCTGAATAATTTTATGTTACATCAGGACCATTAAACTCTTCAAGTAAGGGCTTCGGTTACCCTTCTTGGTGATGGATCAAACCTCTCCCTTAGAATTTCTGATAGTAGATAAGATGTATACACATAAGTATTATCTCAGTCTTATTTATTGATAGCAAGATATTTTCTCTAAAAGAAACAGACATTTAGTTTATTCTTTGACTAGTATTTTTTGACAATCTGTTGGTGAGGTCGTGGAGTGTTTTGTTCTTTCACTTGGTTGTGGCTGTTTTGCGACACCGTCTGGGGTGCATCAGGAAAAATGTGGTCAGCAGGTCTAGGGAGGTTCTTCTCCTTCTCTACTCTGCCCTGGTGAGACCACACCTGGAATACTGTGCCCAGTTTTGGGCTCCCCAGTTCAAGAGACGGGGACCTGCTGGAAAGAATCCAGCAGAGAGCCATGACAATGACTGGGGGACTTGAGCATCTCCTCTAGGAAGAGAGACTGACAATCCTGGGGCTGTTTAGTCTGGAGAAGAGACAACTGAGAGGAAATCTGATCGATGTCTACAGTTATCTGAGGGGTGGGTGTCAAGTGGATGGGGACAATCTGTTTTTGCTGGTCAGCAGCAATAAGACAAGGAGCAGCAGCTACAAACTGGAACATAGAAGGTCTCACCTCAACATGAGGAGAAACTTCTTTACAGTGAGGGTGACAGAGCATTGGAACTGACTTTGTAAAGATGTTGTATGTGAAACCTCTGTGGTGCCAGCTTCTCCTGAAAGGTTTCATTTATTCATAAGTAGAAATTAATCCGTTTCATAAATAAAAGAAGAGCTTTTTATTGTGTTTCACAAACAGTGCTTTCTCTGTCAGCTTCCAAGTTGCTATTGGAAATGTTATATAGATACAGATTGCCCACAGAGCCTACTGTCAATGAGTAGCAAGAGTGAGCTGTTTCACAGAGTGACAGAAGCAGGGACAGTGTCCTTAATAACAAAGTTTGCACTCTCAGTGTCCAATCAAGAAGTGCAAGTCCAGGGACAGCAGCTACGGTCAGCCAAGTGCCCAGTGGCTGCCAGAAAGTTCTGTGGTGATGAGGCAGGGCCAAGGACAAGCTGTATGAAGTCAAGTCAGTGGGTCCAGGCCAGGATCAGTAAAGCATGTGGCCAGACACAGCATTACCACTGCGTGTTTTGGGAAGGAGCTGAGTATAAATGCAACTTCCAAGCCATGGGGAGCAAAGGGGACCCTACTGAGGCAGCAATGCTTCAACACAGGGAAGTAAAACCGTAGGTGGAGGGAAAGAGCTTGTGGAGCCTGGTGGTATCCTCAGGGCCCCAACCTATGTTTCATTTGTTCTATCAGTGTGGCAATAAGGTTTTGAGGACTATGTGACTGATTTTTGTAGAGCATAAAGTATTTTCCAAGCAGTGGTATATACATATTTAATGTGTGCCACATTTTCTCCAAGCTTGCAAAACTCTAATGGAAATGAAGTTACAAGATTTAACTGGACTGAAGTACTGGAACATAATGCTTTGATTCTAGAAGTTGGCGCAGCTCTATCATGAAGTTGGAAAAATGATGGATTTGCTGTGATTTCTCCTTGGCAAATCAGTAATACTTACAGGTTTTGCTTTTTAATGGCTAACATACTTTGTATTTCCAGCTTTGCTCTCTACTGACTTTAACTGGGTTTATGTGTGACTAAGGGTCTTTTTCTTTTTGAAATACTGGGGGTTTTTAAGTTTGAGCACCGTATTTGCCCTCCTAAAGTTTTTCAGGACAACACTAATTGCCTTTGATTTCTGAAGGCAAAATCTGAAGGCATCACAAAATCTTTTAGAATAGAATCAACCAGGTTGGAAGAGACCTCCAAGGTCATCCACTCCAACCTAACACCCAGCCCTAGCCAGTCAACTAGACCATGGCACTAAGTGCCTCATCCAGGCTTTTCCTGAACACCCCCAGGGACGGTGATTCCCCCACCTCCCTGGGCAGCCTATTCCAATGCCAATCACTCTCTCTGGCAACAACTTCCTCCTTACATCCAGACTAGACCTCCCTCGGCACAACTTGAGGCTGTGTCCCCTTGTCCTGTTGCTGGTTGTCTGGGAGAAGAGACCAACCCCCACCTGGCTACAGCCTCCCTTCAGGTAGTTGTAGACAGCAGTGAGGTCATCCCTGAGCCTCCTCTTCTCCAGGCTAAACAANTGTCCCCAGCCTGTAGCACTGCTTGGGGTTGTTGTGGCCAAAGTGCAGAACCCTGCACTTGGCCTGTTCAATCTCATCCCATTGGCCTCTGCCCACCCATCCAGCTTGTCTAGGTCCATCTGCAGGGCTCTCCTACCTTTCAGCAGATCAACACCTGCTCCTAGCTTGGTGTCATCTGCAAACTTACTGGTGCTGGACTTAATCCCCTTGCCTAGATCATCAGTAAAGACTGACTGGGCCCAGCACTGATCCTTGGGGAGCACCACTAGTGACTGGCTACCAACAACAAGTTGGTTGTCTAATTCCTTAAATATATTACTGTAAATTTCTGCAGCATGTGCTGAATCCTGTTCTTTAAAATAGAAATGCAGAATGCTGTACTTTAAAAGCTAACTGGAATGTGCTTCCATTTCATAGAAAGCAAACAGGTTTCTCTGGGACCTTGCAGTATATAGATATGGATTTTCAGCTATGAAATAGCTTCCAATCAAGGGAAATGCCAGTACTTTAAATAGAAGGGCATTGAGCCAGTCATCAGCAAGTTTGCAGATGACACCAAGCTGGGGGCTGATGTTGCTGGGTTGGAGGGCAGAAGGGCTCTGCAGCACGACCTTGGCCACCTGGACAGATGGGCAGAGTCCAATGGGATGGCATTCAATGGCTCCAAGTGCAGGGTGCTGCACTTTGGCCACAACAACCCCATGCAGAGATACAGGCTGGGGTCGGAGTGGCTGGAGAGCAGCCAGACAGAGAGGGATCTGGGGGTGCTGATTGATACCCGCCTGAACATGAGCCAGCAGTGTGCCCAGGTGGCCAAGAGAGCCAGTGGCATCCTGGCCTGCATCAGGAATGGTGTGGCCAGCAGGAGCAGGGAGGTCATTCTGCCCCTGTACTCTGCACTGGTTAGACCACACCTTGAGTACTGTGTTCAGTTCTGGGCCCCCCAGTTTAGAAGGGACATTGAAATGCTTGAGCGTGTCCAGAGAAGGGCGACGAGGCTGGTGAGAGGCCTCGAGCACAGCCCTACGAGGAGAGGCTGAGGGAGCTGGGATTGTTTAGCCTGGAGAAGAGGAGGCTCAGGGGTGACCTTATTGCTGTCTACAACTACCTGAGGGGTGGTTGTGGCCAGGGGGAGGTTGCTCTCTTCTCTCAGGTGGCCAGCGCCAGAACGAGAGGACACAGCCTCAGGCTGCGCCAGGGGAAGTTTAGGCTCGAGGTGAGGAGAAAGTTCTTCACTGAGAGAGTCATTGGCCACTGGAATGGGCTGCCCAGGGAGGTGGTGGAGTCGCTGTCCCTGGAGCTGTTCAAGGCAGGATTGGACGTGGCACTTGGTGCCATGGTCTAGCCTTGAGCTCTGTGGTAAGGTGTTGGACTTGATGATCTGTGAGGTCTCTTCCAACCCTGATGATACTGTGAGACTGTGAAATAGAACTCTTTGATACTGCTTTGCAAATGAACTTGTAGTCTAGGTAGAAGGGATGCCATCTAGAGATACTTGGACAGTCTTGATAGGCAGGCCACGCCATCCTCAAGAAGTGCAGCAAGGCCAAGTGCAAGGTCCTGCACCTGGGTTGGGACAATCCCAAGCACAAATACAGGCTGGACAAGGAGTGGATTGAGAGCAGCCTCAAGAAGAAGGACCTGGAGGTGTCAGTTGACAAAAAAATCAACATGAGCTGGCAATATACACTTGCAGCCCAGAAAGCCAACCGTGTTCTGGGATGCATCAAAAGAAGTGTGACCAGACGGATGAGTGAGGTGATTCTCCCTCTCTGCTCTCATGTGACCCAACCTGTATCCAGTCCTTGTTCTCCCAGCACAAGAAGGATGTCAAGCTGTTGGAGTGGATCTAGAGGAGGGTCATGAAGATTATCAGAGGGCTGAAGCACTTCTGTGGGGTTAGGCTGAGAGAGCTGGGGCTGTTCAGCCTGGAGAAGAGACAGCTGCAGGGGGACCTTATAGTGGCCTTGCAGTACCTTAAGGGGGCGTACAAGAAAGCTGGGGAGGGACTTGTAGTGCTAGGATCAAAGGGAATGGATTTAAGATGGAAGAGGGTAAATTCTTTACAGTAAGGGTGATGAGACAGTGGAACAAGTTGCCCAGGCAAGTTGTGAATGCCCCCTCGCTGGAGGTGTTCTGGGCCAGGTAGCTTTAAGCAACCTGTTCTAGCAGAAGGAGGTTGGAACTAGATGATCTTTAAGGTTCCTTTCAACCCAAACCATTCTATGATTCTATGATTCTATGATATTAGGTGTGAATGAGACTATATGTGACCATCTGTAGTTTCTCAGAGTAGCTAAAAGCACTCCTCTTTGGCTGAGAGTAAACAGCTATTTATTGCTTTCAAAGCGACAGGCAAACAACAGCATCCTGTTCAGTAAGGGCTACTCATGCCAAAGTTTGCAGCAGCTGCTAATTTGATCATTACATGTAGCTCTAACAGCTTTTGCTCAGTTTCCTGAGACAGTCTGGAATATTTATTCCTACTACTAAGGAAAAATTTTAGGCTGTGTTTTTGTGTAGTTTTGTGTAGTTTTTCTCTTCTCCCCCTTCCTCTCTTCTCCTCCTTCCTCTCTTCTCCTTCCTCTCTTCCCCTCCTTCCTCTCTTCCCCTCCTTCCTCTCTTCCCCTCCTTCCTCTCTTCCCCTCCTTCCTCTCTTCCCCTCCTTCCTCTCTTCCCCTCCTTCCTCTCTTCCCCTCCTTCCTCTCTTCCCCTCCTTCCTCTCTTCCCCTCCTTCCTCTCTTCCCCTCCTTCCTCTCTTCCCCTCCTTCCTCTCTTCCCCTCCTTCCTCTCTTCCCCTCCTTCCTCTCTTCCCCTCCTTCCTCTCTTCCCCTCCTTCCTCTCTTCCCCTCCTTCCTCTCTTCCCCTCCTTCCTCTCTTCCCCTCCTTCCTCTCTTCCCCTCCTTCCTCTCTTCCCCTCCTTCCTCTCTTCCCCTCCTTCCTCTCTTCCCCTCCTTCCTCTCTTCCCCTCCTTCCTCTCTTCCCCTCCTTCCTCTCTTCCCCTCCTTCCTCTCTTCCCCTCCTTCCTCTCTTCCCCTCCTTCCTCTCTTCCCCTCCTTCCTCTCTTCCCCTCCTTCCTCTCTTCCCCTCCTTCCTCTCTTCCCCTCCTTCCTCTCTTCCCCTCCTTCCTCTCTTCCCCTCCTTCCTCTCTTCCCCTCCTTCCTCTCTTCCCCTCCTTCCTCTCTTCCCCTCCTTCCTCTCTTCCCCTCCTTCCTCTCTTCCCCNTCCTCTCCTCCTTCCTCTCCTCCTTCCTCTCCTCCTTCCTCTCCTCCTTCCTCTCCTCCTTTTTTAAGACTGAAAAAGAGAAAGTAACAAGTAGTATATTTATTCTCTTCAACAGTTGTTATTATTAAAGCTCAATGGATGCTGAAGTTCTCTCTCTTGTTCTGGCATTCCTGTTTCTTACGTTCTGTTATCAAAAAAGAAGGCCAGCATTGATTATCATTAAGAATAATCAGAAATGCCATTCAGTTACTGATTAAATTAGTAATGAATACAGAAAGCATTTAAAATCTGTCCTTCATTTAGTGGTGTGAACGCTTGGATTGTACTTAACCATTCAAAATCGTTCCACCTCTACTTCCCTATATACAAGCAAAGCACTTTGCAAGGTGCTAAAGCAAGCCTGTTCCTGAATAGCTTACAGCCTAATTGTATGATATACAGATCAGGGAAACTCAGAAAGAAATTGGGAGTAAATTAGGAATAGAGAATTTTCTAAAGGTGCCAAATAATGTTGTAAAGTATTTGAAGATCCCTGGCAGCATTTAGTAAAAATGTTGATGTGAGCCTACAGTAAGTAGACTATCACAAATACATTTAAAGAACTTGGAAACATAATGGTCTTTTGGCACATCTGGTAATTCATTTCCCTGACAGAAGAATGTAATAGAATCATAGAACCATAGAATGGTCTAGGTTGGAAGGGACCTCAAGGATCATCCAGCTCCAACCCCCTGCCATAGGCAGGGACATCCTTTCTGCTGCCTTTCTTTTTTTTTAACTGAGAGATCAATCTAAATGAACTCTTGGGCTCCCACAATGAATTTTTTTTTTTCTTTAAGAATTTAGGAAGACAAATGATTGAGTCTTTAAAAAAGTTATTTAAAAGAATGTGCTTTAGTAGATTTATCCTTCTAAGATAATATTATTTTTATTACTTCATTGTGAAATTGAATTAAGTTCTGAGAATGAGATAATATCGGTCATGAGAAAACATGAAGTAGCAAACAGTTGGCATTTTAACTTCTCTAGAAATAATGGACTTTGGTTTCTTATTCATATTTGTGTAAAAATGGGCAGCTTCCTTTTGCCTTCCTGCAAAGCAAGAATGTACTGTCCTTAACTGATTATACTTTTATTATTATGAGCATGAAAAAACTGAGTTCCAAGTGAGCTAAATTGGATGAAATACTACTTGACTGGCTAGGGCTGGGTGCTAGGTTGGACTGGATGATCTTGGAGGTCTCTTCCAACCTGGTTGATTCTATGATTCTATATTTTTTGCCTAAGAAATTCTGTGTCACCATGTGGAAAACTTGGGACATATTTCTCTTTTACTTGCTACAGTCATGGCAGTATTTGCACATATTAGAATAGCTGTGGTGTTTAAATGTGTTTCTGCTTTCTGCCTTTTCAAGTTATGCTAAAGAAAAAGACTTTAAAAGCAATCAATTAATTGCTTCTTCTTGCAGATATTTCTTCCCACAGATTCTACTGTAAGTTTTTCCTGTGCTTCCCTCCATTGAACCACAATTGTCTTATCACTGGGAAAGTGAAGATCATATTTAGCCTGACAGGGTTTTGGGTTGGGGTTCTACTTAAGGGCAGAAGAAGGCCCTTAAGTTCTCTGCAAGTTTATCTAGGCCTGCAGTCAAGAGATATATCCAAAGCATTCTATTCATGACTTCTGTCAGAGAATTAAGTTTATTTGTTCTTATGGTGAAAGTTTATTTTTTCCAATCTTGTAATTTTTCCATACCCCAAATGATAAACTTGTAATAAAATAACTGTTGTGACCAGTAAATATTTAGATTGCAGCTGTGGCAAGGCTTAAATCACCACTGCTTTTGTGCAACGATGTTCCTTTGTTACTGACATCCAAGCAAGGTAGCAATCATAAAATCAACCAGGTTGGAAGAGATCTCCAAGATCATCCAGTCCAACCTAGCACCCAGCCCTAGCCAGTCATCTAGACCATGGCACTAAGTGCCTCATCCAGGCTTTTCTTGAACACCTCCAGGGACAGTGACTCCACCACCTCCCTGGGCAGCCCATTCCAATGCCAATCACTCTCTCTGCCAACAACTTCCTCCTAACATCCAGCCTATACTTCCCCTGGCACAACTTGAGACTGTGTCCCCTTGTTCTGTTGCTGGTTGCAAAAAGAGACGAACCCCCACCTGGCTACAGCCTCCCTTCAGGTAGCTGTAGACAGCAATGAGGTCACCCCTGAGCCTCCTCTTCTCCAGGCTGCACACCCCCAGCTCCCTCAGCCTCTCCTCATAGGCTTTGTGTTCCAGGCCTTTCACCAGCTTCGTCGTCCTTCTCTGGACACCTTCCAGCACCTCAACATCTCTTAGTGTTTATTGCGGTGGTCCTCTGGTTAGCAACATCTGGTGTGATCTGGTGACAGACCTTCTGCAATTATTACACTGCAATATTCACACTTGTTCCAAGCAGGGAGTGATGAGCTTAATAACACCTGGAGTGTTAGAAAGACATTTCTATAGATGCTTCTTGTTAGTCTGATGATGACAAAATCAGAGATACATCCTCTGGAGTAAAAATAGCAGCCTCAGTCAAAATGCACATGTTCCTGTGAACGCTTTTGTTGGCAGAAACAGGTAATTGGAGCATCATAGAATCAACCAGGTTGGAAGAGACCTCCAAGATCATCCAGGCCAACCTAGCACCCAGCCCTAGCCAGTCAACTAGACCATGGCACTAAGTGCCTCAGCCAGGCTTTTCTTGAACACCTCCAGGGACGGTGACTCCACCACCTCCCTGGGCAGCCCATTCCAATGCCAATCACTCTCTCTGTGAAGAACTTCCTCCTAACATCCAGCCTATACCTCCCCCGGCACGACTTGAGGCTGCAAGGGCTGTGTCCCCTTGTTCTGTTGCTGGTTGTCTGGGAGGAGAGACCAACCCCCACCTGGCTACAGCCTCCCTTCAGGTAGCTGTAGACAGCAATGAGGTCACCTCTGAGCCTCCTCTTCTCCAGGCTAGACAACCCCAGCTCCCTCAGCCTCTCTTCATAGGGAGAGCATAGAAGGTGGCTCAGTCCAGACCCAGTGATACAAACCATACAGTAGCAGAAGTGTTTTCATTTTTTCACATTTTCATTTGTTCAGCCATGAACTTCTGTGATAAAGATGCTATCTATGTGACTGTTCCTATGAAGTCACACACTGAGAAATCAGATATGAGGGTTTTGTATACTAAAATATAAGAAAAAGTCACAATTGTCTTTAATTCTCTAATAATATTATTTTAAAATTAATAATGAAAGTTCCCAAAGATGAACAAGTTAAAACCTGCCTTTTTTTTCCCCAAAAATTTGTTTCACTGTTTTGTAATGAAACAGCTGCTGTCTACAACTACCTTGAGGGAGGCTGTAGCCAGGGGGGGGTTGGTCTCTTCTCCCAGACAACCAGCAACAGAACAAGGGGACACAGTCTCAAGTTGTGCCGGGGGAAGTATAGGCTGGATGTTAGGAGGAAGTTGTTGGCAGACAGAGTGATTGGCATTGGAATGGGCTGCCCAGGGAGGTGGTGGAGTCACTGTCCCTGGAGGTGTTCAGGAAAAGCCTGGATGAGGCACTTAGTGCCATGGTCTGGTTGACTGGATGGGGCTGGGTGCTAGGTTGGACTGGCTGATCTTGGAGGTCTTTTCCAACCTGGTTGATTCTAATCTATTCTATTGAAACTGAAATCATATGTTTCCACTGACTATTTTTCCATCTAATTGCTGAATTTTCTTTTTGCTATTCTTTAATGCAGACATTTACTTCCCATTTTTCTATTGCAGTTGTCCCATATGTCTGATGGAATAAAAATAGTCTAATATTTGCTTTCTGAAGTATTTTTATTCAGTTCCACCACCAACACAGATGTTCTTTTCTCTCTAATGAGCATGTTTATATTTCTGTTAAATTAAGTAACTGCAACAGTGCATATATAAATAACATACAGCAAGTATTAATGGCAAACTGCTTTGTCCTCTGAAAATTACCTCAGGCTGCAATAATAGCAAATTGCATGATCCTGCATTCTCAATCCAGTTGAAGGTCAACTCAGTCTTTCAGTATATTCATATGAAAGGTAGTTGTGCTTCTTTCTGCTCAAACAGTTGACTGCTAGCTATGTGAGTGCCCAGACAGTTCAGTTTGATCCTCGCTGCTGAGTCTATACTGAGGGGTCCAGGAAGCTTGCACCTATAGAATAGAATCAACCAGGCTGGAAGAGACCTCCAACATCATCCAGTCCAACCTAGCACCAAGCACCATCCAGTCAACTAGACCATGGCACTAAATGCCTCATCCAGTCTTTTCTTGAACACCTCCAGGAATGGTGACTCCACCACCTCCCTGGGCAGCCCATTCCAGTGCCAATCACTCTCTGTGGCAGCAACTTCCTCGTAACATCCAGCCTAGACTTCCCCCGGCACAACTTGAGGCTGTGTCCCCTTGTTCTGTTGCTGGTTGCCTGGCAGAAGAGAACAACCCCCACCTGGCTACAACCTCCCTTCAGGTAGTTGTAGACAGCAATGAGGTCATCCCTGAGCCTCCTCTTCTCCAGGCTAAACAACCCCAGCTCCGTCAGCCTCTCCTCATAGGGTTTGTGTTCCAGGCCCTTCACCAGCCTTGTTGCCCTTCTCTGGACACCTTCCAGCACCTCAACATCTCTCTTGAATTGAGGAGCCCAGAACTGGACACAGCACTCAAGGTGTGGCCTGACCAGTGTTGAGTACAGGGGCAGAATAACCTCCCTCGTCCTACTGGCCACACTGTTCCTGATCCAGGCCAGGATGGCATTGGCTTTCTTGGCCACCTGGGCACACTGCTGCCTCATCTTCAGCCTACTATCCAACAGTGTCCCCAGGTCCCTTTCTTCCTGGCTGCTCTCCAACCACTCTGTCCCCAGCCTGTAGCACTGCATGGGGTTGCCGTGAAGAAAGAAGTCTTGAAGGCACAAGAGCAGGTCGTTCGAAAGCACTGAAAGCCTTGATGGGCAAGGGACTTGTGAAGGAATTAAGGGGAAAAAAGAGGGTGTATCCCCTTGGGAAAGAGGGGGAGGTAACTCTGGAAAAATGTAAGGATCTTGCTAGGTCTTGTTGGAAGAAAATTGGAGAGGCAAAAGCCTGGTTAGAACTCAGAATGGCCACTTCTCTAAATGATAATAAAAACTGGTTTTATAAATATATTAATGCCAAAAAGAGGGGCAGGGATAACCTCCACTCTTTATTGGACACGGAGGGGAATGTAGTGACAAGAAGTGAGGAAAAGGCAGAGGTTCTTAACACCTCCTTCACCTCAATTTCCAATAGTAAAACAGATTATCTTCAGGCCAGCTGGCCTCCTGAGATGGTGGGGCCAGGGAGCAGAGTGGCTGCCATGTAGTTCAGAAGGAAGCAATTAGGGATGTGTTGAGCCTCTTGGATCCTTACAAGTTTATGGGACCAGATGAGATCCATCCTAGGGTGATGAGAGAGCTGGCAGATGAGCTTGCCAAGCCACTTCCGTCATTTATCAGCAGTCCTGCCTCACTGCAGGGCTCCCAGATGACTGGAAACTGGCCAGTGTGATGCCCATCCACAAGATGGCAGTTGCTGTCTACAACTACCTGAGGGGTGGTTGTGGCCAGGGGGAGGTTGCTCTCTTCTCTCAGGTGGCCAGCGCCGGAACGAGAGGACACAGCCTCAGGCTGCGCCGGGGGAAGTTTAGGCTTGAGGTGAGGAGAAAGTTCTTCACTGAGAGAGTCATTGGCTACTGGAATGGGCTGCCCAGGGAGGTGGTGGAGTCGCCGTCCCTGGAGCTGTTCAAGGCAAGGTTGGACGTGGCACTTGGTGCCATGGTCTAGCCTTGAGCTCTGTGGTGAAGGGTTGAACTTCATGATCTGTGAGGTCTCTTCCAACCTTGGTGATACTGTGAGACTGTGATACTGTGAAGAAGGGTCAGAAGGGAGGACCCAGGAAATTACTGACCTGTCAGCCTGACCTCAGTGCCATGCAGAATAATGGAGCAGATCATCCTGAGTGCAATTCCTGGGCACCTACAGGATGGCCAAGGGATCAGACCCAGCCAGCACGGATTTAGGAGGGGCAAGTCCTGCTTGACCAGCCTGATCTCTTTGGATGACCAGGTGACCTGCCTGTTGGATGTGGAGAAGGCTGTGAATGTCATCTGCCTGGACTTCAGCAAGGCCTTTGACCTGTCTGCCACAACAAGCTCCTGGCCACGCTGGCAGCCCATGACTTGGACAGGAGCACTCTGTGCTGGGTTAGGAACTGGCTGGATGGCCGGGCCCAGAGAGTTATGGTGAATGGTGCCACATCCAGTTGGCAGCTGGCACTAGTGGTGGGCCTGAGGGATCAGTGCTGGGCCCAGTCCTATTTAATATCTTCATTGATAATCTGGACGGGGGGATTGAATCCACCATCAGTAAGTTTGCAGGCAACACCAATTTTGGAGTGAGAGTTGGTCTGTCAGAGGGTAGGAGAGCTCTGCAGAGGGACCTGGACAGGCTGGATGGGTGGGCACGGTCCAACGCCATGAGTTTTAACAAGGCCAAGTGCAGGGTTCTGCACTTTAGCCACAGCAACCCCAAGCAGTGCTACAGGCTGGGGACAGAGTGGCTGGAGAGCAGCCAGGCAGAGAGGGAGCTGGGGATACTGGTTGACAGCCAACTGAACGTGAGCCAGCAGTGTGCTTGGGTGGCCAAGAAGGCAAATGGCCTGTATCAGGAATAGTGTGGCCAGCAGGACCAGGGAGGTCATTCTGCCCCTCTACTCAGTGCTGGTTATGCCTCACCTTGAGTGCTGTGTCCAGTTCTGGGCCCCTCAGTTTAGGAAAGATGTTGAGGTGCTGGAAGGTGTCCAGAGAAGGGCAGCAAGGCTGGTGAAGGGCCTGGAGCACAGCCCTGTGAGGAGCAGCTGAGGGAACTGGGGTTGTTCAGCCGGGAGAAGAGGAGGCTCAGGGCAGACCTTACTGCTCTATACAGCTACCTGAAAGTAGGCTGTAGCCAGGTGGGGATTGGCCTCTTCTCCCAGGCGAGGTTTAGGCTGGGCATTAAGGAGAAGTTCTTCACGGAAAGAGTGATTGGCAGTGGAATGGGCTGCGTGGGGAGATGATGGAGATGTTTAAAAGGAGACTGGATGAGGTACTTAGTGTCGTTGTTTAGTTAATTAGAAGGTATTAGATTATAGGTTGGACTCTGATCTTGAAGGTCGTTTACAACCTGGTTAATTCTGTGATTCTGTGAAGAAGGATGGCTTGGACTCATTGCCATTACTTGTTTCTGAGTTGCCAATAACTCATTTCAGTGAGGGTTTTTCCAAAATGGGTTAGTATTTTCCATATCTCTTGTTTACCTGAAGAAGACTACCAGGCATATTCTGTGCCTCAGGTGAAACTGGAGTAGATCTGCTTGTCTTGGCCTTTCATTAATGGATAGTGCTTAAAGAATAAACTCACACAAGCACTTTCTTTTGCAGGTTTTTAGGGTACTAAAGAGTCTTCTGGATAGCTTTGGTGTCTTCCTTCCTTTCTGTTATATCATGCCTGTCTCAACAGTAACTGAGACAAAAAGAAGTGGTAGCTTGTCATGAAGTAGGAATGTGGAGGGATGGAATCAAAAAGCTTTGGCTTGAACTTTGCTCCAGCTACTGTTGCCAGCCAAGGATTTTATGTGGTACACCACAGCCTCTGTGAAGGCACATAATGTACTCTGAAGCAGTTCAATCCAGGAGTTGGGCAATGATAACATGTTTCTAATAGCTAAAATCTTGTGGGAGTGCTTTTTGTGTTTGAATACTGTATGCACCTTTAAAAAAAGCCTGTCATGTTCTGAAACCAAGGTACATTTGACATGAAATCAAAGAAAGTGTGCAGAGAGTCTAGTGAGATGCACAAAGACTGGATGATCTTGGAGGTCTCTTCCAACCTGGTTGATTCTCTTCTATTCTAAATGAGGAGAGGACAAGATGTGGTCATTGCACAGCTCCCATTGACTTCACGGTGTACTTTACTGTGCTATTGAAGTGTGGCCAGCAGGGCAAGGGAGGGGATTCTCCCCCTTTACTCTGCTCTTGTCAGACCCCACCTGGAGTAGTGTGTGCAGTTCTGGAGCCCCCAATAAAAGAAGGACATGGAACTGCTGGAGCGGGTCCAGAGGAGAGCCACGAAGATGATCAGAGGGCTGCAGCAGCTCTGCTATGAGGACAGGCTGAGAGAGTTGGGGCTCTGCAGCCTGGGGAAGAGAAGACTTCGAGGAGACCTCAGAGTGGCTTTCCAGTATCTGAAGGGAGCTTACAGGAAGGCTGGGGAGGGACTATTGACAAGGTCTGGTAATGTCAGGACGAGGGGGAATGGGTTTAAGCTGGAGGAGGGGAGATTTAGACTGGATGTTAGGAGGAAGTTCTTTACAGTGAGGGTGGTGAGACACTGGCACAGGTTGCCCAGGGAGGTTGTGGATGCTTCCTCCCTGGAGGCGTTTAAGGCCAGGCTGGATGAGGCCTTGAGCAGCCTGCTCTAGTGGGAGGTGTCCCTGCCTATGGCAGGGGGTTGGAGCTGGATGATCCTTGAGGTCCCTTCCAACCTAAACCATTCTATGATTCTATGATTTTCCTTCCTTCGTAGTGGTCCTCCGCTTGCGTTCTTTAATCATTCTCTCAGAAGTGAGGTGCACTCTGTTTAATACACTTACAGCTAACAACACAGATAGAAGTAGACAAACCCAGCTATTTGGTGTTTTTCTCTATTGGAACAGGAGACATAAGAAAAAAAAACTACTATTGTTATATTGTAGTTGGAAAAATAATCTTTTCAGGTGTAATTTTAAGACATTTCATTAGTGCACATGAAAGCCAAACTTTTGGTTTTTCAATTACATCAGCCATTTAATTTAAGTGTGTTTTACATGGATTTAATATGTTGATCTACTTCATCTTTGTACTGGCCACAGCTGGCTGGTGTCCCACTTTGCAGCAAATAGGATATGCAATCTGCTTAAATTTGGTACAGAAACTACATACAGACATCTGCCTGATCATCTTTAGGAGAAGTTCTGCTTTTGTCAGGGGTGTTTTCTGCTTGACACGAGGAGTATTCCTGTTTATTCACCCATTTAGGATTTCAAGTATCTGACTGCAAGTAATAGGAAATACATGGGAATAGAACTGACCTTGTGCCCTGGTTCCTTTTGATGCTTCTGATAGAGTTCCTGAAACTCTTTATTTCATAGAATCATAGAATGGTTTAGGTTGGAAGGGACCTCAAGGATCATCCAGCTCCAACCCCCTGCCATAGGCAGGGACACCTCCCACTAGAGCAGGCTGCTCAAGGCCTCATCCAGCCTGGCCTTAAACACCTCCAGGGAGGAAGCATCCACAACCTCCCTGGGCAACCTGTGCCAGTGTCTCACCACCCTCACTGTAAAGAACTTCCTCCTAACATCCAGTCTAAATCTCCCCTCTTCCAGCTTAAACCCATTCCCCCTCGTCCTGACATTCCCAGACCTTGTCAATAGTCCCTCCCCAGCCTTCCTGTAGGCTCCCTTCAGATACTGGAAAGCCACTCTAAGGTCTCCTCGAAGCCTTCTCTTCTCCAGGCTGCAGAGCCCCAACTCTCTCAGCCTGTCCTCATAGCAGAGCTGCTGCAGCCCTCTGAGCATCTTCGTGGCTCTCCTCTGGACTCGCTCCAGCAGTTCCATGTCCTTCTTGTGTTGGGGGCTCCAGAACTGCACACAGGACTCCAGGTGGGGTCTGAGGAGAGCAAAGGGGGAGAATCCCCTCCCTTGCCCTGCTGGCCACACTGCTCTTGCTGCAGCCCAGCACAGGGTTGCTGTCTGGGCTGCATGTGCACACTGCAGGCTCATGTTGAGCTTTTCATCAACCCAGACCCCCAGGTCCTTCTCCCCAGGGCTGCTCTCAGCCATTCACCACCCAGCCTGTATCTGTGCCTGGGATTGCACCAACCCAGGTGCAGAACCTTACACTTGGCCTTGTTAAATGTCATGAGGTTGGCCTGGGCCCACCTCATGCCCACCTTATTTCCTCCCAGATTGGTATGTTGAGAATGTAATAGCACAATTTCAAAGCAGTAAAGAACTTTATTGCCAGTGACAGCTTTCAGAAGTGACTGCTGCAGTTAAAAAGATGCATTTTGAGCTCTGTGGTAAGGGGTTGGACTTGATGATCTGTGAGGTCTCTTCCAACCTTGGTGATACTGTGAGACTGTGAGACTTTAGGGACACAATCCTGTTTCTGGTTATTACTGATAAATATTTTGCAAATGTCTGTGAAACTAAACAAATATTATTTAATGGTGTCTGGAATTCTTTCATGTGGAATGAACTTGTATTTGCCTATAAAGGAGTATGGAGAGTGTGTTAATAGTTTGGACAGTTATCTTTTCTTTGTCCATGGTACTTAAATGCATGGATCTATTTTAGATCTCAGTATTCTCTTTATTTACTGCAGGGTGTTGGGAAAAACAAGGTCGTTGACAGATTCCTTCACCTTTTAAACAGGCCCAGAGAGTATTTACAGCTGCACAGGTAAGAATGTGTTACATTATCATTCCTTGTGTTTGTAGCCTCATTTCTTATGGTTTAAAATTCTTGTTTCTGAAGTTTAATTTGTTCTTTCGTTTGAACAAACACCTGTTATGGTAGGCAACACACAGGCCACAAAAGGGGCTGCAAGAACCTAATGCAGTTGCATTGCTTAGTATAGAATAGAATAGAATCAGAATTAACTATGGAGGTTCAGAGAATCATAGAAGCAACCAGGTTGGAAGAGACCTCCAAGATCATCCAGTCCAACCTAGCACCCAGCCCTAGCCAGTCAACTAGACCATGGCACTAAGTGCCTCATCCAGTCTTCTCTTGAACACCTCCAGGGACGGTGACTCCACCACCTCCCTGGGCAGCCCATTCCAATGGCAACTCACTCTCTCTGTGAAGAGCTTCCTCCTAACATCCAGCCTACACTTCCAAAAGTCAGAACACAGTGATGTTAAACCATGCTCAGTAACACAGTAGAATTTTGCAGACATTTCTGGAGAGCTTTCTCTAAACTGGTACTGTGTGAGTGAAAAAAAATCAAGATATGTTTGAACATATCACTCATTAGACAAGAAGTATTTTACATAGGAAATGTAAATTTGGGGGCTTTTTCCTTTACTGGCATTTCTGCTAAACACATCTCCCCCAAAAATATATGGATTAAAATAGTCTTATGTTTTTTTATAGACAGGGGAAAAAAAAACAGAGTTCCAGACAACAAACCAATTGAAAATTCAAAAGCTGAAATAATGTCCAATCATCTTCCTGATTTTTGTGACATTAACTTTAAAACAATAAATTGAAATAAAGGCTGAGAGAGTGATTTGCCGTGGGAATGGGCTGCTCAGGGAGGTGGTGGAGTCACCGTCCCTGGAGGTGTTCAAAAAAAGCCTGGATGAGGCACTTAGTGCCATGGTCTGGTCGACTGGCTAGGGCTGGGTGCTAGGTTGGACTGGATGATCTTGGAGGTCTCTTCCAACCTGGTTGATTCTATGATTCTATGTCTGTAGGACTCAGTTTCAATTGAATTGCATACTTTTCCAGCTTAATTAGAAATCTTTACCTCTCTGTCTTCAAAGTCCTACTTTCATCACCCTGTCTCTTTCCATAATCGCTGGTTTCTAAATAGCGCTAGGAAAAACGCACGCCTTTGATATTTTGCCCTCTGTAACACTTTCTCACTTTCTCCGCCAGCTTTTTGTCTTCAAATGTCTTCTACCTTTCTGACACACGGATAGCTCTATCTCATCACTTCTCTATTGCTGTTTCCTTTTGCACTGCCTCTCCTAGACTTCCATCACCTCTTTGCAAAATACTGCTTTTCTGACTTGCTGCTTTCAGCTTTGTGTTTCTTCTCTGCTTGGAGCAGTCACACACAGTCATCCCAAATAACATCCACTACCATTTTTGCAAGTGTTCTGCAGTCAGTTGTGGTCAAGCAGAAAATATTTTAGTAGAGAGCTCAGGAAAATACTACATAAGCATGGTGTTTGGGATAGGATAGAATTGGATAGAATCAACCAGGTTGGAAGAGACCTCCAACATCATCCACTCCAACCTAGCACCCAGCCCTATCCAGTCAACCAGACCATGGCACTAAATGCTTCATCCAGTCTTTTCTTGAACACCTCCAGGAATGGTGACTCCACCACCTCCCTGGGCAGCCCATTCCAATGCCAATCACTCTCTCTGCCAACAACTTCCTCCTAACATCCAGCCTAGACTTCCCCTGGCACAACTTGAGGCTGTGTCCCCTTGTTCTGTTGCTGGTTGCCTGGGAGAAGAAACCAACCCCCACCTGGCTATAGCCTCCCTTCAGGTAGTTGTAGACAGCAATGAGGTCTGCCCTGAGCCTCCTCTTCTCCAGGCTAAACAACCCCAGCTCCTTCAGCCTCTCCTCATAGGGTTTGTGTTCCAGGCCCTTCACCAGCCTTGTTGCCCTTCTCTGGACACCTTCCAGTACCTCAACATCTCTCTTGAATTGAAGAGCCCAGAACTGGACACAGTAATCAAGGTGTGATGGTGATGGAGCTGTAGAATGCATTAGTTACAGCATGCTACTTGGTGCATTGCTATGGGGAAGGTGGGGGAAGCCTTTTTGTCTAGTCAGGGCGAACCTCTATAAGCTCTGTAAAGTACTGTTTATGGTTACAGGGTTTTAGAGATTGATTGAAGTAGAAAATAAAGAGCAGTCCTATGCAGTTGTGCAAAATAAATTCTTGAATCTAGAAAAGTCTGAATGTCATGTATTCTGGTGAAGAAGTCGGTCTACAGATATTGGCAAACCTTAATGGACAAATAAGCAATTACAATGCTGATTGGGTACACTTCTGAATTTCAAACCAATATAAGAGCAAGTTTACAAAAAAAATCAACCAAAACAGTTCACTGCTAAGCTTTTAGATGTTTTGTGGGGGGAAATGCAGTCAGTAGTTTATGGCATAGATGTATTTTATTAGGAAACTTGCTAGAACATGCACTTAGTCTTTGACAGCCCTGAGTGTTTCTGCAGATGTCCTAGCTAGCTACTATCAGTATTGTTAAGCATGGCAACAGAAAACTGTTTTTAAATAATATGATGCTTTTAATGGTGCTTAAACACCAGAACTGCAGATCTCAAGTAACTGAACATTTAAAATACACATTTTAGTTGATTACCTTGTCAGGGGAAGGACTAATAGTATTAATGCTGTCTGTGTGGCAAATCTGGAGGTGATTTGGTGTCAGATGAAGGTGGATGTTCTCTGCCCTTTCAGAAATGCATGTGACAGATGGTACCTCATTAGTCCTTGGAATTTGGGTTGCAGGCTTTGTAGTTCCACTTCAGCTTTGTAGTTCCACTTCAGCTAGTCTCTCTGGAAGTGAGTGTGCACTTGTCAGCCTCATTCTGAGGCTGTGAGGCTCTAGTGAGGTAATGAATCTGTCAGAAAATGGCCAGTGGTGACATCATGAGTTCTTCAACTTGCCCATATCAACTTACCTCATATAATTAACTATAAGTAAGAACTTGCTTCATGTGATTAGCTATAAATAAGTACTATGCATATATGTATAATAATGCCAATATGGAATGGATGTTGCAACTGTATCTGTTCTGAAATAGGGAGAGTCTCAATTTTCATTAAAATACACTTTTAGCAGCAGGAACTGTGCTAGTTTGAAGCTAGCTAGAATGTTT
>WAAF01019991.1:1455-27516 GCA_013400475.1 Tricholaema leucomelas
CACTATTCCTGATACAGGCCAAGATGCCATTGGCTCTCTTGGCCACCTGGGCACGCTGCTGGCTCATCTTCAGCCTACTATCTACCAGTACTCCCATGTCCCTTTCTTCCTGGCTGCTCTCCAGCCACTCTGTCCCCAGCCTGTAGCCTTCAAAACAAATTGATACCTTATAAATTAACTTACAAGACCAGTCACACAAAAAAACCCTTTCATGACAAGTACCTATCTCAAATACTATGTTTGGCTTTAAAAGGCAAAGTTTATCCATTTTAATGTTTTGAGAAAAGAAAAAACATCTATTTACACCATTTTAAAACACATTTGTCTACATCCTCCCCCTCAATTCACACCTTTAGTCGAGCTATATATTTACAACTAACAAGTTCAGTTTTCCTTACCTTTATAACTCTGTCAATGCTCGTTTCCAAAGTTGTTTCAAAACAAACTGATACACTACCAATTAACTTACAAGACCAGTTACACAATACACTCCTTTCATGACCAGCACCCATCTCAAATACTGTTTGGCTTTAAAAGGCAAAGTTTATCCATTTTAATGTTTTGAGAAAAGAAAAACATCTATTTAGACCATTTTAAAACACATTTGTCTAAATCCTCCCCCTCAATTCACACCTTTAGTCGAACTACACAGTTACAACTAACTATTTCAGTTTTCCTTACCTTTATAACTCTGTCAATGCTTCGTTTCCATAGTTGCTTTCTTCCAGCTCTAAACATCCTGCTATTTGATATAAACATCAAGGTTTTTTTTTCCTGAACAAACCTTAAACCATGAAGCAAGGTTTCTGACTCTTCCCCCCAACCTTCTATTTCATTCTTGATCTGTAGGAACACTAAAAAGCATCTTAAAAAATACAGTAAGTACCTAAAACCTACCAACTATTAACTTCAGGTTTGTATTTAAAATTCAGCTCTAATGTGCATTTAAATGACCTGAGAACTAATTCAGACTGCTTCAGAAACCAGTCATCTCTAACCACCAGAATTTACTGCCTATATATTAGGGAGCTGGAAATTACTGCTACCAACCACAGTGTTGTTAAGGTGATAGTGTTTATAGACAAACACCTCGTAGTACAATTCAGTGTGCTCAAGGGCAACAACCATTTGCAAAGGCCAACTTTATAACTGCTTATCTGATTTGTGTTTAGCCTTCTTATGTAATACTTATGCCAACAAACATCTTTGTTTCCTCGTTGCATGACTGTTTAAATACATAGCAACAAGTCAAGCAGCTTTCAAATAGCTTTTACCTAGACTACTGAATTACCAAGTTTCCTACTCACATTTTTCATATAGGCACATTCAGTCTCTATTATTTTTCAGTTGTACAATGGTTGCTTAATAAAGCATTTTTTTATTCAGCAAGGAACATTTAAGATTGCTATTCTTAAAATAGCCTTCATTTTTTTCCACTTCAGTGGCAGAATTTAATTTGATGTTCTCCTGAAAATGCCAAGAAAAGCAAACTAATGATCCAATATTAAGAACAAGAAAAAGAATACATTTTACAGCTACTTCCAGTTTAGAATGCAACTAAATGCCCAGGGAGGTTGTGGATGCTTCCTCACTAGAGGCATTTAGGGCCAGGCTGGATGAGGCCTTGAGCAACCTGCTCTAGTGGGAGGTGTCCCTGCCTATGGCAGGGGGTTGGAGCTGGATGATCCTTGAGGTCCCTTCCAACCTAAACCATTCTATGATTCTATAAATGTTTCTGTTTCCACTCATATCGATGAGATTCACATCTAAAACAGCTTGACAACGTCAGTGTTCATAAAAATCACAAGCAAAACCTATTTTCAGGAGAGGTTTAGGCTGGATGGGGTGAGGAGGGCGAGGAGGGCACACAGGAAAGTGCAAAATTGTTATTCAATCCCATAATTCTGCTATCGCTTGATAAGCTGGCAGCAAGGCAAAGTTGTCCTGCTTTCTCTTCTGCCCACTGTCTCCAGCAGGAGCTACTTTATCTAGATAAGCATGTACGGAATGGACCTGGTTATGGCTGTAGAGGCCTTAGAATCATAGAATCATAGAATCATAGAATGGTTTAGGTTGGAAGGGACCTCAAGGATCATCCAGCTCCAACCCCCTGCCATAGGCAGGGACACCTCCCACTAGAGCAGGTTGCTCAAGGCCTCATCCAGCCTGGCCTTAAACACCTCCAGGGAGGAAGCATCCACAACCTCCCTGGGCAACCTGTTCCAGTGTCTTACCACCCTCACTGTAAAGAACTTCCTCCTAACATCCAGTCTAAATCTCCCCTCTTCCAGCTTAAACCCATTCCCCCTCGTCCTGACATTACTAGACCTTGTCAATAGTCCCTCCCCAGCCTTCCTGTAGGCTCCCTTCAGATACTGGAAAGCCACTCTAAGGTCTCCTCGAAGCCTTCTCTTCTCCAGGCTGCAGAGCCCCAACTCTCTCAGCCTGTCCTCATAGCAGAGCTGCTGCAGCCCTCTGAGCATCTTCGTGGCTCTCCTCTGGACCCGCTCCAGCAGTTCCATGTCCTTCTTGTGTTGGGGGCTCCAGAACTGCACACAGTACTCCAGGTGGGGTCTGAGGAGAGCAGAGTAAAGGGGGAGAATCCCCTCCCTTGCCCTGCTGGCCACACTGCTCTTGATGCAGCCCAGCACAGGGTTGCTGTCTGGGCTGCATGTGCACACTGCCGGCTCATGTTGAGCTTCTCGTCGACCCAGACCCCCAGGTCCTTCTCCTCAGGGCTGCTCTCAGCCATTCACCACCCAGCCTGTATCTGTGCCTGGGATTGCACCGACCCAGGTGCAGGACCTTACACTTGGCCTTGTTAAACGTCATGAGGTTGGCCTGGGCCCACCTCTCCAGCCTGTCCAGGTCCCTCTGGATGGCATCCCTGCCCTCCAGCAAGTCAGCTGTGCCACACAGCTTGGTGTCATCTGCAAACTTGCTGAGGGTGCACTCAATTCCTCTGTCCATATCACTGACAAAGATGTTAAAGAGCACTGGTCCCAGCACTGACCCCTGAGGAACACCACTTGTCACCGGTCGCCAGGTGGACATTGTGCCATTGATCACCACCCTCTGCATGCGACCATCCAGCCAATTCCTTACAGCCTTGTTTGGGTCTATGGGCAGCCAAGGCACTGGGGGGAAGAAAAGGAGCATTGGGAATTGTATGTTAGTTTTGGGTTGGGGGAAGATTGAAGGGGGATTGTTATGTATCCTGTATATACTTGTGCTAGTTTGAGCCTAGCTGGGATATTCTGGTGAGTATTAGATCATAGGCTGTGAAAAGGAAACAATGGTGATGTCTGCTGCACTCATAGGCTTGCTGAGATTGGTAAGAACAAGAGCATAAACATAGATAACAGAGTTCGCTCTTTGGCTTTGGGGGCTGCACTTCTCTCTCTCTAACCTGCCATTTGTGTGATTAATCTCTCTGCCTCCTAATCCCCCTGGCTGACTCTCCAAACTCACCTTGAACATAAGGCAAAGTATGGGGTAAGGTAGAGGAGTGGAAAGAAGGTGGAAGGGTGGTTGGGAGCCCCTCCTGGGGACTCTGGTTTCTGGGAAGGCTGTTGTGTTTCTGTGTTACCTTTTTAACTTGTCTATTTCTGCCTATAGCTGTAGATATTATAAATATCTGCTTGTATATTGTGCTAAGCTGTAAGTATAAAGCTTCATTCAATTTCCAGCTCAGCTGAGTCCAGTCTGGGTGATTTTCACAAGTGTGGGAGGGGGCAGGGAACACCCAAACCATCTCAATGCTCTGTAATGTTTCTTTATCTTTGTTTTCAAATATAATTCTTTCCAATTCATTTTGGAGCATCTCATTCTGTTCACTCTTAAAAAGAAAGAGCTGACAGAACAATGAATGTCCATTCCATAATGTGTAAGATTTTTTTTTTATATAGTGTTATATTGGACAGCTTTGGTCACGAGGCTTTTTTTACTGCAGGTAACTAGAGAGAGTAGTTAGATACCATCTAGTGGTTAAAAACCAGAAGACTACATTACTTTGATACTGTTTTTCACAAGACAACAAAATACAGTCATAGAAAATCTGTAAACTGAATTGTCCTTTACAAAGATGACCAGTCACAAGCCACAAGATTAAAATCTACAGTGAACAGAAGTGAAAGAACTTAAAAACATCCTGCTCTGCTGCAATCTCTCCATACAACTGCAGTGATAACAACCAGAGCTGAAGGTGGACTTTCTTACCTTGAGCTGTTTTCGAAGCCAAATAACACTGTGATTTTAATACAGAATTACAGAACATTACGGGTTGGAAGGGACCTCAAAAGATCATCTAGTCCAACTCTCATGCCAGAGCATGATCACCTAGAGTAGGTGACACAGTGTGGTGGTTTGGGTGTCCCCTGCCCCCCCACACTTTAGAAATCACCCAGACTAGACTCAGCTGGCTCTGGAAATGTGAATGAAGCTTATATTTACAGCTGGCACAATGTACAAGCAGATAGTTACAGTAGATACAGATAGAGACAGAAATATACAAAGTAAAAAGGCAATACAGAAACACAACAGCCCTCCCAGAAACCAGAGTCCCCAGGAGGGGCTCCCAACCACACTTCCACCTTCTTCCCAGCCCTCTACCTTACTTTGCCTTACATTCAAGGTGAGTTTGGAGGTTCAGCCAAGGGGTTTAGGAAGGAGATGGATTAGTTGCATAGACGGCAGCTTAGGTTAGAGAGAAGTGCATGCAGCTCCAAAGACAGAGAGACTCTGATACTTATGTCTGTGTTCTTGTTCTTATACATCTCAGCAAGCCTATGAGTGCAGCAGACATTACCACTGTTTCCTTTTCACAGCCTATCATCTAATTCCTCTCACCCAAATATCCCAGGTAGGCTCAAACTAGCACAGGGTTCCAGATTTTTGGGTGTTTGCTCTCTTCTACTGCGGTGGCGGACAATTGGGAGGGGATGGAGGAGTAGCTCCCTAGCTTGGGTTTTGAGCTCACTGGCTTTCTGATGGGCTTTTCCTGCAAGCAGGATAAGGTAACTGTACATTATGTTATCTCATTTACATTAAACTCTTATCTCAACTCTTCATCTCAATGCAGAGTTTTTTTGTGCATATGTATTACTTTTCCCTGCTTCTGTGTTGTTTGGGAAAGATTGTGTTAAATCAGCTGCCTTTAACTTTGGCTGCTCTGGGACAGCGAAAGCAGCTGTCTTAAGACAGCTCTTTTTCATAGATCCATAGAGTCAGTCAGGGTTGGAAGGGACCACAAGCATCATCTAGTTCCAATCCCCTGCTATGGCCAGGGACATCTAGATCAGGCTGCCCACAGCCTCATCCAGCCTGGCCTTAAACACCTCCAGCCATGGGGCCTCAACCACCTCCCTGGGAAACCCATTCCAGCCTCTCACCACTCTCATGCTCAACAACTTCCTCCTCATGTCCACTCTCAACCAACCCACCGCCAGCTTTGCTCCATTCCCCCTAGTCCTGTCACTCCCTCAGAGCCTAAAAAGTCCCTCCCCAGCTTTTTTGTAGGCCCCCTTCAGATACTGGAAGGCCACAAGAAGGTCACCTCAGAGCCTCCTCTTCTCCAGACTGAACAGCCCCAACTCTTTCAGTCTGTGCTCACAGCAGAGCTGCTGCAGCCCTCTCAGCATCCTCATGGCCCTTCTCTGGACATGCTCCAGCATCTCCACATCCTTCTTGTCACAGGGGCTCCAGAACTGGATGCAGTACCAGGTGGGGTCTCAGCAGAGCAGAGGGGGAGAATCGCCTCTCTCCACCTGCTGGCCACACTACTCCTGATGCAGCCCAGGCTCTGGGTGGCCCTCCAGGCTGCAAGTGCACACTGCTGGTTCATGCTGAGCTTCTCATCCACCAGCACCCCCAAGTCCCTCTCCTCAGGGCTGCTCTCCAGTAGCTGTTGTCTAGCATTAAACAATTAAAAGATTCTCTTTTCGAGGTATTACATGGCAAACAAAGCATTGCTGTAATAACAGTTCATAGGCTAATTAACTCCTTGCTCATTTCACCTCAGAAATAAAGTTGTTTCCTTCCTGCAGGACCCACCATGCATTTAATGCAGGATGCTCTCACCCATTAACTTGACAGTGCATTTTCTAATTCAGCATTTTTCTGACTCAACCAAAATTGGTTTAGAATTAAATACATTTTTTGAATTAGGGTAAAAAAGAATCACCCTCATGCAACACTACATTTTTTTCATTAGTTTCTGTTAATGTATACCTCAAAAGTTCAAGGACAAAGATTCCACTGGCATGTTGTTTTTCTTAGGCAAACTCATAGTCCACTTTAGAACCACTGTCACTTGAGGGCATGCTAAATATCTCTTTACTTCAATACTA
This sequence comes from Tricholaema leucomelas, assembly GCA_013400475.1. NCBI lineage: Eukaryota > Metazoa > Chordata > Aves > Piciformes > Lybiidae > Tricholaema lacrymosa > Tricholaema leucomelas. The sequence goes on from WAAF01019991.1 coordinate 7,803, forward strand.
CCCAAAGGGAAAAATTTCCAGTCCAGACTGCATATTAACCCAAAGTTGACTCAGAGTGGTGATTAAGTTTTAGCAATTGTTTAGCTCCAGTTACATATAAAAACTTGCTTTAGTTTAGAACTATTACCATTTCCTTTATAATTAAGAGATTGAGCCTTCTCTACAACTTGGTAGGGAAATATTGGGCAAAACATAAATCGATTTAAACTGCCACATCCCAGAACACAGCTTAACTACCTTTCCATTGTCTATGTGTTGTTTTGGAGTTATGAACTACCTAAACCCCTTATCCAAGGAAAAAAAAATCCTAGCTCTTGCAGTTTCATGCACAAATCCAAGGCAACTTGCCTACTAAAATGCTGCACAGCCACACCACAAACGTCAATGGTTTTTCCACAGCTCTGAATTCACACTGAGCGAGTTAACCACAGCTCCAGATCACTACACATGCCTTTCAGGAAGAGATGACATTCTGTTTGATCCTTAAGAAAAGGATTTGCTTCCCTCTTTTACAAAACGCCTAACATTTTGTCTGATTTTAGTGTGAGTTAGATGAGCAGACAATAGGGGTTTGGCCCCAGCAAAGCCTTGGGGGCTAGGGGGCTTAGCACCACGTGTCAGGTGTCTTGTGCTGCCCTCACCATGCCTGCATGGTCAAAGGAGGCAGGAAGCTTTGAATTCATTGGCCAGAACAATGGTGCTAGTGCCTATTGGCCAGTTTGAGTTTCAAACTGAAGTATTTTAAATAGGATGATCTAGAAAACTGTGCCTTTCTGCATCAGCCTTTCTGCATTCAGCCTGTCAGCAGCGAGCCTTCCTGCCTCTCCTCGTCTGCAGCTCCTTAAAGGCAGCCACCTGTTGCAGCTTAACACTAGTGCCTTAGCAGCAACTCCTTCCCTCTGTCTGAATTATTTTGTATTCCACCCTGAGATCATTATCACGAGTTTGACAGCGTCTTTGATACAGGAGACTCGATCATGGACCAAAAGAGTCATGAGTACATCTGCTGGAGTGAATGCCAAGACTCCATAAGCATAGCTATGAATTCCTCCTGTTCTCGCACTCCTATTTTCCAAGTTCTGATTGTTTAAACTGGTTAATTCTGTGCAATTGCTTCCTGTCGCCAGAAATCCAAAGAACCTCAGGGAATATTCCCTATTTTTTAAAATATTAATTAAAAATTACTATTCATACAGACATTTACATTCACAATTCACAACTATCATTAATTCCCAGTACACCACACAGCTGGGTAACTAGCATTACCAGAAGAGCAAATCAAAACAGCAACACTGAAAGCATGTCAGCAACCAAATAGGAGGTCTGATAACAAATTAGGCTTGTGCTCAGATCTACCCTTGCAGAATCACAACTAATCTCTTCAATCTATTCAGTATTCCAGGTCACATTATTTTACTGAAAGTATCACTCTTGAAACAACAGAGTGCCTGGTGCTGCCTTACCCTTTACTATCTAAGGCTATGAGAAGGTACCAAGTCATAATTCTATGTAAGGATTATGCAAAATTAATAATCTGTATTAACTTTGATATCCAGGCCATCATTGTTAATATCTATGAAAACTGTTTATTAACATTAAAACTCACCAGAAAACTTATTCACAGGTTCAAAATGCACAGGTTGGAAATTTAGACACACAGGGCATGGGCAAAACCTGAGCACTTATTTCTTAAAGTGGCAAACACAAATATTATACTGGAAGAGGCTTTTAAGTATATACTCACAAAATTATAAATCAGACAGTACCCAAACGCTGTCAGGGAACTCTGTCTGATTGGCCGCTGAGACTTCATTCTTCCCAGGCTTCTGGGGAAAGGAGGCAGACAATCTGACCTTGTCTCCTGGCTCCTCTGAACGATCTGTGTATCTCCTGGACTTCTAGTCTTAGCAGGAAGACTTTCAGGTGCAGGCAGGACATCTTGCGATGCGCACGGTCTCAGCAGTGTCATGCTGGGGGCTATGCAGGCTGATCACATGGAGGCATTTGGAGACTGTTCCTGGTAAGCTCTCCAGGTGAATTCAGGATGCAAAATGAGGCAGCAGCAGCCCCATGATATCTGCTTATTCTTTTATCAATATCCAGTCTACAACTGGTGGGGCATTGGACATAGATTAGCCAATCAGAATGGCACTTTGCCAGGCCTCACCATATTAGGCAAAGCCAGGGCTTTCGCCCTCCCCTCCCAAGGTTGCATCCCCAGCACAGAAGAAGGGGGGGTAGGGGAACATGTCTGAGCATGGATAAGTCCATGTTTGCCCCATCAAGCCTACCACCACTGCCAGGTGTTCCTCAAACCCATGCAGGGACCAGTATGATGAGTCTTACACCAATACGATGCATAAAGTCAAGTACCTCATTTACTGCAGCTGAAAGTGATGCTTATACAACCAGCTAATACAACATGTATAATTCTGATAGGTTACTCAGCAGAATATGGGCTGTCCACATGCCTAGAGAGAGATATGGCTGACCAACCCTCCTAATTCCCCTTGCACAGCTACCTACAGCTAACTTTGCAGCTTCTCTGCCAGCCTTCTCAAGGTTATTTTCCCTGCAGCTGTGCCTCCTTATCAGTATGACCTAACATTACTGTTCCTGCTCTCCTTAGAATCATAGAATCAACCAGGTAGGAAGAGACCTCCAAGATCATCCAGTCCACCTTCACACCCAGCCCTATCCAGTCAACTAGACTGTGGAGAAATTTCTTGCTAACAGGACACGAACTGATAAGCAATGAGCAACCCTGTGCAGAGTGTCCTTGAGTCCCTCTCAGAGGCCCATTCCAATGCCAATCACTCTCTCTGGCAACAACTTCCTCCTAACATCCAGCCTAGACCTCTCCCAGCACAACTTGAGACTGTGTCCTCTTGTTCTGTTGCTGGTTGCCTGGCAGAAGAGACCAACCCCACCTGGCCACAGTTTTCCTTCAGGTCGTTGTAGACAGCAATGAGGAGCCTGAGCCTCCTCTTCTCCAGGCTGCACACCCTCAGCTCCTTCAGCCTCTCCTCACACGGCTGTGCTCCAGGCCTCTCACCAGCTTTCTTGCCCTTCTCTGGACACATTCCAGTGTCTCAACATCTCTCTTGAATTGAGGGGTCCAGAACTGGACATAGTATTCAAGGTGTGGCCTGACCAGTGTTGAGTACAGGGGAAGAATAACCTCCCTCATCCTACTAGCCACACTACTCCTGATACAGGCCAGAACACCATTGGCTCTCTTGGTCTTTGAGCAGACACCAGCAAAGTATCCACTTGCTAACTGGTGGCAAACCACTGGATAGATTTCCTGAGTGTCAAAGTGCAGAACCCTGCACTTGGCCTTGTTAAATCTCATCCCATTGGCCTCTGCCCATCCATCCAGCCTGGGAAGGTCCCTCTGCAGAGCTCTCCTACCTTCCAACAGATCAACACCCGCTCCTAGCTTGGTGTCATCTGCAAACTTACTGATGCTGGACTCAATCCCCTCGTCCAGATCACCAATAAAGATGGTGAACAGGACAGGGCCCAGCATTGATCCTTGGGGCACACCACTAGTGACTGGTTGCCACTGGATGTGGCACCATTCACCACCACTATCCGGGCCTGGCCTTCCAGCCAGTTCTTGACCCATATCAAAGTGAATCTGTCCAAGCCAGGAGCTGCCAGTTTTGCCAGGAGCTTGTTGTGGCAGATGGTATCAAAGGCCTTGCTGAAGTCCAGGTAGACTACATCCACAGCCTGCCCCACATTCACCACGCAGGGAACCTGATCATAAAAGATCAGACTGGTCAGGCAGGACCTGCCCTTCCTAAGCCCATGCTGGCTGGGCCTGATCCCTTGAACATCATATAGGTGCTTTGCGATGGCACTCAAGATGACCTGTTCCATTACCTTGCCTGGCACTTAGGTCAGGCTGACAGCTCTGTAGTTTTCAGACTGCTCAATTCTGCCCAAACCCCAACACACCACATTCTCTAAGAGGGCAGAAATGACAGACTTTTTTTTTTTCCAAAGAAATTAAGAAGCCTGCCAGCAATCACAACAGAGAATGCATGTCCTGAAACTGATGAAATTGGTACGGCACGAAACATGTTTCCTGTCTTAATTGTTCTGCATAGCTTTTCCAATCCAGATGAAGAAAACACATATTCACAGGATCACAGGATGTTAAGGGGTTGGAAAGGACCCAAACAGATCATCAGTTCCAAACTTCCTGCCAGAGCAGGACCAATTCATACACTTGATTTTAAAAGTTTGTCTCCAATAATTAGTTAAGTGTAAAACAGATGTATACTCACAATATTGCATCTGCCTTGTTTCTTTTCCTTCCTCATAATCTACTAACAAAACCAGAAGTCAGTATCCAACCCCCATTAGTCATATTTTCCTCAAACTTTAAAGGGACTCTTTTAATTGAATGCTCTTATAACACTGTTTCTGGAAAACAAAGTATGATGCCATAAGCTTTTCTCTGAAGTCTTGTGTGGAGAGACTTTTGCTAACAGGACATGAATTGATAAACATGAGCAAAGCCGCGCTGCGAAGTGTCCTTGGAGTCAGGAAGCCAGGCGGCGGGTGCCGGCCCCCCACATGCAGCTGCAGGAGGTAGAGTGCCAGCTGCAGGGGGGGCAGAGTCTGCCAGCTGCAGGGGACGGATTCTACAGGTTGTTGACATATTATTAACCTATCTGTACCATGCACATAACCCTGGACCAATCTGTACTTTCCACATGTACCAATCTTAAACTAAGTTAGCTGTGCACGCCTCTTCCAAGTACGCATATAAGTCACTGTAACACGGAAATAAAGGAGAGAACGACCATCTAACCACACTGGTGGCTCAAGAGTCATTTAATCCAGGGTGAAACGCTGGCAAATGGCGCCTGAACAGCAACAAACAGGCATCGGGGAAGACCGAGGTGTGCAGACCAGCAGCGGGCAGGACCGCGATAAGGGGCCGGGGTCGGTAAACGCCGACAACACTGCGGACATTTTGAATCGAAAAGTAATGTCACCGGTGACACCGGACTGGAGGGCACTGCAAAAAGGAAACAGTAAGACGGACACTTGGGAGCCACGGCCAAGTACTCCGTGTGTTCGGCAGGTGAGACTGTGAGAGGGACACCGCACTGCATTTTGGCAAGCATATTCTCTGTGAGAGGGCTTACGCCAGGACCAAGCTCCGTGAGCTGATCACATAGGAAGTTAGAGGGACTTTGTGTAACAGATCCGTATGATTTCTAGCCCAGAGCGCTGGAGAGAAGTGGGAGACGCGATGTGGGACGTGGTTACTACTGATGGTAAAGACTTTAAAATCACTCAAAGGCTCGATTCCGCCTGGCGAGATGTAAAGAAATACCTTAAGCAGACACGAAAGCCGACCGACAGGTCGCTATGGCTGCCGCGCCTGACCGGGAATGCCCTGACTGGAATTAGTAATGGCAGCAGCCGATAAGCACTCAGCTGGCAAAAGCTTTCTCAGTTTGAAAAGTTTTCGGAACTGCCGTGAAGCAGCTCGGCACTGCTGCCGTGCGCACTGCGACCGATTTACTGGGTGCTGCTAGAGACCCGTCAACAGCCGGCCGCGACCAGCCGCGCACAGACCCTGCTACGGCACTCTCAGCCACGATTGCCAGGGTCCAGTTTGCCGCCTGAAAATGCACCCCCCTCACCCCGCGCCCCCACCGGCAGCATGCAATATAGGACGGAGATTTTTCGCTCTTAAAAGGAAAAGGAAAAACCACCAAAGAGACAGGGACGGAAAGCAGAGGAAAAAGGAAAGCAGAGAGGACCGCACAGAGGAAACTGGACACCGCTCCCTTCTACAGTGATGAGAGCCTCAGGAAGCAGTTCCGGATCCACGCTTACTATCCCCCACACTTCGTAGCACGCCCTGCCCCGGCCCCAGCAAAACGCATCCCGCAGAAGAGATGAACAGCTGATGGCGCTTCCTGACAAGTCTCCAGAAATTAGGGGGCTGAATCCAGCCCAGAACAGAGTCTGTCAGATTTCTGTTTGGCTTCTATTGGCGTCTGTGCTGCTTATGGGGTGGGAGTGGCGGGAATGGGTGCATTGAGGAAAATCAGTGGGAAAGCTATGGGTCTGTGTTGCCTCGGAGAGCCTGAGTTGCTTCAGAGTGTTAGGCTATTTGCATTGAAGCTTTTTCAAGCAAAGGTGTCCACGTTACCATACCAATAGCACACAAAAGCCTTGTTAAATTGCTTAGCTCTTGCTTTTTTTTTTCTCTTTCCCTTCGCATTCTGCCCTCTGAGTGTGTGAGAGACGCCTTTTTTTTTACAACTTAGGAAAGAGCTTCTTAAACAGCATGGCACAGCTCCTTCTGGCAGAAACAGGAGACGTTTTTAGAGTAAACATCAGAAAGCGGTACGAGGTACGGGACAGGAAAGATGTGATAAGGGAGAGGGGAAGAAGCAGCCATCAGGAAATAGTCGATGTGTAAGACGAGCCGAAAAGGATGGGGGCTGGGCAAGCAGAGGGCAGAGACAAACGACGAATCTGCCTGCTGGGAATGCAAGCCCCCCCCCAAACCCCCCTTCCCTGGCATCACCACTTCCCCCCCCACCTGCGGAGCTCAACGGGGCCCATTCCCCCCGCCTCTCTCCCCCTCCTTATCTGCTTTGCAGATTCTACGGATGCACAGCTTAATTCTTAAAGGAGATGATCCTGTATTTTGATAGCCTTCGATGGTAACATATTTTGGAGTTTAAGATACAACCAGGGCACATCAACATGGGCTTAGGACAGGAAGGTCCTGCTTAACCTATCTAATTGCATTCTATGACTGGATGACCCAACTGGTAGACAAGGGAAGGGCTGTGGATGTGTTCTACCTAGACTTCAGCAAAGCTTTTGTCACAGTCTCCCACAGCATCCTCCTGAAGACCTGGCAGCTCACAGCTTGGACAGGTGCACTCTTCGCTGGGTTAAAAACTGGCTGGATGACCAGGCACAGGACATGCTCAAGCCCATTTTGTGACCTTTGGGACTCATAATCACATTGTCTAACCTAGATTAAGTCACATAGGTCTTCTCTACCTATAAATGTTCTGAATACCAATTATAATGATGACACACTCCTTAATTACCAGTCACAGTTCTTTGGAAGTGTTCATTGTGTCTTTTAAACATTTTCAAATCTATTCATAGAATCAACCAGGTTGGAAGAGACAGAGCCAAGATCATCCAGTCCAACCTAGCACCCAGCCCTATCCAGTCAACCAGATCATGACACTAAGTGCCTCAGCCAGGATTTGCTTGAACACCTCCAGGCACAGCGACTCCACCACCTCCCTGGGCAGCCCATTCCAATGCCAATCACTCTCTCTGGCAACAACTTCCTCCTCGCATCCAGCCTACACCTCCCCTGGCACAACTTAAGACTTTGTCCCCTTCTTCTGTTGCTGGTTGCCTGGCAGAAGAGACCAAGCCCACCTGGCTACAGCCTCCCTTCAGGTAGTTGTAGACAGCAACGAGGTCACCCCTGAGCCTCTTTTCTCCAGGCTAAACAACCACAGCTCCTTCAGCCTCTCCTCACAGGGTTTATGTTCTAGGCCTCTCACAGGCTTCGTCACCCTTCTCTGGGCACGTTTCAGTATCTCAACATCTCTCTTGAAGAGCCAGGGATGTGACATTTTTTCAACCAGCCATAGCCTGACTAAAAAAATAAATAAAATCCTTCTTTCCTAACTAAATCCTTCTTTTCCTATCTAAAAATTTTACACCAGGCTTTGTCCAAATACCATGATTAAATGCAATTCATACAAATATTGTAAAGAATCATAGAATGGTTTAGGTTGGAAGGGACCTCAAGGATCATCCAGCTCCAGTCCCCTGCCATAGGCAGGGACACCTCCCACTACAGCAGGTTGTTCATGGCCTCATCCAGCCTGGCCTTAAATGCCTCCAGGGAGGAAGCATCCACAACCTCCCTGGGCAACCCATTCCAGTGTTTTACCACCCTCACTAGGTGGTAAGGGTTAACTCTCCTGGAGGAGTGGTCTTGACCCTGACCCCAGGTCCTCCTGACTCCTTCCCGGGGTGGGTCCGAACATTAATCCAGGTGTGGTGGTTAGCCCACTCCCTGTTTAGACCCCTACAAGAACAGAGGAACTGCCTGTTTCTCCCTCTCTTGCCCTGTCTCCCTGCTTGCCAGCATCACCTTCTTGCTGCTCTTTATTTTACCACGTGGCCATCAATCCATGAGGATGGACAAACCCATTGCCATCAATCTGGTTGTATATATATATATATATATATATTTTGTATCTTGCTTTCCTTTCCCTATACCTCTTTGTAATTCCCCTACCTCAAATACACCAAGTTTTTTAACTTCCAAATCAAAGTAAAATTATTTATTTGGGTGTGTTTTACCTTTTCCTCTCTACATCTAATTCCCTTTCTTTGAAAAACGGGGGGGTGGGAGGAAGAGGGAAAGGCATCCTATAAGTTGTTATTGTCTATTAACTATATCTGAGGCTCTGGGAAAATTTAAACTAGAACCGAGACAAACACATTGCTCAATTGTTAGGGTATTCCAAAACAAGACAACGCACTTGGCTTTATGTCTTCTTCTGATTAGAAGTGAGAGAAAGTGAGGATCCCACTTTGTTTGAAAACAAAAAGCAGCTTTTCCTGCCTTCCAGCAGGTTAGCCACCACTAGGCATTGTTACTTCAGTCATCTTATATTACAGTAACANATAAAATCCTTCTTTCCTAACTAAATCCTTCTTTTCCTATCTAAAAATTTTACACCAGGCTTTGTCCAAATACCATGATTAAATGCAATTCATACAAATATTGTAAAGAATCATAGAATGGTTTAGGTTGGAAGGGACCTCAAGGATCATCCAGCTCCAGTCCCCTGCCATAGGCAGGGACACCTCCCACTACAGCAGGTTGTTCATGGCCTCATCCAGCCTGGCCTTAAATGCCTCCAGGGAGGAAGCATCCACAACCTCCCTGGGCAACCCATTCCAGTGTTTTACCACCCTCACTAGGTGGTAAGGGTTAACTCTCCTGGAGGAGTGGTCTTGACCCTGACCCCAGGTCCTCCTGACTCCTTCCCGGGGTGGGTCCGAACATTAATCCAGGTGTGGTGGTTAGCCCACTCCCTGTTTAGACCCCTACAAGAACAGAGGAACTGCCTGTTTCTCCCTCTCTTGCCCTGTCTCCCTGCTTGCCAGCATCACCTTCTTGCTGCTCTTTATTTTACCACGTGGCCATCAATCCATGAGGATGGACAAACCCATTGCCATCAATCTGGTTGTATATATATATATATATATATTTTGTATCTTGCTTTCCTTTCCCTATACCTCTTTGTAATTCCCCTACCTCAAATACACCAAGTTTTTTAACTTCCAAATCAAAGTAAAATTATTTATTTGGGTGTGTTTTACCTTTTCCTCTCTACATCTAATTCCCTTTCTTTGAAAAACGGGGGGGTGGGAGGAAGAGGGAAAGGCATCCTATAAGTTGTTATTGTCTATTAACTATATCTGAGGCTCTGGGAAAATTTAAACTAGAACCGAGACAAACACATTGCTCAATTGTTAGGGTATTCCAAAACAAGACAACGCACTTGGCTTTATGTCTTCTTCTGATTAGAAGTGAGAGAAAGTGAGGATCCCACTTTGTTTGAAAACAAAAAGCAGCTTTTCCTGCCTTCCAGCAGGTTAGCCACCACTAGGCATTGTTACTTCAGTCATCTTATATTACAGTAACAGATGTCTCATGCAATTTGCTGCATACTTTGACACTCAGGAACTCTATCCAATGGTTCTCCACCAGTTAGCAAGTGGATACTTTGCTGGTGTCTGATCAAAGACCAAGAGAACCAATGGCATCTTGGCCTGGCTCAGGAACAGTGTGGCCAGTAGGACAAGGGAGGTTATTCTTCCCCTGTACTCAACACTCGTCAGGCCACGCCTTTAGCAATGTGTCCAGTTCTGGACAGCAGCATTCAAGCGAGAAGCTGAGAAACTGCTGGACCCTAGTGGGCAGCTAATCTACTCACACAACCGAGTCCCTCTCCTCAGGACTGCTTTCCAGGCAGTCACTGCCCAGCCTGGATTTGTGCTTAGGATTGCCTCCACCCAGATGCAGTACCTGGGACATACACACTTTAATTCAGTGATTTGCACCTTGCAGAAGCTTAACCCATGGCCTCTTCTGTATTTCATTTGTTTTAGAACAGAAATACTAAGGAAACAACCCTTAAACTTTATAACAGGACAATATCAAAATTATGGCATAGTAAATCAGGCTGAAATTTTATCTCTTATTAATAAGGAGATAATTCCTAGAAAAGAATAATTACAAGTTTATTATTCTTTCAGTAAAGTTATTGCCAAACAGTTGTCACAATCTTAAACATTCTTCCATATTTTCCCTAATACATCAAATGCTTTTCTCTGATGACACTGCTCTACAAGTGAGCAATTCTTTGTATCCTAGTTTTGTTTTCCTGGACAAGTGCCAATGCCAGGACATTTGTTACAGATCTCCTTTTATTAATTTACAAATGGTGTGTATATATGAAGGGCATCAAATTGTTGGAGCGAGTCCAGAGGAGGGCCACAAAGACGTTCAGAGGGCTGGAGCACCTCTCCTCTGAGGACAAGCTCCAAGAGTTGAGGCTCTTCAGCCTGGAGAAAAGGCTCCAAGGAGAGCTTGTAGTAGCTTTCCAGTATCTGAACGGGGTCTACAGAAGGGCTGGGGAGGGACTAATTACAAGGTACTGTAATGACAGGACAAGGAGTAATGGGTTTAAACTGGCAGAGAGGAGATTTAAATGGGATGTTAGGAAGAAGTTCCTTACAGCAAGGATGGTGAGACACTGGAACGGTTTGCCCAGGGAGGCTGTGGATGCTCCCTCCCTGGAGATGTTCAAGGCTACGTTAGATGAGACCTTGAGCAACCTGTTCTAGTGGGAGATGTCCTTGCCTATGTCAGGGGGTTGGAACTGGATGATCCTTGAGGTCCCTTCCAACCTAAACCATTCTATGATTCTATATCCACTGAGGCAACAGCAGAAAAGGAAGCCCTTCCATATGGGCTACTGTGCCTCAATCTCCATCTCCAAATTTAAGCTAGGTGAAAACATATTAACACCACTTATGCAAGTCTGTTTAATAAAAACTCCACAGAAGTAACACAGCTGCTGTCTTGTCATCAGTAGTTAAAACGTGAATTTCTCAAGTGAAAGGAATCCTCCATCCCATTCCATGCAATATATTGAAGGATATTTCAGAGCATTAAAAAGTTAGATTACCAACTCCCACTCTAGAAAAGAGACAATACAATTCAAACACACTTACTTCTAACATCATAGTACTCAAGCTGTGGCCACAGCAGTACTGAGTACAGGCATACAGGCACATCCTTGATCCTGCTGGCCACACTATTCCCTGATACAGACCAGGATGGTGTCAGCCTTCTTGGCTACCTGAGCCATATTCTGGCTCACATTCAGACAGTTGTTCATCAACATCCTCAGGTCCTTCCCTTCTGGGCAGCTTTCCAGACACTGTCCCAGGACTGTATCACTGCATGGGGTTGTTGTGACCCAAGTGCAAGACTTGGCACTTGGCAAATGGACTTAATTCCGAAGTATCACAAGAGCAAAAGTTTCCAGTCTACGAAGGTGTTAAGTGATAAATACATAGAACAATAGACTTTAAAGACCTCTAAAAGTTCTGATCACTTATCTTCATGGCACATATTCATGAATGCAAAAGCAGATCAAAATCTATGATCAAAATCTAAATCTATTAATAAAGCGTGCCTTCATTTTTATCCTTAGCTCCATATATCAATGCATTAATTATACTTTCTTCAATTCATCTCTTGCAAATACAAAATTGTCTTTTTTTATGAACATCAAGGATATTCTAGATATTGCCACAGCATTAGGCTAATTCTCTTGAACTGAAAGTTTTGAGTTTTGGTAGGACAGACCTCCCAGTAAACAAGTTAAACTTACAAGAGACAGGCACAATAACTCGTTAGACTTATAATTGTACAGATATATCAACCCAAATGGGTTTGAAATGCATCCTGGAAGCTACTGCAAAAGAGTGAGGTACATTTTTATTGCTTTAACATTACATAAACCTAATGGACTCCTGCCATCCTAGGATCTATTAACCACACACCCTCTCCAGGAACAGGTAATCAAGTCAGCTTCTATTAATAGTAAAAGACCACACTGCAAATTCTCTTGCTTTTGGATACAGAATCGCAGAATGTTAGGGGCTGGAAAGAGTCTCAAAAGATGACCTAGCCCAACTCCCCCTTCCAGTGCAGGATCACTTATATCAGATCACACAGGAACGCCTCCAGGCGAGTATTGAATATCTCCAGAGAGGATGACTCCACAACCCACCTGGGCAGTCTGTTCCAGTATTCTGTCACCCTCACAGTGAAAAAAATTCTTCCTCATGTTTACATGAAACTCCTATGCCTCAACTTCCACCCATTGCCTCTTGTCTTGTCATCGGGCATCACTGAGCAGAGTCTGGCTCCAGCATCCTGGCACTCATCCTTTACATATTTATAAACACTGATGAGGTCACATCTCAGTCTCCTCCAAACTAAAGAGCCCCAGCTTCCTCAACCTCCCCTTGAAAGGAGGATATTCCGCTCCCTTAATCATATTTGTGTCTCTACTCGGGACTCTTCCAAGCAGTTTTCTGCCCTTCTTGAACTAACAGGCCAGAACTGGACACAGTACTCTAGATGCACCCTCACTGGGGCAGAGCATAGAGGGAAGAGAACTCCTCTTGACCTATTAACCACACTTCTTCCAATACACCCCAGAACAACATTGGCCTTCTTGGCCACAAGAGCATACTGATGACTAAACTAAAAAAGCAGAAAAACAAATAGTTTACCAAACATAGTTTCATTAAATGTTAACCCTCAAAAAAATACTGTATAATTTCCTGTTTCAACTCAATTAGCAATAAAGTAATTATCAGAGTGAAGCTAAAAACAAGACTTTTGGTGCAAGTCAGGAAACTGGATTCATGAGTGCATGCTTTATTAGTCCTCTTCTTTTATGCCTGGTCTCAAGAGTATCCTGGCACTATTATTGACAAACAAACCTTAAGTGTTTTCATTGCCTTAAGTACTGTCACAAGACAAGACATTACAGAATCAAATAATTTCTTAGATTGGAAAAGACCTCCAAGATCATCAAGTCCAATCATTGGTTTCACACTGACAAGTCCTTGACTAAACCAAATCCCTCAGCACAACATCTCATCACTAGGAATCGCTTCGGTTGCAAAGGACCACCAGGATCATCCAGTCCAACCTTCATCACCAGACCATAGCCTCAAGCACCACATCCACTCTCCTTTTCAACACCTCCAGGGACGGTGACTCCACCACCTCCCTGGGCAGCCTGTTCCAGTGCCTGAACACCCACCCAGGAAAGAATTTCCTCCCAACATCCATCCTAAAGCTACCCTGATGCAACTTGAGGCCATTTCCTCTTGTCCTAGCACTAGTAACTGGGTAGAAGAGACCAGCTGCAGCCTCACTACAACCTCCTTTTAGGTAGTTGTAGAGGGCAGTAAGGTCCTCTCTCAGCCTCCTTTGCCCCAGACTAAACAACCCCAGCTCCCTCAGCCGCTCCTCCCCGGCCATGTTTGCCAGACCTCTCCCCAGCCTCGTCGCCCTTTTCTGCACCTGCTCCAGCACCTCAATGTCCCTCCTGTACTGTGTTGACCAAAACTGGACACAGTACTCGAGGTGTGGGCTCAGGAGTGCAGAGCAGAGAGCCATGATCTCCTCCCTACCATCTGATAGAGCCACTCCCTTAAAAATACAGCAAGCTGCATTATGAACAAGAAAAGCTTGTGAATTTAATCACAGGTCAAAACGCCTCGGAGGAGGTAAGAGGCGAAACTATCCCTAGTTGTCTTCTTTGACCGACTTTCGTAGGTATCTCAGAAAAAGAGACAAAGCAGCAACTATTGAGACGCACAAAATGCGCAGGTGTAAGCGCCGAGCGCAGTCCCTGCGGAACGGCTTGTCCCACAAAACGCTCACAGAGCAAAGTCACCGAAGAAGAGCTGCTCCAAAGCACCGGGCTTTGCGTACACGCCAAGCGCTAGGAAGTTCATTTTACACACCCGACTGCCCGCAACACAGCTATTTCCCCCCTGCTTTCCGTGGGGCGAGAGGAAGCAGACGGCGGTGCAGCCTGGCACAGGGTGCTCGGCCGCGCTCCCTTGCTCGCTTGACTTTTTTAGCGCGTGTGCTGGCCGCAGCCGGCCCTCACCCACCCTCGCCGCACCTGCATGTCCTTGCCACTCTCCGGTAGAGCCAGAGGCTGTCCCAGCTCGTCAGGGCGGCCGGGCCTCACGGGACGATGCGCCCTGGGGCAGGGCCGAGGTGGGAGAGGAGACTGCCGAGCTCGGCCGCCGCTCCGCCGCTGCTTCCAGAGCCCAGTGTCGTTGCCATGGCGAGGACCTCCCGCCCCCTTCTCCTCCCTCTCCCCCAGGCGGTACTCTCCTGGCTTCCCTCTCCAGGCCGCGGTCAGTCTCGGCTTCCAATGGAAACGAGCTGCCGCTCCGGTCTGGGAAACTGGTGCAGTTATTACTAAGAGGAATTGGCATCATCAGCTTCTTTCCTGCAGAACGGAATGGACGCCAAGCGACGCTAAATGCCCCGGAGCTGTACAGACCCGTGGGGCGTGCAGCCTTGCCTGTTCCCAGTGGTCCTCTCCATGCCAGCTACTGAAGTCCTGGCAATGCTTGCGAAGAGCCCCGGGCTGCTCCTGGCACAAGAGCCCAGCGCTCCGCTGCCCAGCTCCAAGGGTGCCGAGGCAGAGGCACTCAGCATGGTTGACGCGAGGTGCGGCTGAGTCTGCCGCAGGCGCTGCGAGCCCCAGGGCTAACCCGTTCGTAGGGCAGCCAGCTACTTCTGTGCTTCCTTCTGAATCCCCCAGCAGCCCTCCTGCTTCTTTTTTTTTTTTTTTTTTTTTTCCTTTTTTCCTTCACGGAGAGATAACGGAAAAGTCACATCTTGCAGCGCTGAAAGCTTGCATCAGGCACAACCTTAGTATTCAAGGCAGAGTGGAATAATGTGACTTTCAACTTCTCAGTAACTCCTAGAAACAAGTATTTGAGCAGCCCACACACTTGACATTACAGGGAGTTGCAGGAGAGCTAAAACCTTTAGATGCTGCTCTTTTAAAGGCATGACAAAAGAGCAATGAAATGTAATACACCTGGATGCTACAGGAGTACATTATACATCTTTTTCCTAATTGCAAACACAGAGAGGGCTGTTTTTATCTCAACCCATGAATGTTCTCACTTTGACTCTTCTGATTCTCTCACATCCCGCTGCAGGGGGGAATGAGCAAGCAGCTGTGTGTTTCTTAGTTAATGGCTGGAGTTAAACCACAATACCTAGAAAGAAGCTGAATGTGTCAGCTAAATGTTCTTTATTTTGTCGTTTCCTTGAAGCTCGTGGGTTCTGTCCTTTATGATTTTCCAGTTTGCTGATACTGTTTCCAAAAGGTGACATGCAAAACTGGGCATATAACTCTTCCAATGCCCTAAGAAGC
Organism: Tricholaema leucomelas; assembly: GCA_013400475.1. NCBI lineage: Eukaryota > Metazoa > Chordata > Aves > Piciformes > Lybiidae > Tricholaema lacrymosa > Tricholaema leucomelas. Next base: position 23,408 of record WAAF01019991.1, read on the forward strand.
CACAAAGCAGGAAAGGAAGTTTGCTACTGACGGTTTGAACGTAAACTTCTAAAACATTGCTGGACAACATTTATTCTTTCTGCTTTAGATTGCTTTGCTGTTCTCTTTGACACTCACAGGACATCACATGTCATTTTCTGATACATTTCACATACTGATATTTGTTCCCTTTCATACTTGCTTGTTTTACTTTCTCTTTCGTGAATACTTTATTCAGTTTCCAAGATTTTCTTTCATGCTCTGCTTCTTTCATGGAAAATTGTTTGAGATTCATTCCCACTCTCTGATCCACATCTGGATCAGCTGTCATAGCCTAATGCTGTGTGTGAATACAGATCTTTAGTTCTTGTATGAACCATAGAATCAGTCAGGGTTGGAAAGGACCACAAGGATCATCTAATTCCAACCCCCCTGCCATGCCCAGGGACACCCTACCCTAGAGCAGGCTGCCCACAGCCTCATCCAGCCTGGCCTTAAACACTTCCAGCCATGGGGCCTCAACCACCTCCCTGGGCAACCCATTCCAGCCTCTCACCACTCCCATGCTCAACAACTTCCTCCTCACAGCCCACCTCCAGCTTTGCTCCATTCCCCCTACTCCTGTCACTCCCTGAGAGCCTGAAAAGTCCCTCCCCAACTTTTTGTAGTCCCCTTTCAGATACTGGAAGGCCACAAGAAGGTCACCTCGCAGCCTCATCTTCTCTACACTGAACAGCCCCAATTCTTTCAGTCTGTTCACACAGGAAAGGTTCTCCATCCCTCTGAGTATCCTCATAGCCCTTCTGTGGACACACTCCAGCATCTCCACATCCTTCTTGTAATGGGGGCCCTAGAACTGGATGCAGTACTCCAGGTGGGGTCTCACCAGAGTGGAGAAAAAAAAGAAAATGAAAAATGTCCTGGAAATTCAGGCTCTCTTAAGACCTCTATAATATTTTCACTGAGTTTCTATGGAAATAGTTTGCAACTTCTCTTGAGCAGAGTCTTTCAAATAACTTTTGAGCTCTTATCACAGTAATTTAAGTGAGATCATGTCTCTAAAATAATTATAGGTGGAAAAAAATATATTGGAGGAGTTGTGCCTGAATCTTTGGTAAAAATTACAGAATTTCACAGAATTTCTTAGATTGGAAAAGACCTCCAAGATCATCAAGTCCAATCATTAGTTTCACACTGACAAGTCCTTGACTAAACCAAACCCCTCAGCACAACATCTCATCACTAGGAATCACTACGGTTGCAAAGGACCACCAGGATCATCCAGTCCAACCTTCATCCCAGCAGCCTTCATCACCAGACCATAGCCTCAAGCACCACATTCACTCTCCCTTTAAACACCTCCAGGGATGGCGACTCCACCACCTCCTTGGGCAGCCTGTTCCAGTGCCTGAGCACCCACTCAGGAAAGAACTTCCTCCCAACAGCCAACCTAAACCTCCCCTGACATAACTTAAGGCCATTTCCTCTTGTCCTAGCATTAGTAATTTGGGAGAAGAGACCAGCTGCAGCCTCACTACAACCTCCTTTCAGGTAGTTGTAGAGGGCAATATGAGCATTCTAGAGATACTAGTTCTTACTAAGTGAATATATGTCTGATGGACAAAATAACAAAGCTGAAACAGAAAGCCAAAGGTAAAAAGACATTTTTTGCTATATCCACAGCCTTTTATGTCCCATTCTACAAGTTGCTGTAATTCTACCAGTTATAGAATACAGTGATTGGATAAAATATTGTTCCAGACATTCTTACTGGATAGCAGTGAGGTAAGAAAATCATAGAATCAGCCAGATTGGAAGAGACCTCCAAGATCATTCAGTCCAACCTATCGTAGCGAGGTGTTAGCTATTTTAACACAGACTTCTTTCAGTTCTTTGTTGTAAGTTATGTCACTTCCATGCAAATGTTACATAAGGCGAGAACACCAATTTACTATGTTTCTATCCTCAGTCTTGCTGTGTCAAGGATACACAGGGATGCGCTCCAAAGATACATCACATTTTGCTGACTCCCTTTTTTGGTTCCCAGAGTTCCCCGGGTTTGTTTTTGTACTACTAACACAGACTAATTGATCGCTGCAGAGCCCTTCGCAGCAGGCCAGTCAGATAGGGTAGCTATAGGAGAACAGTGACAATTACAAGATGTACAACAATCCCTGTTTTAATTAAAGACAAAACCCATCCTGTGAGACCCCATCCTTTAAATAACCCATTGAGCCATCCGGCATCTTCTTCCTTAAGGTGCAAAAGCCCATCTTCAAGTCCTGGAATGCACTTGTGTATTGAAACTGAATGATCAGACAGATTCATACAACACACTCCCTCAAATTCCTCACATCCATGTCCATGCATCAATAACAGAAAGTCAGTTGCAGCTCTGTTTTGCAAGGTAGCATGGTGTGTTGAATCAACAGCTAACGAAAGTTCACTTAGCGCTTGCAAAGTGCTGATTGCTTTGCCAACCAGCATCCTCATTTGTTAAGAGTATTTAAGGCATGAGCAGTTGTAAAGGGTTAACCCATTTTTTTTTGGGCTTCCCAGTTTAAGAGGGACAGGGATCTGCTGGAGAGGGCTCTATGGGATTGATATGGGGATATGAAGAAATAGGGGTTGACCAAAGGTATATCTATACTAGAAACAAAGAAACAGAATAGGTAATCATAGAGAAGTAGAAGTAGATGACTAACAAGGGGAAAAGATGGTCTTAATCATTAACAAAGGATGTATTCTCAAGTAACAATGTAAAAACATTCCAAGGCCAAAGCAAGGCAAAAAAACAAATACTTCACAATGTTATCTGGGATGGAGGAGAAGGACTGAGCAGCACTCGCCATAATCCTATCAGCCAGTATCCATGAGGAGGATAAGCAGAAGACCATCAAGGAGATAGGCTGACAAGGGTACTACAAACCTGCATGGTCATCACATGCCAGCCAGGGGTGAAAAGTACATTGTGATGAAGACTCACAGCCTTCCTCCAATCGACCACTGCCCACATTTGAAGGACCCTTGCCCACAATTTCAGAAGGGAACTACGCAAGCGCAGAGGACTGATGAGATAATTAACATAGGAAGCGGGAGCAGGCGGGTTTTAGTGATAAGAATGTGCAGGCGTTTCATGAATATGCATGGATTCAGTGTATAAATGTGGGGTGCTTGCTCCTTTGGGCATGCACGACTTTGGAGGAGATATCCCCCGTGCATCTTGCGCAATAAACAGACCTACTTTATAACTTTCAAGTTATAGAGTCTTTGCCGTACGTCAGGATCGATGGAGATCAATGGAGATCCCTCGACAGGGATCGCAGCGGAGGGCTATGAGGATGATTAGGGGACTGGAGGGCATGACTTATGAGGAGAGGCCGAGAGACTTGGGACTTTTTAGCCTGGAAAAGAGAAGACTTAGAGGGGATTTGATAAATGTTTATAAATATCTGAGGCCTGGTCAGGAGAGGGGGACAGGCTCTGCTCAACTTCTTTACTGTAAGGGTCCCAGAGCACTGGCACAGGCTCCCCAGAGAGGTTGTGGAGTCTCCTTCTCTGGAGATTTTCAAGGCCTGTCTGGATGTGTTCCTCTGTGATCTGTGTTAGATAGGATTGTCCTGCTCTGGCAGGGGGGTTGGACTCGATGATCTCCTTGGGTCCCTTCCAACCCCTAACATCCTGTAATCCTGTGAACCCTCTTGGGGGAGTGGGTCAGTCCCAGCTCCTCCTAACTCCTCCCTGGGGGTGGGTCTGAACATTGCTCCAGGTGTAGTGTTTAGCCCACTCCCACATCTAGCCCCCTGTAAAAATACCTGTTTTGTTCTTTCTTGCTCTGCCTCCCTGCATGTTAGGACCACCCTCCTGGTCCTCCTGTTCTTTGTTTTACCATGTGGCCATCGGTCCAGATTGATGAAACCCATTGCCATTAATCTGGTTGTGTATATATATATATATATATGTATTATGTCTTGGTTTTTCATTCCCTATGCCTCCTTGTAACTCCCCTACCTCAAGTACCTTTTGTTTATTGTTAAAGTTTTCTCTTTTAACTTGCAAAATTTTATTTGGGTGTGTTTTACCCTTTCCTCTCTAGATCTCATTCCTTTTCTTTGAGAAAAAAAAAAAAA
>WAAF01019994.1:39766-51465 GCA_013400475.1 Tricholaema leucomelas
TCTTTCTTTACTAGGGATGCATGTTGCACTTTTGTCTTTATCAAATGCTGAAGATTATCAGATTGCTTTTTGCTAAGTACAGGAGTTTGCTTTAGCTCATATATATCTAAATATATATATATATATATATAGATATAGATATATTGTTTTGTGGAAGCAGCCTGAGTCAGTTTGTAGCAAAAGATACTGAACTCTCAAATCAGAAGGAACTACAGATTAAGGAAGATCTTGATTTACACAAAGAACCCCTTTAACTGCCCTATACAGTTCCCTGTGTGACAATTCAGTTAGCTTGCATATTAAGGGGCATGGGTATAGCATGCTGCTACCTGAGATTTCGAGGGCCAACTTTGGCCTTAGGAACTTGCTTGACAGGGTCCCTTAGGAGGTAGTCTTGAAAGGAAGACTAGACATTCTTCAAGAAGGAAGGTGGTGCTGTCTGAGCATGGTTCTCATGCTGCCTGACAGGTTGATCACGTGCAGGGTCTGTTTCTTGGTATCTTGGCAGCAATGGTGCCCCCCAGGAAATGATAGCAGGCATACACGGCTGCACACGGCTGCACAGGAGTCTGTGCTCCTTAGATAATAGGCAATGCAGGATCAAATCCTGATTAACTCCCCACAGCTGTCTGGGAGATTCTGTCTCTGTCATAACAGCATAAGCAAGTAGGCATAAGCAAAGGCTGATGAGTCTGAATCTAATAATAATAAGCAGGTGTGTCTGGATGTAAGCGATCATGAACAAGGGGGAGCCCGAGCACGGGGCCTGAGCGTGAGTGTAAGCATGCTGGTGAAGTGAGAGTGCAGTGAGAGAGCTGCAGCAATGGAGTCAGAGCTGCAGATGAAGTCAAAGCTAGCAGAAGCACGCAGAACCAGAAGCATGCAGAAGCACGTGGTTTATCTGTGTGCTTCTATTTATGAACTGGGGGCCTGAGATTAATAGCCCTTTGGCCACCACTATGACCAATCATGGTTTGGCCGTCAGTCAAACAATACCATAATAGGCTAAAGCCACTTGCCTGGTACCTCCAAATATGGGGAGAGCATGGGCTGGGCCACACGCTGACAGTGTGGGCTTATGCAACATGTTTACAACCAGCTTATATAACTTGTTTACAACCTGGTCCTTAGGCAGGCCAGACTTTGGGGCACCAGGCCTATTGTGTCCCTGTTGTGCTTGTTTTACCCATTTAATGTGTTTACCCCTGGTTTGGGGAGGAAAACATGTTTGGGCAAGGTAAGGCAAAAATAAGCCTATTTTCGGGCCTACAGGCCCTCCACAACACTTCTACATCACTTAGGCATACAGAAGTCTATGGAGCCAGATGAGATCCACCCATGGGTGTTGAGGTATTTGGTAGAAGTGCTCACCCATCCACTCCAACCATTTTTCAGCAGTTGTTGCTGCCCAGGAAGGTCTCATTTGATTGGAAGTTGATAAGTGCAACATTCATCTACAAGAAGACCCAGAAGGAGGATCTGGGGAACTACACACCTGGCAATCTGACTTTGGTGCTGAGGAAGATTACAAAGAATATCAATTTGATTGTTATTACTTGCCATGCATAGGACAATCAGGTGATCAGGCCCAGTCTCCATGAGTTTATGAAAGGCAGGTCATGGTCTCCTTCAATGATAAATTGATTTGCCTAGTGGATGAGGGAAAGACTGTGGATGTTGTCCACCTAGAATTTAGGAATGCCTTTAACACCATTTCCCACAGCATCCTGCTGAAGAAACTGGGTGCTCACAGGTTGGATGAGTGGATGTTTTGATGAGTAAAAAATGTTGTCTGGATGGCTAGGCCCAAAGAATGGCAGTGAATGGAATTAAATGCATTTTGTGGCCAATCAGACATCACATCCCCAATATTTGTGGAGAATTCAGTTTAGTATCTTTATCAATGGTCAAGATGATATAGGCTTCATATTAGAAGGAAGTTCTTCACAGAGAGAGTGATTTGCCATTGGAATGGGCTGCCCAGGGAGATGGTGAAGTCACCATCCCTGGAGGTGTTCAAGAAAAGACTGGATGAGACACTTAGTGCCATGGTCTAGTTGACTGGATAGGGCTGGGTGATAGGATGGACTGGATGATCTTGGACATCTCTTCCAACCTGGTTGATTCTATGATTCTATGAAGTGCGCAGTCAGTAAATTTTCAGATGCCACTAATTAAGATGAATTGGTGATCATCTTGACAGTAAGAAGTCTTTACAGAGGTTTCTAGATAGGGTAGATTAATGGGCAAAAAACCAGTCTTCTGTAACTCAACGAGGCCAGGTGTCAGATCTTGCTCTTGCATCACAACAACCCCATGCAATGCCACAGACATGGGGAACAGTGATTGAAAAACTCTTCAGCAGAGTTGAACCTGGAAGTGCTGGTCAACAGCTGGCTGAGTAAGAGTTGCCAGTGTGCCCAAATGGCCAAAAAGCCCATGACATCTTGGCTTGTGAAACAGTATGACCAGCAAGAGTAGGAAAGTAATTATCACTGAATCACAGAATTTCATCTTGCTGTACTTACCAGTAGTGAGAATTCTCTTCAAATGCTGAATTCAGTTTTGGACTGCTCTCCACAAGAAAGACATTGAAGAGATGGAGTATGTCTAAAGAATGGCAGCGAAGTTGGTAGAGGGTCGGGAGAACAGTTTTTACGGAGAGTGTCTGAGGGAACTGGGATTATTTAGCCTAGTGAATATGAGACTAAAGGGAGACCTTATTCCTTTCTACAACTACTTGAAAGGAGGTTGTAGTGAGATAAGTGCTGTTCTCTTCTCCCTGATAACAAGTGATAAGAGACGAGGAAACAGCCTCAGGTTCTCCAAGGGATGCTTAGATTAGATATTAAGAAAATTTCTTTTCCAAAAGGGCTGTCAAGCATTGGAACAGACTAACCAGAGAGGTAGTTAAGTCATCATCCCTGCATGCATTTTAAAGATGTGTAGTCATGATTCAGTTGGTGAACTTGGAAGTGTTGCATTTCTGTTTGGACTTGATGGTCTTTAGTACCTTCTCCAGTTTCAAGGCTTTTCTGATTCTAATTTTGTGAGTCCATGGTTCTAAGATTACCAGCCAGAAAGTTATTCTTTGACTATGATCTAATTATCTAATCTCCAATCATGTGTCACACTGTGCCATGCAAATCTTGATCAAATGATTTACAACCTTTCGATTTCTATTCTGCATTTCCCTGATGCTCTTTTGCACTGTTGAAAACTAGGCATGGTCACTTTTTGCCAGAAGAAGTATTCATACAGAATTTATTCATCCAACTACCCATAGGCTGAAGACCACTTCTTCCCCAAATGAAAGGTGGATATGGTATTTTACTTCCAAAGTGTAGTCCCACCTTATACCTATTTATACTCGAAGAAATACAGTTTTAGCAAAAACTTCACAGTTCACAATAAATCTCTGCCTTTCGTCCTTGCTACTACTGAAATCAGTGTAAAATTGCAAATGAAGTATTCTCGTGCTTTCCTAATAAATTTCAAGAGCAACACAAAACTGAGAAGTCTTATAATAAACTCTTCATGGGAATTCAGACTGAAAAAGTGACATTCAGAAGCACATCAGTCTCTGATATGTGTGGGAAGATTTTTGCCTGCATTAAGCAGGAAGAAGATTTATAGCTGGGTGGTGCCACGTTTCTTAACCATTTCCTGTGACTGGCCATTTACCACAACCAAGTGAAAAATTTACCTTGCAGAGTGAAAAATAATGTAAAGGCAAGAATAAGCCAAGTATCAAATAATTATGTGGGTTGTGTGTTTTCACAGAGTCACAGAATTAACCAGGTTGGAAGAAACCTGTAAGATCATTGAGTCCAGCGTATCACCTAGCCCTTATAATGAAATAAATCATGGCACTAAGTGCCTCATCCAGCCTCCTCTTAAAAACATCCAGGGATAATGACTCCACCGCCTCCCCAGGCAGCCCATTCCAATGGACCTTTTTCTGATTTTTTTTGTTTTGGTTTGGTTTGTTTGTTTGTTTGTTTGTTTTTTGTTGTTGTTCCACTCTTACTCTACCAAAAAAAAACACAAACAAAAAAAACCATAAAACATATGTCTTGGAAAACCTTTTTATGTAAGATTTGATGATACAATGAGGTAACGGGATTAATTTATAATATCCTGAAATTTATTAATAAGATTTTCATTACAGTGTACTTCTTAAGTATTCGAAATTAGGAATCTGAGAAATCATCCTTTTCTACATGTTACATACATCAAATATTAAGCAGAATTAAATGGCAAAGCAAAATCTTTCATTTCAGCGCACAGTGACCTGAGACTCTGTCTCTAAATGCAAGGTTTCTAAAACTGACTTGATGACAAGGCCAGCTTCCAGTATTATATTATAAAAGATCTAGAAAAATACTGGTACTGATTAACTTCTTTAAACACTAATTCAAGTGTTTCTATTCTGCTGAAACATCTATTATTTTGACATGGGAAGGAAAATCATCAAGAATAGCAACTGTGTGGTTGCTGGCCCTGGCTGGGGTCCAAATGCCTACCAAAGTAGTTCTATCACTCCCTTTCTTAAATGGATGAGGGAGATGGGAAAATATAACAAAAGCCAGTGACAAGATAGAAGAAAATAAGCAGAGCAATAAACTGCATGGAAAACAAAAGCAGAGAAAGAGAAGTTTGTCTCTACTTCCTATCATCAGGACGATGTTCGGTGTTGGGGAAGCAGGGCCCTTTGCGCTTTGTTCCCTTGGAGGACAGGCACCATGGACAAAGCTTCCCAGACTTTCTTCTTTCTCTTTGTTCTTATATCTGAGCTGACATCATATGGCATAGAATATCCCTTTGGCCAATCTGGGTCAGCTCGTTCAGCTGTGCCCTCTCTGTGTACTCTTGGGGCATAAAGATGTTGGAAAAAAAAACAGCATGGGTGCTCAGCTCAGCAGCAGCCAAAACACTGGTGTATTATCAGCATTCAGTTACAGCACTGCAAAGTGCAGCATTAGCAAGATGCTTTGAGGAGAATTAACCCCATCTCAGCCCAAATCCACTACAGACAGCAATAAAAGTAGTATATCTTTAAATGATTTATTCTTTCACCTTTAGGAGAGAAATTAGTCAATTTTGTTACAACTGCTGAAAAGCCATGCACTGATTTGTTTTCTATTATTCTACTGTATTTAATTTGGTAATATTACCCTTTCTGGTTTATTCAAATATAATTTCCTGATGCATTACAGACTAAGAAACTAATTGTGGAATTAGACTTCAGCATAAGAAAACACTACAAAATAAAAATGTAGATTCTAAAGTACACTTTGACATGAGAAAATGGCCACTTTATATCCCAAATGTGAGAACATTTTTCTAGTGATAGTTTGTTACAGCTTTTTGTAGTCTCTTGGAAATAGTCGCAATGCAAAAAAAAAACCAACAAAAAAACCCCAAAAAACAACAACAACAAAAAAACTCACAACTAAAATAATAATAATAAAAAAAAACAAACACAAAATCAACAAAAAACCTCAACGATTTGTCATATTAATTAGGGAGAAGCCAAAATTTCACCTGTCATTTATATTCTTAGATAAAAATCTTCCCTTTAGTATTTGTAATTGCTGTCAAAAGTGTAATTTCCTATAATTATGATTAAAATTCAGAAATAAAGCAACAGTCTCAAGAATTAATCTTATTTCAAGTAATGAATTAGGTTTGTCTGACAAATGGGTAAAAAATTANAGATTCCTCCTCATGTTTACATGAAATGTCCTATGCCTCAACTTCCACCTATTGCTTCTTGTCCTGTTATTGGGTATCACCAGCTCCATCCTCCTGGCACCCACTCTTTACATGTTTATAAACATTGATGAGGCCACCTCTCAGTCTCCTCCAAGCTAAAGAGCTCCAGCTCCCTCAGTCTTTCATAAGAGAGGTGCTTCGCTCCCTTAATCATCTTTGTGACTCTGCACTGGACTCTCTCAAGCAGTTTGATGTCCCTCTTGAACAAGGGGAGCCTAGAACTGGACACAGCATTCCAGATGCAGCCTCACCAGGGCAGGGCAGAGCATAGGGCAGGAGAACCTCTCTCGATCTACTAGCCAAATCCCTTTTTAATACATCCCAGAATGGCATTGGCTCTCCTGGCCACAAGAGTACACTGGTGGCTCATGGTCAACCTCCCATCAACTGAGACCCCCAGATCCTTTTCCCTATTGCTGCCTTCCAACAGATCAGTCCTCAACCTATACTGATACCTGGGGTTGTTCTTTCCCAGGTACAAGCCTTGACACTCGCCCTTGTCAAATTTTGTTAAATTTCTCCCTGACCAACTCTCCAGCATCTTTAAGTCTTGCTGAATGGCAGCACAGTCTTCTGGTGCGTCAGCCACTCCACCCAGTTTGGTGTCACCAGCAAACTTTCTGACAGTGCACTCTGTGCCCCCATCTAATTCGCTGATGAATATATTGAATAGTACTGGTCCCAGTACTGACCCCTGAGGAATCCCACTGGTTACAGGCTTCCAACTAGACTCCATCCCATTGACCACAACTCTCTGGCTTCTCTCCTTCAACCAGTTCCCAATTTGCCTCACTACCTGATCATCCAGATCACATTGCCTCAGTTGGGAGACAGTGTCAAATACTTTACTAAAATCATGATAAACCACATCCACTGCTCTGCCATCATATGTCCACCTGGTTAGTCCTCATAAAAGGCTATCAACTTGGTCAAACATGACCTCCTCTTGGCAAAATCATGTTGACTGCTCCTAATGACCCTCTTGTCCTTGATATGCCTAAGGACAGGGATGAGGATAAGTTGCTCCATTACCTTTCCGGTGATTAGTTTTACATTTTAAAGGCAATGATTAATTATTGCACCCATTTTTCAAATTGATGGATATTTATTAGAGATTAGGGAAAAAACCTAACAAAACAAAAAACATAAATAAACCAAATTCAGTCTACCAATGACATTTTTTCAGTCATTTGAAACTTTGAACAAACAGAAACTACTCTCTCAAACCGTGTCTGCTGCTTGCTGTAAAATATTTGCTCTTAACAACACATGACATTTTATTTTTATACAATTTGCCAAGTTTTCTTACTAAGTCAAAGATGTGTGCCCTTCATTTCTGGGGTGGAATAAGGCTTCTACTGTCTGAGAAGTGCATTCAATGCAAATTGAGTGTATTTCCTTCACAAGGGATCCTATTAGATCAAGAATATAGTTGTCACCAGCTTCATAAAGACATAGGTAGCATTTATGAATGATTTCACTGAACTTGGCACTTGGTGACTCCACACTTTTGCTCACATCTTAAAACTTAATAGTTTTAAATAACTCACGTTTATGCATGGTTATTTGTCAAAACACAGAATTTTGGTTTCAGGTATTCTTTAAGTTTTTAATACTCATATCTGACATGGGTCCTGACTTACAGGACTTCCTGACTCACAGGACTTCCTGACTCTTATATAAATCTATTTTTTTTTAATATTTATTTTTTACCCTAGAAAGAAAACGACACTATAAAGTTGTAAACGTTTACATCGCGCTACTCTGGCATTCTTATATGTATGTTTGTGGGAGAGTATCTTGATTCTTCTCTGGTCTTTTCCAGACTAATGCCAGCCCCATGGTCTCTTAACATCTGGAGCCAAAGATTTTCTGTCATGCTCTCCCCAGTAGAGAAACATGACAGAAAATCTCATTTGACTCTTAAATTAAGATTGTTCAGTCAGCTGTTTCCCTAAGACATCAGCAATTTCTGTGATAAAAGCGGTTTAAGAAACCTCAAGTTAAAAAATTAATTTTAGTCATTCTTTACCAGAAACAGTTTATGCATGAAGCATATACTTTGAATGATCAAATAAAACTGAAGTCTTAAAGTAAATATCCAACTGTTATGTATAGTCAACACAAATGCAAGACCTTAGTCAACTAGAAGTCGTATAGATTTATTCTAATGGAATAATTTTCCCTATAAAAAGTTAGAAAGCAAGAGCTATATTATGGTATATTTATAATACTAACAGTTATATCTTTTTTTCTAGAGATTTCAACATCATAACACTCTAAGCCAAAGTCATAGTAATAGTAGTATGTCTATTTGAAAGTTGCTTACATTTCACCTTCTGTTAACCTTAACCAAATGATCTGCCACATTACCCAAAAATTGCTATTGTTTTCCCATTTTTAAAGCATGAAATATTAAATGTATTATGTAGTTAAGCTGAGGTAAAGCTTCTGTTTGTATTAATATAGATTACTTATCTGAAATGAAAACGAAGAACATAAATCAAAATAACTCATTACAAGTTCCACATCTTACAATAATTTATCAGGTTTATTTATATTTTTTTAATGTTCCATATCTAGCTTGTATCACTTATCCTTTTACTCAGTTTTTAAATTTGTGGTATGAAGCACTTCTAAATTAAATGTATTTCCTTTTATTTTCCATCACATAGTTTATACCATGTTTGGTAAAAACAGCCAGAGGCATTCCCTGGGACCTCTAGTGAGCATACTGTCACCAAAAAAAGGATTTAAATAGCTGCTTTATTTTCTGACTACTTTTTTAATAGCCAAAACAAACACCTGAACACTAGATTTCTAAAATCTTTCAGAAAAAGGCTTGAAGTTGGCTTGATAACTCCAGGAAAATATTAATGTTAGTGCTTGCTGGAGACAAAATTTCTATACTAAAAGAAATATCTGCCAAAGGGAAAAACCAAAATAAAAAGTTTTTCTGCCTCTTTTCATTTTATTATATCACAGGATGACAGAATTATTGAGTCTGGGATAGACCTCTGAGATCATCAAGTTCAGCCCATGACCTAGCACCACCACATTGATTAGACCACGTCACTAAGTGCCACACCCAATCTTTCCTTAAACACTTCTAGAAACATGATTCCACCACCTCCTGGGCAGTCCATTCCAGTGTCTAGTTCCCTTTCCATGAGGAAGTGCTTCCTAACATCCAACCTTAATCTTCCTTGGCACAGCTTCAGGCCATGCCATCTCATTTTGTCACAAGTTGCCTGGGAGAAGAGCCCAACTCCCACCTTATCACAACTTCCCTTCAGGTATTTGTAGAGTGTGATAAAGTCCTCCCTGAGTCACCTCTTCTCTAAACTAAACAACCCGAGCTCCCTCAGCTTCTCCTCGTAAGACTTTTTCCCCAGTCCCTTCACCAGTCTTGTTGATCTCCTCTGGACCTACTCCAGCATCTCAATATCTTTCTTGAAGTGAGTAGCCCAGAACTGCACACAGTATACTCAAGGTGAGGCCTCAGCAGTGCCTAGTATAGAGGGAGAATTACATCTCTAGTCCTGATAGCCTTACTATTCCACATACAGACCAAGATAGCCTTCTATGCCACCTAGGCACACTGCTTGCTCATGTTCAGCCGTTCTCAACCACCACTCCAAGGTCCCTCTCTACCAGGCCACTCTCCAGTCACTCGTCCCCTAATCTGTAGCACTGCATGGGGTAAAGTCCAAAATGTAGGACCCTGCACTTGACCTTGTTAAACCTCATACTGTTGACCTCGTTAAACCTCATACTGTTGACCTCAGCCCATTGACCTAGCTCATCCATCTTTATTGATGATCTGGATGAGGGGATTGAGTCCAGCATCATTAAGTTTGCAGATGACAGCAAACTAGGAGCAGGTGTTGATCTGTAGAAAGGAAGGAGAGCCCTGCAGTGGGACCAAGACAAGCCAGATGGGAAGGCAGTGGCAAATGGGATAAAATTTATCTAGGACAAGCGCAGGGTTCTACACTTTGGCCACAACAACCCCAAGCAACACTACAGGCTGGGGACAGAGTGGCTGGAGAGCAGCCAGGAGGAAAGGGACCTGGGGGTACTGGAGGATAGTAGGCAGAAGATGAGCCAGCAATGTGCACAGGTGGTCAAGAAAGCCAATGGCATCNGGGGGAAGTCTAGGCTGGATGTTAGGAGGAAGTTCTTCACAGAGAGGGTGATTTGCCATTGGAATGGGCTGCCCAGGGAGGTGGTGGAGTCACAGTCCCTGGAGGTGTTCAGGAAAAGCCTGGATGAGGCACTTAGTGCCATGGTCTAGTTGACTGGATAGGGCTGGGTGCTAGGTTGGACTGGATGATCTTGGAGGTCTTTTCCAACCTGATTGATTCTATTCTGTTCTATTCTATACATCAGGTCACTAACTAATTCCCCTTGGATTAGAGGAGGGATATTCTACTCTCCGTTCCTGTCTATCAACTCAGTAGCCAAGTCATCCTGAGGATATCCAATATTTTTGTTAGAGACTGAGACAAAGAAGCTGTTAACTACCTCAGTCTTTTCCTTGTCTTCCATTACTGTGTTCTCCCCTTCATCCAATAAGGAATGGAGATTTTCCCTGGCCCTTGTTTTGTTATTAATGTGTTTATAAAAACACTTTTTATTATCCTTAACAGAATTAGCCAGATTAACTTCTGAGTTTTTGCATCCCTAGTTCTCTTTCTATATGACCTTACAATATCCTTAAACACTTCCTTGTTCATATGCTCCTTTTTTTTTTTTTCCTGTCCAGAGGCATAGGTTTAGTTGTATAGGTATATAGGTGACAGAATGAGAGGAAAAGGCCCAAAATTGTGCCAGTGGAGGTTTAGACTGGATATTAGGAAAAATTTCTTTACAGAAAGAGTGGCCAAGCACTGGAATAAGTTGCCAAGGGAAATGATGGAGTCACTGTCCCTGTAGGTTTCAGAAAGTGTGTGGACATGGCACTTAAGGACATGATTTAATGGCCATGGTGGTGTTAGACTGACCATGTTACCTGGAATCGATGATTTTAGGTATCTTTTTTGAACAAAATAATTATATGATTCTATGACTAACATGTTTTAGTTGTCATTTGTTCTATCTTTTAATTATTTCAATAATTTATGTAATGCATAGTTGGTCATGTGTTAAACTTCCACACAAGAAAGAGCGTCATTCATATAGTATGAATTATTTTCCTAAGGCAAACTCTTCTAGAAAAGACTCAAAATATGCTTTTAATGGGTTTAATTCCATCAGTCAGGCCTGAGGAAGATTTATAATAATGTTCTGCAACTTTAGATTCAGTCTTTTAATCTGTCACCGTGATTCTTAACTAAAACAAGATCCTAGTCTGGAAATACTTTAGGATTGTTTCACTGAATTATGTGCCATAGTTCTATGTTTCATTTTTTTCCACTTATACAGGATATATTTATTTTTAAAATGAATCTAAAAGACCGACTATATCCTCACCACTGGGAGTAAAAGCCAATTGCCAAACATTAATTTTTTTGGTTTTTTTTTCAATATGAAATGTCATTGGAAATCTTCTCAAGCTGATCTTCTTTTCTGTCTAAATATTCTCGTACTTACAGTAACTGCGATAGATGCATGTGGTTTTTGTCTAGAAAGTATGACAAATGAGCCCTACGTGGTCCCCTAATCAAACAGTTCAAGATTATCTAAATAATTTTCTTCTGGACAGGAAAACTCTATGCAGTCATATAGAAATTCAAAGATCTAGATCAGGGCAAGGACTCACAGTGCTGGAAGAGTAAAACTTCTGTTTTAAATTGTACAAAGTTGTAAAATTTTGAAGTAAGCAAGAAAAAGTTTGGGAGTGTTCTTTTATATGAATTAGAAACTTTGTAAATTAATAAACTTTATAGAATAAAGAATACATAATTTACATTAATAGA
>WAAF01019994.1:51474-64864 GCA_013400475.1 Tricholaema leucomelas
TACATAATTTACATTAATAGAGTCAAAAGCTTTAATAGGAAAATAGCTGCTGAACTGACTGATGAAAATGTATGAGAAAAAAGGGGAAAAATATTTTTGCAAGGCTTCTGTGTTTTTTAAATATCTCTTCTCATTTAGTATTCCCTGCAACTGAAGTATTTTTTAAATTTCTTTTTCTACTTTTTTTTTTTTTTTTCCCTTTTGGGGTAATGTGTCCTCAGCTAGAAAGCTTGAGATCAGAAGATAAGAAATAATTTAATTAAAACTTTGTGTTGCATTCATTGAATTGTATACTAAATGAAAGACATTAACTGCATTTATTTTTTAAGCTTGAAGGATGGTGTGCTAGTGAGGTTCATTGATCTGCTGTGTTAGTGGAGATATAGAGCCCCATGCAATAGCAAAGATGCTGGTGTCCTTGATGAAGTAGCAACCACAGGAGCACCTGGGAACAGCCAGGTAGGAATTAGTACTTCTTCCTTAAAAAAGGGTTGGAAGACCTTTAAACCAAATGAAGTGCATTCTACATTAATGCATTCAGCATGGGAAACAAAAAGGAAAATTTGGAAGCCATTATCTACCAGGAAAATTACAACATAATGGCCAACACAGAAACATGGTGTGATGTCTCACACCACTGGAGTGCCACAATGAATGGCAACAAACACTTCATAAGGGAGAGATAAGGAAAGAGAAGCAGTAGGGTGACTCCATATGTCAGGTATTGTTTTGATTTGCATTGATGTTAATGATAATGTTCCTGACACAGCTGCTGATGACTCAAACTACAGAAAGCTTCCTGCTGGACACACTGTTTGTGAACAGAGAAGGGTTTGTGGATGAGGTTGAGGTGGAGCACAAGGCCTGTGAGAAGCATCTGAGGGAGCTGGGGTTGTTCAGCCTGGAGAAGAGAAGGCTCAGGGGAGATCTTATTGCTCTCTACAACTACCTGAAAGGAGATTGTAGTCAGGTGGGGCTTGGTCTCTTCTCCCGGGCACCCAGTGACAGAACAAGAGGATGCAGCCTCAAACTGCACCAGGGAAGGTTTGGGCTGGACTTTAGGAAGAAATTCTTCACAGAAAGAGTGATTGTCCATTGGAGTGGGGTGCCTGGGGAGGTGATGGGGTCATCATCCCTGGAGGTGTTTAAAAGAAGGCTTGATGAGGCACTTAGTGCCATGGTTAATTAGAAGGTGTTAGGTGATAAGTTGGACAAGATAATCCCAGATGTCTTTTCCAAAATACTTAATTCTGTGATTCTCTGATATAATGGTTGGGGATGTCTTGGACACAGCAAATATGGAAAGATAAGAGTTATCAGTGGTTGAGGAGGACAGGGGTGAGTAGAACTTCCACCTTGGACTTCTGGTGGGCAGACACTGACATGTTTCAAAGCCTTCCTTGAGAGTCAGTCCTGAGGGCCAAGGAGTCCAGGAAGACTGGACTTTGTGGGCAAAGTCCTTAGGTGAAGGAACCATGTGTCAAAAGACAAGATAGCAAGGAAGAAGTCCAGCCTGGCTGAGTACAGAGATGTCATTGCTGCTTAGGGGAAAAAGGACAGTCTGTGGTTGTTAAAAGACGGTTCAGGCAATGCTGCCAAATTTCAACTAGAACTCAATCTGGCCAGTGTCATTAAAGATAATTAAAAATGCTTTTGTATGATAATAGTAAAATAAGAGCTAGGGAGAATCCACTACTGGATGTAGAAGTGAAGCTGGTAGCCAGAGACAAGGCTGAGCTGATGAACTTTGGCTGAGTATTCATCAGGGACACCTGTTGCTCCTTGAGCGTTCAAGCCCTGGAGCTGGAGGATGGTGATGGTGAGCAGAAGGCAGCTCTCACAGTCCAGGAGGAAAAGATCAAGAACCCATTGTGCCTTTTAGATGTGCACAGGATTATGGAATCAGATGGCATCTACCCAAGGGTACTGAAGGAGTTGGTAGATGTTATTATCAAGGCCCTCACCGTTCTTTGTCAACAGTCCTGACTAACTGGAGAGGTCTCAGTTGACTGGAAGTTAGCTAATGTGATGCCCATATAAAAGCAGGGCCAGAAGTACGATTCAGGGAACTGCAAGCACGTCAGTGTGCACCATCACATGGCACACACAAGACAACGAGGCAACAGGCCCAGTCAGCATGAATTTATATGAGCCAGGTCCTGTTCAACTAATCTGATCTTCTACAATAAAACATTCTAGAGGATGAGGAAAAGGTCATGGACATTGTCTACCTGGACTTTAATAATGCCTTTGACACTGTCTCCCACAGCATTCTCCTTCACAAACTCACAGAACAAAGCTTGGATGAGTGCACTCTGCACTGTATAAAAATCTAGCTGTGTGGCCAGGCCCACAGAGCAGTGGTGAATAGAATGAAATCTGACTGGTACCCAGTCACTTGTGGTATCCTCTAGCTTCAGTAATAGGGCATGTCCTCTTTGATATCTTTATTAATGATTAGGGTGAAGGGATTGAGTACACCCTCAGTAGATTTGCAGATGACACTAAGATGAGTGGTTCTGTCAATCTGCTAGAAGCTGGGGAGGTTTTACAGCAGGACATGTTAGACAGACTGGCCAAGGCTGATTGCATGAAGTTCAACAGTACCAAGTGCCAAGTCCTCCACTTGGGTCACAACAACCTCATGTTAAGCTACAGACTTGGCAATGTGTAGTCAGAAAGCTACAATCTGGAGAGGGACCTAGAGCTACTGGTTGATTGATAGTTGACTGAATGTAAGTCAGAAGTGTGCCCAGGTGATCAACAAAGCCAGTGGCATCCTGGCTTATATTAGAAACACTGTGGCTAGCATGTACAGGGAGGTGAGCAACCCTCTGTGCTCAGTACCTCGAGGCCAGACCTCGAATATTGTGTTCTGTTCTGGTGCTGGAACTTGTTTAGAGAAGGGTGCTGAGGTTCATGAAGCACCTGGTACACATGACCTACGAGGAGCATCTGAGGGAGTTGAGGTTGTTTAGTCTAGAGAAGAGGGGATTGAAGGGAGAACTTACTGCTATCCACAACTACCTGAAGGTAGGATGGAGTAAGAAGGGGGGGCAGCTTCTTCTTGATGACAAGCTATAGGACTAGAGAAAATGGTTGCAAGGTGCACTGGGCAAGGCTTAGGCTGGATATTAGGAAATATTTCTTCACTGAGAAGTTTCTCAGAGGTTGGAATGATGTGCCCAGGGAGGTGACAGAATAATCCTTGGAGGTGTTGAAGTGGTTTGTGGACCTGGTGCTTAGGGACATGGTTTATTGTTAACCCTTCATTGCTTGTCAGGAGTGGGACTGGATGGTCTTGAAGGTCTCTTCTAACCAGATATACTCTGTGATTTTCTGTGACAAGGTGACCTGATAATGAATGAGTGAAACACTGTCAGCAATAAGGTGATAACAAGACTATGTGCCAAGTCCTGCATTTGGGTCACAACAACAACAACATCACTTTAGACTTGCGGATGAGCGGCTGGATAGCTGCCCAGCAGAAAAGGACCTTGAGGTACCTGTTGACAACCAGCTGAACATGAGCCAGCAGTGTGCTCAGGTCACCAAGAAGATGAACAGTATCATGAACAGTATCATGTCATATACCAGGGATAGTGTGGCCAGCAGAAGTAGGTAAGCTATTGTGTCCATTTACTCTGCACTGATGATTCCACATTCAAATGCTGTGTTCTGTTTTGGACCTCTCTCTACAAGAAGGAGTTGCTGGAGGACGTCCAGAGAAGTGCAACAAAGCTGGTGAGGGGTCTGGAGAGAAAGTCTTATGTGAAGTGTCTGAAACAACTGGGATTATTCATCCTGAGGAAGAGGAAGCTGAAGAAAGACCTCAGTGCTCTCTACAACTGCCTGAAAAGACATTTTAGTTAGGTCGTATTTGGTCTCTTCATCCTAATATCTCCCAGAGATAGAAGGAGAAGATATGGCCTGAAATTGTGGCAGTGGGGGTTTAGAATCATACACTCATAGAAGCGTAGAATCAACCAGGTTAGAAGAGATGTCCAAGATCATCCAGTCCAACCTATTACCCAGCCATGTCCAATCAACTAGACCATGGCACTAAGCGCCTCATCCAATCTTTTCTTGAACACCTCTGTCGTGGAAGGGGTATTCTGCCACCTATATAGATTGTGGCGGAGGGGAGAAATTAATTGATGCGAGATAATATTCTATAAAAATATATATTTATTAACTTCAATATTCTGAACTCTCGCCACCCCCAACCACTGTATATTAATATCTATTCTACAAGGTTATGAAAGACATTATAGGAATAATATCAGCAGTAACTTGTTAATAACTAGCAACCAATTCAAACTATAAACAGAGAGAGGAGTTTCCCCGTGGCAAATACCACTTGGGGTCTATACGTTGCTTGCCCACCAGAGTGGGCTGAAAGCTCTTTCTGCTCTATGGCAGGAGGCAACAGAAATTATAGAGGCATTAAAGCGTTTACTCACAAACTCTTATTAATTATCAATCACCCTCCGGGGCTATGTCACAGCCTATTACTAGTGTCCAAACTTCAGGGGAATCTACCTGTGGACTTTGAGGCTGGAATCGTCCCGGCTTCAGGAGAAAGGAGAATCTTCTCAGATTCTGGGGAGATGACAGTCTCTGACCTTGTTCTCCTGGCAAAGGATGCAATCTCTGCCCTTGTCTCCTGGCTTCTCCTGGATGCTCTGTCCGGGAATTCTTGGCAGGACATCAGGTGCAGAGGAAGTACAGTGCCGTGCAGTCTGAGCACAGTCTCACGCTGGCTAGCAGGCTGATAGTGTGCAGACAAGTGGAGTCTGCTCCTGGTTAACTCAGCGGCAGTGGCACCCTTATCGGGCAGTGATAAGGCAGCGGGCATACAATAGGGTGCATGGCTGCATGGGAGTTTGAGCTCCATAGGTAAAGGCAGGCAACACAGGATCAGGTCCTGATAACTCACCGCAGTGGCGTGCAAGTGTGCACAGCTGGCTGGGAGCCTGAGCGAGCAAGCAAGTTAATGAGCAAGTGAGCCTGAACAAGAAATGAGCATGAGCAAGTGAGCGTGAGCACGTTGTTTACCTGTGTAGCTCTATTTATCAAATGTAGGCTGAGATTAATGCCCCTTTGGACACCAGAATGACCAATCAAGGTTTGACAGCCAAACAATACCATAATAGTCAAAAGCCCCAGGCCTGGACTTTCCAGATATGGTAAACACACAGGCTAGCACCCGGCAAGCATGAGCTGGGTGCATGGGTCTACACAAACATGTTTACAACCACATTATACAACCTGGACCCTGGGCAGGCCAGACTTTATGGCACACGGCCTATTGTGCCCCTTTTATCCATTTAATGTGTTTACCTTTGGCTTGGGCGGAAAAACATGTCCAAGCAGGGCAAGGCATAAATAAGCCTATTTTTAGGCCTTCAAGCCCTCCACAACAACCTCCAGGAATGGTGACTCTACCACCTCCCTAGGCAGCCCATTCCAATGGCAAATCACTCTCTATGTGCAGAACTTCCTCCTAACATCCAGCCTATACCTTCCACAGCACAACCTGAGACTGTGTCCCCTTGTTCTCTTGCTGGTTGCCTGGCAGAAGACACTGACCCCACCTGGCTACAACCTCCATTCAGGTAGTTGTAGAGAGTGATGACATCACCCCTAAGCTTCCTCTTCTCCAGGCTAAACAACCCTAGCTCCCTCAGCCTCTCCTCGTAGGGCTTGTGTTTCAGGTCCTTCATCAGCTTCCTCACCCTTCTCTAGACATCTTCCAGTACCTTGCATCTCTCTTGAATTAAGGAGTACTAGCAGAAAAATTCTTTACTGAAGGAGTGGTCAGGCATTGGAATAGGCTGCCTAGAGAGGCTGTGCAGTCACCATCCCTGGCGGTGTTAAAAAAATGTGTAGATATGGCACTTCAGGAAATAAATTACTGGATAGCAATTGGACTCCGTGATCTTAGAGGCCTTTTCCACCTGAAATAATTCTATGATTCTATGACTGATCATGGAGTTTGTCCTCTGTTTTTTATAAAACTAGCCAAGAGTATACTGAAAATCTATACATCAGAAGTATTATTCTCTTCGTTTCTTTGCGGCAAATTAGAAAAGCAGTAACATTTTTGAAGTTTAAAAATCACTTTCCACCAGTTCTCTTGTTTGTAAATGCTAGATGGACACTGTTTTGTCTGTTACATATCACTGGTTCTGCAAAGCTATTACATTAGACATAGCTTTTTAACATTATAAAACACCTCAGGAGAGGTGTCTCAGGAGAGACATAAAACTCTGCTCAGGAGAGTGTCTAAAAGAATAAAAGGATTCTGAAAGGAAACAAAATGATATTCTAATTCATAAGTTCACTTACCATGGTTTTCCTGCTGACTCTGCTAGGACCATTTCAGTCATTTTGCAGCTGAGCAAAGAATAAACTTTAGTTAAGGAATCAGTATGAATGTTTCTCCTTCAGCTCCTATTTATCAGTTTCTGTCTTGACACATGTTTGTTCTCCTTCAGTTGTTCTAGATGAGCCTTATGTGGGATTGTAGTGTCAAGCAGACGGCTGAAATGATTGAGTAAAAACCAGTAACACAATTCCTTTTTCTGACCCTTTTACATTTGTGTAATCAAGCTTTAGCCTGCAGAAGATAGTTTTGGTTCAAATCAGAAGGCTAGCTCAATTTCAGAGGGCCAGTAAGGACCTTCTTAAAATTGCTACTTTTCTGGATAAAACTTGTCCTGGAACTACATTGGGTGAGTGTTCATCTCTGACAAGACTGTCCTACACAGAAAAGTAATCATGATCTTGATTATCTGCAATTGCATCTGATGTAGTCATTTACCTTACACAGTAAGTGTGAAGAGCTATACTTATGGTCTGACAGCAGAGTTTTCTCAGGGGTAAATGACTGTACAAGATGTAGTTGTAGTAGAGGAGTAAGCATATTTTGTCACTATGTGTTATGCAAGACATAGCATTCAGATTGCATTGTTTTGTCTGTCCTGAAAAGTAAAACATATTGTGAGATTTACTGTAGCAAATTGTATCACTTTGTGCTAACGAACAACTTTATGCAGATCAATGAAACTATTTATGATTACCAGTACTAATAGTGAAGCACATTCTAGTACTGAGGGGGAGAAAGTCTCAAAAAGTGTTGTATTCTTTTTTCTGAGGTATCCTCTAATAGTATTTTTGTTTTCAGTTTTAAGTACAAACTGCCAGTCCTGGCTCCTCTGCTAAGTTCCTCACATAATTAAATTAATTTTGGTATAAAATATGTAATTACACATTTTCAATTTAATCTGAATATTAATTCAGTTATTTCAGTTCAACACTAAAGAATGGGCAGCTTAGGACTGAAGAAGCCATTATGAAATATTACCTGTCATATGCAATTCTATTAATGTTTAGTGAGCAGTACTTGACCTAAGATACAGATGAGTATGTAAGATAGATTTCCAGCTTTTAAAAAAGGGCTCCCCGTAGCATGAAAAATAAACGTTCAGGCTGATTTCCAGAAGAATAAAAAGAAGCAATAGAGAACTTAGAATTCTTTGTTTCTCTTTATTTTTTCTTGCTCCAACATTGCTCTTCTATATTTACAGATCTCACTTCAATTTTAAAGTCACTCCATTGAAAAGATTTTGCTTTCACAAGTATTTGCTATCTTCTGATAAATGATTGCCAGGTCTTGCTGATTTTAGGGTCAGAGACTAATTTGACTAGCAATAATTTAGCATTCTACTATGCTTGAACAGAAGTGAAAGAAACAGTTGACCCGTTAAAACTAAAAAAGAGGATTATTTTAATTGTTTTGTATTTGAAGACTGGAATATGACTGTAGAAAGACGCACTTTAGCTGAAATTATGTCCCACATTTAGGGAGAGCAAATAGGATAAAGGTTACTAGATCATAGCTTTTCTTAATGGCTTTCCTCTTGTTTAATTCCAAACAACACTGAAGTTCTCACATAATTACATCTTTGTTGAGATTAAATAATTTAGGTAGACTACAGTTGGTAATTCCACCAACTAGAGTATTTTTAACTTTACAGTAGTGTTACCATGGAGTCTTTCTAAGGAAAAATATTACTTAGTATTATTTTTTCATTTAATTTTAGAGCACTTCAAACCAACAGTGACTTGTAGTATCTTGCCAATTTCTTACAAGTAACAGATATTTTTCTCTTCTATCATTCTTTTGCAAGAAGTGAGAGTTCAGAGAAAATATTAATGTGAGTGAGTTTTAACAAAACAGTCTGGGGACTGGCACATCTCTCTTTTTACCTGAACTGATTTGAAACACATAGATATGGCCTGCATCAGGAACGGTGTGGTCAGCAGGAGCAGGGAGGTCATTCTGCCCCTGTACTCTGCACTGGTTAGACCACACCTTGAGTACACTGTCCAGTTCTGGGCCCCCAGTTTAAGACGGACATTGAGATGCTTGAACGTGTCCAGAGTAGGTCAACAAGGCTGGTGAGAGGCCTCGAGCACAAGCCCTATGAGGAGAGGCTGAGGGAGCTGGGATTGTTTAGCCTGGAGAAGAGGAGGCTCAGGGGAGACCTTATAGCTGTCTACAACTACCTGAGGGGTGGTTGTAGCCAGGAGGAGGTCGCTCTCTTCTCTCAGGCCGCCAGCACCAGAACAAGAGGACACAGCCTCAAGCTACGCCAGGAGAAATTTAGACTTGAGGTGAGGAGAAAGTTCTTCACTGAGAGAGTCATTGGCTACTGGAACAGACTGCCCAGGGAGGTGGTGGAGTCGCTGTCCCTGGAGCTGTTCAAGGCAGGACTGGACGTGGCACTTGGTGCCATAGTCTAGCCTTGAGCTCTGTGGTAACGGGTTGGACTTGATGATCTCTGAAGTCTCTTCCAACCTTGGTAATACTGTGATACTGTGATATCAGGGAGACTTGAGCAAGAAAATTGTGCAAGGTAATAATTAGTAAAACGACTATCCAAATATTCCTGATTTCTATTTTGACTTGAAAGAATCAATGCACTCTCCAGTGACTCCCATGATTAAGTGATTTTTTTTTCCTGAGGAATTCCTCTTTGTCCCAGCATTTTTTTTCTGAAAAATTGACATATATTCAGATATTTCATGATGATTTTGTATTATTTATGATCAATTTATGAAATATTACTTTGAAATGCAGGTAGGTTGATATTTACTAAAATGTACAGGTTAACAGAATCTAAGCCACACCACTAATTGTTCTTCCATAATAGCCAAAGCGTTTGGGGTAAAGACAAAAATGGCATATGTCTCTTTGCCTCTCTAGTTTGGTTCTTCCCTATTTATGTTTCTTTTCATGTCACTCTAGCAGTAATGGAACTCTGTACAAGGATTTGTTTTGGTTGACTCTTTTTTTTCTCTTTTGCATTAATATGGTAATATTAGCAGCTTTCACTGTCAATTCTTTCTAACGATTACATTACATAACTCTGAATACTGACATCTATGTAAATTATCTTAGGACATGGATTGTATCAACTTATTTTACTAAAATTTATGAAAACTTACATAAGTCTTAATGTTATTCATGTTTCTTTTTAAATTTTTTCAAGCTTCTTTGAAAATAGTGGTAGTTTTTAAGGTGATTTGTCAAGGTTTCGAGCAGGATAGATTGTTCTGGTCCTCCTAGAGGACTCAACTTTGGCTTTCTTAAGGAGCAACCAGCCTCAAACTGCCACATTATTATATGCAAAAATCTTTGCAAAAGTGGAAACTCAGTCTGTGCTCTTTTGCGAGGAATAACCTTGAGGGATGTGTAAATGTAAAATGTCAACATTATCCCATACAGATTTTTCTTCTTGGAACAGAAAAATGTTGTAACTTAGATTAAATGAGCAGCTGGTAGAGAGGTTCTGATTTGATCATGTTGGTTTTTAAACCGACTAATTGTTCTGATTTATGATTATCACCTGTATTTCATGGACGCTTACTTCGAGCTCTAATTAATGGATAATTTTTATCTCCTGCACTTTAATTGTTCTTTGGATTTCAAAGAGTAGAGGAAACATGGCTGTTAGCAAATAGCAGCCTTGCTCTTAGTGCCTTCTTTTGTCTGCTAGAAATAAAAATTACAATTATTTCAGGGTGTTTTTTTTTCTGGAATCTTATACCATTTATGAAATAAAAGTGTTATATGGTGGATGTAGTGATGGTTATGATTGAAAGTATATTTAAAATAATTTAAATAAAACATTGTTGTAAAACTTTTTAATATAAATTTGTTTGAAATTGTTATGAATGCAACAGAACTTCTATATGATTTATTCATTTTCTCCTTTTTACTATATGACACAACAGCTCCGTTTTACTAATTACTCAGTAACCTTTCTTCGACTAATTAATTCCTTTTCAGAGGTGAGCAAAATCCTGGTCCTAAGATTTAAAGAGAATTTGAGAATGTATCATTTATCTTTGCTATATCATTTCACTCATTATGTGAACAAAAAGGTACAGTTGTACAATTTTTTATAGAAGCTCTTTTGGTCATTGTATGAATAATGAAGATAGAGTAAATGGCAACAAAATATGGATTATATAATTCAATATTGTTAAAAGAGGAAAAGCAGTGATCAGAGAAGTATGAATTAAAAAAACAAAAGTTTTTTTTTTTTTAAATTACAAAATGACAGCGGGATTTTATAATGCATAAACCAGAATGTATATGACATAAAGTCAGAGACGGTGCTGAGGTGAAAGCGGAAAGTTCATGAATATTGAATTTTTATTTTTAATAAAGCCACTCAAATTTTAAAAATACTCATAAGAGAAAACAGAGAATATAAAACTTGAACAACATAACATTTTGTAGATGAGGCCGCCTTGAAATTGTTGGTAGAAAACTAGAAAGCTGCTGGTACAACTAGAAAAGTTTCTAAGACTTCATGGGTTTTCCTTTTTAATATTTTGAACATAAAGGATAACGTTGATGAATCAATTGTAAAATCCTCCACATAACTACTCAGATGATTCTGAAAGGTGGGGTTGGTTGGTTTGCTGTTGTTGGGTTTGTTTCTTTTTTGTTATTTTTTTTATCTACCAGTTTTTCCTGTATTTCCCCCACTCTGAACTGTAAAGTTTTCCAGCATCTCATATTTGACCATTCACAAGTAATTTCTGTCATTATGTCAGAAGGTTTTTCAATAGTTCAGATATTTATGTGTACATAGGCATCATTTTCATTTAAAAGGACAACCAAACAAACCAGAAAAAACTTAGCATTTTTGTTTTTAAATTGAATATATTGTGACAAAGTTCACACCATATTAATGTGAGAAGTCTATCTTTGGAAGGGAGTATTCAAGAGCAGAAACTCTATTTAAAGCCCAGTCATAAAGCCCTCCACTACAACAGGTTGCTAAAAACATAGGTTCAAGACCTTCCTGAGCCCAGCCTCATTATATCACAGTTCTTTTACAATTTTAAAAAAGAAAAAAATGCAGACATCTTTATTTATCTTTTCACTACAAAGGTTAAAGTATTTGATAGCCATTAATTCTCCTTAAGATAGAATATTCTATTCAATAACATTAATTAGAATCAATTTTTCAGAGGATGGAGCAAAAACGTGACTGAGAGATGTGGCTAGTATATTAAAATACTATGTTAAAATTAATTTAAGAAGAGTATTAACTATTTTGGTAGCCCACAAGATTTTATCAATTTTGTTTGTGAGCCACAGGAGAGTTTGACTGTCATGAATTATATTTTTATGTTTCAAATTGAAGAAAGAATAATTCCACAGGGTGTCTTAGTCAAGTATAGCAGAATTGATATGTATATTTTTCTGTGTTATAACAAATACGTGTCAAAATATGAACAATGATTAGTCATATTAATAATAAGGCAAAATATTAATAAATCACTGAAAAATATTTATTAGTAGTAAATCTCACCAGAAAACTTATTTATAAGGTATGAACACACAGTTGTGTGCATTCACACAAAGAGCAGTCAATTTAAACAGTTAATCAAAATCATAAATGCAAACATTAATTCGAGCTTTTGGGAAAAGATTCCTGCAGTGCAATATGCCGCTTGCCCTCTAGGGGGACTCCAGAGGCTCCTTTCTACTACGGCAGAAGGCGGCTACAGAGTAAACAGAGTAAAAAGGAACCAAAGCAAGGAGCTTTAATTACAAAGAAGCTTTTTAGAATATTTACTCACAAACTAGTATCTGCGGATATCCAGGGCTGCATTCCAGACAGTACCCAAAACACTTGGAGGGGTTGCTGTCTGTGGTATGATAGCTGTTGGAAGCTTTGGAGTTTCTTGAGGACTCTCACAGAGTGCTGGGACTTGCATGGTCTCTGACATGGTCTTGATCCCTTCTCAAGAGGACAGTGTCCTTTCAAGAGCTCCAGACTTGGCAGGGAGGTTTGCAGGTGTGCAGGCAAGCACGGTGTCTTGCAGCATGGCAGTACCATGTTCTCTCTCTCCACTCAGGCTGCAGTGAGGTCTCTCTAAGTGATTTCTCCAGCTAGGAGCAACTTAACCACTTTCAGTTCATGCTAAGGCTAGCTGGTTTCAGGCAGCTTTCAACAATGACTCTTGCCTGCAGCATGAAGGCACTCAATACCTCTCCCTGGTAAACTGAAGCATGGCAAAGCTTCCAGGCAAAAAAACTTGAAGCACCAAAGCTTATTGTTACACAGCAAAGCTTATCTGAGGCAGTAAAGCCTCCTCGTCCCCAAAGGAAAGCAAGTCAAAAGCAGTATGGCATAGTGAAGTGAGTTGTTTACAACTTCTGATCATATTTTGTCGGTTGCCTGAGTCTAATAGCTCCATTTGGCCACAGATATTAGCCGATCAAAATGGCACTTTGACAAAACTAACCATATTAGGTGAAGCCAGGGGCTTGCTTTACCCAAATTTGAGAAAACACAGGCCAAGTGTTGTACCTTGTTTATCACAGGAGCAGACCTGGTGTCTCCAGGCCTTTTGTTCTTTTCCCATGATGGGAGATCATGCTTGGACAATCCAGGACACAGATTAAGCCTATTTTGGTCTTTCATGACAATATGTAAGCACTATCCTGAGTTCTCATTCACTTTTTATTTTAAGATATATTTCCTTTCTTTCAATCTACAGCTAAACTGAAATTTTAAATACTTTTAAACCTCTCATGTAGCCTATCTACATCCCTACAGGGCTGTTCTATTTTTCCTCAGAGGCAAATGATGTATAACAAATGATCTTCAAACACTTGTATAACTACATATAAATGGCTCTGTTATCCATGAAAGACTGATAATTAAAGGAAGTTAAGGTGCCAGTGGAGCACCTGGGATAAAATGACTCTTTGTTCACCAATGTGGCTAGAATGGTCATTCTCCACTTTATTTCCATGGTACGGTAACTTATCTGCTTTCTTAGAAGAGGCCTG
>WAAF01019995.1:8104-19298 GCA_013400475.1 Tricholaema leucomelas
TCGTCCTGACATTCCCAAACCTTGTCAATAGTCCCTCCCCAGCCTTCCTGTAGGCTCCCTTCAGATACTGCAAAGCCACTCTAAGGTCTCCTCGAAGCCTTCTCTTCTGCAGGCTGCAGAGCCCCAACTCTCTCAGCCTGTCCTCATAGCAGAGCTGCTGCAGCCCTCTGAGCATCTTCGTGGCTCTCCTCTGGACTGGCTCTAGCAGTTCCATGTCCTCCCCCCCTTTTCTTTCTGAAGCCAATAAAAGGTGTTGCTTTCTGCAGAAAGGCTTCCATATTACTCTCTTCCTGTTTCTGCCCACTGCAAGATGCCACTCACCCTTCTCAGTTTTTGCATTAGTGATTAGGAAGAGTCTTGTAACTGGGGAAATTGACTAACTATATGGATGTTTCAGAGTTTCTCCATTTGGGGGTTGGGGTTTTTTTGCCCTCATGTAGTTTTAAGAGATCTGAAGTAACAAGATGTGAGCATCTTATAGCCATGTCTTTATTCATTTTTAGAAGTCTATTGGATTGTTGTGTTGCATTATGTTTAGATCTCTCCACAGTTGTACTATTGACTTTGACAGTAATGTGATCTGGATGTTTCCATGACTAGCCTCAAAATGCACTATCATTATAGTCTGGATGTGCTTGCATAAGCACTTCTTTTGATTAAGTGGTATGATTATTCCACCCCACCCCCCTTTCTTTCTAGGATGATTGTGTTTATCCTCCAACTTGCATACCTGGATCCTCTCCATGCTTTTAGTGAACAGGTTGGGGTTTTTTACATAGGGTTTTTACAAACCCTATGAGGAGAGGCTGAGGGAGCTGGGGTTGTTTAGCCTGGAGAAGAGGAGGCTCAGAGCAGACCTCATTGCTGTCTGCAACTAATTGAAGGGAGGTTGTAGCCAGGTGGGGTTGGTCTCTTCTCCCAGGCAACCAGCAACAGGACAAGGGAACACAGCCTCAGTTGTGCAGGGTGAAGTATAGGCTGGATGTTAGGAGGAAGTTCTTCACAGAGAGAGTGATTGGCATTGGAATGGGCTGCCCAGGGAGGTGGTGGAGTCACTGTCCCTGGAGGTGTTGGAGCAAAGCCTGGCTGGGGCATTTAGTGCCATGGTGTAGTTGACTGGCTAGGGCTGGGTGCTAGGTTGGACTGGATGATCTTGGAGCTCTCTTCCAACCTGGTTGATTCTATTCTATTCTATTTTTACCATTTTCACATCTATTTATGAATTTTTGCCATTGTTAGTTCAGAAATGAGAAGAAACACAATTAAGAACTGCATTAAATGTTGCCATCTTCCCTATGACTTGCAGAAGCTTCATCTTTGAATGGAGCTTCTTGCAAACACGTCTGAAAAGAGGGTTCTCTTAAGGCATGAAAACACAAATTCATTAAACCCAAAGTTTTTGTAGGAGAGACTCAGACATTCTTCATTTTAGACAGATTCAGTACAGAGAACACCACTTTTCATTACCCAGGGGGGAAGAAACACCTCCTAAGAAGCTGGGTAATGCTCCCCTATAACTCTGGATTCAAAATCAACACAGAAACCTTCATCTCCCACACTGGAGCACTAAGCCTGAGTCATTCAGCTGCTCTCTTTTCAGCCCTATCCTCTTCAGGTTGATGTGGTGGGTGGTGCTCACCCTCCTGAGGCATCAAGAAGCCTTTGATATCCTCTGCCTCATGTGCTTGTTCTGAAGCTCCAGGTTGAGTGGCTTCATTGACTGCCTGAGTCATAATACAAACTAGGCCATCTATACCCAAGCTGAGTGTTCTAATCATTGGACCAATGAATCACCTCTTCTAATTTTCTGGCCCAATGTCTCTGTTCAATTATTTAGAGAATCCTTGACCTTTTCTGCCACGGATGAGCATAGCTGGAGATCAGAGCACCTAGCTGTAATGAGGGAAACTTCAGAGATGTTCTCACTCTACTGCTTTTCTGTGCTGTGGGACAACCTTTCTCCAGTCTTTTTTCCCCTAGATAACTTATCTTCCTCACCCCTAAGCTTCAAGTTTATGTCTATGCAAAGATTCTACTAATTTTAAGGAGAAATTTCTGAGCTAGAAAAACAATTTCTCCCTGTTTCAATCATGAACCTTTGATGACAGGCTGAGGGAGCTGGGGTTGTATAGCCTGGAGGAAGAGGAGGCTCAGGGCAGACCTCATTGCTGTCTACAACTACCTGAAGGGAGGCTGTAGCCAGGTGGGGTTGGGCTCTTCTGCCAGGCAACCAGCAACAGAACAAGGGGACACAGTCTCAAGTTGTGCCAGGGGAGGTCTAGGCTGGGTGTTAGGAGGAAGTTGTTGTCAGAGAGAGTGATTGGCATTGGAATGGGCTGCCCAGGGAGGGGGTGGAGTCACTGTGTCTGGAGGTGTTGAAGCCAAGCCTGGATGAGGCACTTAGTGCCATGGTCTGGTTGATTGGCATGGGCTGGGTACTAGGTTGGACTGCATGATCTTGGAGGTCTCTTCCAACCTGGTTGATTCTCTGATTCTATGAGTGTCACCTTGGCTTCTTGCTAAGGTTGCTCATTTTGTTACTTTGCATTGGGTTTGGGCTGCAGTTAACTCCTCAGAGCACTTTTCTGGTGCTGTGCTTTGCAGTGACATAGCTGAGTGTTGATCACCCAGCAGTGTTTTGGCTACTGCTGAACTGAGCACCCAGCCTGTGCTTCTCCATTTCCCCACCCCGAGAGTCTGAGGGGACACAGCTGAGGTAGCTAAGCCAAACTGCCCAAGGGGATATCCTGTGCCATATGATGTCAGCTCAGATTCAAGAATGAAGTCAAAGAAGGAAAAGAATGCAGTGAAAGAATTAAGTCTGGCATTCATGCATGTCTTCTGTCCTCCAGGAAAACCATTATGCATAGAGAGCTCTGCTTCCCGAGACCTGCTGGTGGGCAGTGGAGATTAGCAGCTCCCTCTGCTTTTGCAGTCCATCACTTGTGCTTATTATTATTACTACTACAGTGTGGCCAGTAGGACAAGGGAGGTTCTTCTTCCCCTATACTCAACACTGGTCAGGCCACACCTTGAGTACTGTGTCCAGTTCTGGGCTCCTCAACTCAAGAGAGATGTTGAGGTGCTGGAACATGTCCAGAGAAGGGCAGCAAGGCTGGGGAGGGGCCTGGAACGCAAAGCCTATGAGGAGAGGCTGAGTGAGCTGGGGTTGTTTAGCCTGGAGGAAGAGGAGGTTCAGGGGTGACCTCATTGCTGTCTATAACTGCCTGAAGGGAGGCTGTAGCCAGGTGGGGTTGGTCTCTTCTCCCAGACAACCAGCAACAGGACAAGGGGACACAGTCTCAAGTTGTGCTGGGGGGAGGTCTAGGCTGGATGTTAGGAAGAAGTTGTTGTCAGAGAGAGTGATTGGCATTGGAATGGGCTGCCCAGGGAGGAGGGCACCTCCCTGGGGGTGTTCTAGAAAAGCCTGGTTGGGGCACTTAGTGGTCTGGTTGACTGGCTAGGGCTGGGTGCTAGGTTGGAGTGGATGATCTTGGAGGTCTCTTCCAACCTGATTGATTCTATTCTATTCTAGTCTATTCCACTAAATTACTTCTGTCTTAAAACTGGCTTACTGGCTTCTGTTATATTTTCTCTTCTGCCCTGCCCATGTGGGAGGTGGGGTGATAGAGTGGCTTTGGTGGGCATTTGGCTCCCATTCAAGGCCAAACCACCACATGCTAGTGTTACATTTTCTGTGTTACAGCATACCTTTCTAATGGAAGAACTGCTTAGCTGCTCAAGAAGTATACTTTTATCCACATAAGTTTGTCTGAATTCCTGCTTCACATGATGCTGGCACCAGTGCCGTTTAACATCTTTGTCAGCAACATGGGCAGAGGAATCAGTGCACCCTCAGCAAGTCTGCAGATGGCACCAGGTTGTGTGGCACAGTTGATTTGCTAGAAAGCAGGGATCTGTCCAGAGGGACCTGGACAGGCTGCAGTGCTGTGTCCAGGTCAACCTCATGACATTCAACAGGGCCAAGTGGAAGGTCCTGTACCTGGGTGGGTGCAATCTGAAGCATAACTCCAGGCTGGGTGGGGAATGGCTGAGAGCAGCCCAGAGGAACAGGCCCTGGGGGTCTGTGATGATGAAAAGCTCAACAGGTGTATGCAGTGCGAGTGCAGCCCAGACAGCAACCCTGTGCTGGGCTGCAGCAAGAGCAGTGTGGGCAGCAGGGCAAGGGAGGGGATTCTGCCCCTTGGCTCTGCTCTCCTCAGACCCCACCTGCAGTCCTGGGTGCAGTTCTGGAGCCCCCAGCACAAGCAGGACATGGAAGTGTTGGAGCCAGTCCAGAGGAGGTCACCAAGATGCTGAGAGGGCTGCAGCAGCTCTGCTCTGAGGACAGGCTGAGAGAGTTGGGGCTCTGCAGTCTGGAGAAGAGAAGGCTTGGAGGAGACCTTGAGTGTCCTTCCAGGATCTGAAGGGGGCTACAAAAAAGCTGTGGAGGGACTATTGAGAAGGTCTTGTAATGACTGGACAAGAAGGAATTGGTTTTAACCAATTTAACCAGGGTGGGGGTGGATTGAAATTGGATGTTACGAAGAAATTGAGGTGAGGGCAATGAGACTGGCACAGGTTGCCCAGGGAGATTGTGGCTGCTCCCTCCCTGAAGGTGTTCAAGGCCAGGTTGGATTAGGCTTTGAGCAACCTGTTCTATTGGGAGGTGTCCCTGCCTGTGGCAGGGCGTTTGGAACTGGATAAGCTTTGAGGTCACTTCCAACCTGAACCATTCTATGATTCTATGATATAAAGCTGTATCACATGGATATTTGTTGTTTGCATATAGATGTATCCACATTGATTTTTTTAGTGATAAAGACCAGAGGCAGACTCTGTGAGGATCAGGGGGCAGTGAGAAGTTTGAAGATAAAAGCAGCTGGGTGCATTTGGGAAGGCCAGAGCAACTGTCCTGGAGTCCTGTGTACCCCAACATTCCCCTCCCTCTGTGGTTTGAAAGGGAGAGGAAAAGGCACGAAAAGACCTTTTCCCCACCCCTGCCCTGCAGGTGTGAAGAGGGGGAGCAAGAGACCCTTCCTGCACCTGGGGTGCCCTGTGCCGAGCTGTGCTGGACTCAGCTGGGGATTGGCTGTGTGGTTCGTGCCGAGGAAGTGGTAACTCAGCTCTGTGTCTAGGAAGGGGGTAAATACTGGGGGGACTTCCCTCCTTGGGGTTCCCGCCTTGGGGTGCTCCTGCCTTGGAGTTTGCTCCTGTCTTGGAGTTCTCCCCTGCCTGGATAGCTTCTGCAGAAGGAGCCCCTGACGCTCCAAAGACAAGCTCCTGAGAGACAGGGCTGTCTCCGCTTTGGACAGCTTCCCCATAAGCACCTCCTTTATGCAGCTTTACATCTCTTAACGACTCTTGGAGGCTCCTGAAAGACTCGAAGAGACAAGCATCTGGACTGCCCTTCCATTCAAACCAGCCTGATTCTTCTGTGAGTAACTTCGGTTCAGCCTTATCTTGATAGTGGGGATGCTCTATTTAATAGCTCAAGCCTTTTCTGACTTCTGACATCTAAAATAGTCAAGTCTACCTGTGGCATCCATGTAGATCTTCTCAACCAACTGAACCTGCTAATTAAAACTAAATTAATTTATCTCAATAGTTCTGGGGGAGGTTTTCAGGAAAATAAAATAACTCTATTTTTATATAAATTCCTGACTCAGCCACATTAATTCACAGTCTCACAGTCTCACAGTATCACCAAGGTTGGAAGAGACCTCACAGATCATCAAGTCCAAGCCGTTACCACAGAGCTCAAGGCTAGACCATGGCACCAAGTGCCACGTCCAATCCTGCCTTGAACAGCTCCAGGGACAGCGACTCCACCACCTCCCTGGGCAGCCCATTCCAGTAGCCAATGACTCTCTCAGTGAAGAACTTTCTCCTCACCTCAAGCCTAAATTTCCCCTGGCGCAGCTTGAGGCTGTGTCCTCTTGTTCTGGTGCTGGCTGCCTGAGAGAAGAGAGCAACCTCCTCCTGGCTACAACCACCCCTCAGGTAGTTGTAGACAGCAATAAGGTCTGCCCTGAGCCTCCTCTTCTCCAGGCTAAACAATCCCAGCTCCCTCAGCCTCTCCTCGTAGGGCTGTGCTCGAGGCCTCTCCCCAGCCTCGTTGCCCTTCTCTGGACACGCTCAAGCATCTCAATGTCCCTCTTAAACTGGGGGGCCCAGAACTGGACACAGTACTCAAGGTGTGGTCTAACCAGTGCAGAGTACAGGGGCAGAATGACCTCCCTGCTCCTGCTGGCCACACCATTCCTGATTCAGGCCAGGGCATCACTGGCCCTCCTGGCCACCTGGGCACACTGCTGGCTCATGTTCAGGTGGGTATCAATCAGCACCCCCAGATCCCTTTCTGTTTGGCTGCTCTCAGCCACTCTGACCCCAGCCTGTATCTCTGCATGGGGTTGTTGTGGCCAAAGTGCAGCCCCTGGTACTTGGACTTATTCAATTCCATCCCCTTGGACTCTGCCCACCTGTCCAGGTGGTCAAGGTCCCGCTGCAGAGCCCTTCTGCCCTCCAACCCAGCCACATCAGCCCCCAGCTTGGTGTCATCTGCAAACTTGCTGATGACTGACTCGATTCCCTGCCTCCATAACAGCAACCCAGCAGTAACAAGAACAAATGGTGATAGAAATCAAAACCCAGCCCTCAGAAATATTCTGCATAAGCAAACCTCAGTGACCATAGGGGCGAAGCTTTGTTCTCCTTGACTGGACAGGGTCTTTATTAGCATTAACTAGGAAGAGGACATCAATCTGCTTAATTAGACTTGGGAGTCAAGGGATGGGACAATGAATTGGGTTTAGGGCATGCATCTATTTGTTTAAGAATTCAAACATTGTGCTGCTGCTGAAGGATAGGTACAATATTACTATTGATGGATCAAAGTGAAGGCTTATACGTTCAGATAATATGATGCTGTTCTAGCTTGAGCCTAGCTGGGATATTTTGGTGAGAAGAATTAGATGACAGGCTGTGAAAGGGAAACAATGCTGATGGCTGCTGCACTCATAGGCTTGCTGAGATGGACGAGAACAAGAACACAAACACAGATAATGTGGTTCGTTCTCTGGCTTAGGGCTGCACTTCTCTTCCTAACCTGCTGTCTGTGCAACTAATCCTTCTGCTTAGAATAGAATCATAGAATAGAATCCTAGAATCAGCCAGGTTAGAAGAGACCTCCAAGATCATCCAGTCCAACCTAGCACCCAGCCCCAGCCAATCAACCAGACCATGGCACTAAGTGCCTCATCCAGGATTGGCTTCGACACCTCCAGGGATGGTGACTCCACCACCTCCCTGGGCAGCCCATTCCAATGCCAATCACTCTCTCTGCCAACAACTTTCTCCTAACATCCAGCCTAGACCTGCCCTGGCACAACTTGAGACTGTGTCCCCTTCCTAACCCCACCCTGGCTGATTCTCCAAACTCCCTTTGAACATAAGGCAAAGTCTGGGATAAGGTAGAGGGGTGGAAAGGAGGTGGAAGGGTGGTTGGGAGCCCCTCCTGGGGCTTCTGGTTACTGGGACGGCTGTTGTGTTTCTGTATTACTTTTTAACTGGTCTATATCTGCCTATAGCTGTAAGTATTGTAAATACCTGCTTGTATGTTGTGCTAAGCTGTAAATATAAAGCTCCATTCTAATTTCCAGATCAGCTGAGTCCAGTCTGGGTGACTTTCTTAAGTGTGGAGGGGATGTGGAACACCCAAACCATCACAGATGCCTAAGGCCAGTGTCGATTCCTGTGCCATCTCCTGCTGCTCAAGAAACATTTATCACGGAGTTATCTCAGGATCTTAAGCCAGGTGTAAAATTCTGTCACATCACAGTAAGCATTCTGCATCTACTGCTGGTGTTTCTTCATTGCTTTCTTCTGTGCAAATGAGAATAAACTTAATTGTGGTGTTAATTTGTAAATAAATGACAAAATAAGAGAGCAAATCCTATGGTTTTGTTTAAGGGGGACCTAAGATCCCTCCAACTACCACAGAGTAACAGCAAGAAAATTTGAGTAAGAAAGTTGAAACAAAGACAGAATGGTTTGGAAAGGGATGGTTGATATCTCTACAGCCTAAAGGTTTTGGTGTGCTCTCCTTGGAGGGAAGAAACCAGAACCAGTTCTAAGGACAACTTTTATATTTCATTTACATCTATGTTCGCTTATATTTGTATTTCATTCAATGACTGTTCGTGCAATGATGGGCTACAGCAAGAGCAGTGTGGCCAGCAGGGCAAGGGAGGAGATTCTGCCCTTTTGCTCTCCTGAGACCCCCACCTGCAGTACTGTGTGCAGCTCTGGAGCCCACAACACAGAAAGGACATTGGAGTGAAATCAGAGGAGGCCATCAAGAGACTCAAAAGGCTGCAACAGCTCTGCTATGAGGACAGGCTGCAAGAGTTGGGGCTCTGCAGCCTGGAGAAGAGAAGGCTTTGAGAACACCTTGAAGTGGCCTTCCAGTATCTGTAGGGGGCTCCAGGAAGGCTGGGGAGGGACTATTGACAAGGTCTGGTAATGACAGGATGAGGAGGTAATACGTTGAAACTGGTAGAGGGAGGATTCAAACTAGATGTTAGGAAAGGGTTCTTTGCAGTGAGAGTGGTGAGACACTGGCACAGGTTGCCCAGGAAGATTATGGATGCTCCTTGGAGGTTATTCAAGGCCAGGCTGGATGATGCCTTAAGTGACCTGTTCTAGTGGGAGGTGTCCCTGCCTATGGCAGGGAGTTGGAACTGGATAATTCTTGAGGTCCCTTCCAACCTAAACCATTCTATGATTCTATGAAATACAAAAGAGGTTCCTGGGGTATAGGCTAAGGACAAGTTTTCCTTAGCTTGAAATTACAGTGAAATTGTGCTCAAAGGTTGTTTGGTTTCTTTTTTTCACATCTCAGTTCAATGTTTTGGTCAGATATTTGTTTCTTTCTTTGCCTAAGAGCAGAGAGGAGCATGTACAACAGGAGAACCTGGTATTTGCTTTATTCTTTAACATCATAGCCTACCATTACAGTGATGATTTTTTTTCTAGAGGCAGAAGGTATAAGCTTGAATTTCCTGAGGCAAAAGAAAGAACTGTGTATGGATCTCTCCTAGCCAATGATTTATCCTCTGCTTTATCCTACAAAGAGTAGGAAAGATTTTCCCTTGAAGTTCATCTCAAGGTGTATGTGAGAGGTAGCCTTGCACTCTGTACAGAACAAAGTAATGGTGAAGGCTGAACCATGGGCTGAGCTGCTGTGAGAACCCAAGGTTCCTGCAGTGGTTTAAGGATGATTGGAATATTCTACTAAGAGAATCACAGAATATCAGGGGCTGGAAGGAACCTCAGAAGCTCATCCAGTCCAACCCCCTTGCCAGAGCAGGATCACCCAGAGCAGATCACACAAGAACACATCCAGGAGGGTTTTGAGTATCTCCAGAGAGGGAGACTCCACAATCCCCCTGGGCAGTGGACTGTCATGCTCACAGGGAAAGAATTCCATCTTGTGTTGACATGAAGCTTCCTATGCCTCAGCTTCCACCCACTGCCCCTTGTCCTGTCACTGGGCGTCACCCAGCAGAGCCTGGCTCCAGCCTCCTGGCACTCACTTTACATATTGATAATCCTTGCTGAGGTCACATCTCAGTCTCCTCCACTCCCAGCAGCACAGCCCCAGCTCCCTCAGGCTCTCCTCATAACAGAGCAGTTCCATTCCCTTCAGCATCTTTGTGGCTCTGTTCTGAACTGTCTCAAGCCACCTGGCGACCGGTGCCAAGTGGTGTTCCTCAGGCGTCAGTGCTGGGACCAGTGCTCTGTAACATCTTTGTCAGTGATATGGACAGAGGAATCGAGTGCACCCTCAGCAAGTCTGCAGATGACACCAAGCCCTGTGGCACAGTTCACTTGCTGGAGGGCAGGGATGCCATCCAGAGGGACCTGGACAGGCTGCAGAGGTGGGCCCAGGACAACCTAATGATGTTTAACAAGGCCAAGTGTAAGGTCCTGCACCTGGGTCGGTGCAATCCCAGGCACAGATACAGGCTGGGTGGGGAATGGCTGAGAGCAGCCCTGAGGAGAAGGACCTGGGGGTCTGGGTCGACGAGAAGCTCAACATGAGCCTGCAGTGTGCACATGCAGCCCAGACAGCAACCCTGTGCTGGGCTGCAGCAAGAGCAGTGTGGGCAGCAGGGCAAGGGAGGGGATTCTGCCCCTTTACTCTGCTCTCCTCAGACCCCACCTGGAGTACTGTGTGCAGTTCTGGAGCCCCCAACACAAGAAGGACATGGAACTGCTGGAGCCAGTCCAGAGGAGAGCCACGAAGATGCTCAGAGGGCTGCAGCAGCTCTGCTATGAGGACAGGCTGAGAGAGTTGGGGCTGTGCAGGCTGGAGAAGAGAAGGCTTGGAGGAGACCTTGGAGTGGCCTTCCAGGATCTGAAGGGGTCTCCAGGAGGGCTGGGGAGGGACTACTGACAGGGTCTGGTAATGTCAGGATGAGGGGGAATGGGTTTAAACTGGAGGAGGGGAGATTTAGACTGGATGTTAGGAGGAAGTTCTTTACAGTGAGGGTGGTGAGACACTGGCACAGGTTGCCCAGGGAGGTTGTGGATGCTTCCTGCCTGGAGGCGTTTAAGGCCAGGCTGGATGAGGCCTTGAGCAGCCTGCTCTAGTGGGAGGTGTCCCTGCCTATGGCAGGGGGTTGGAGCTGGATGATCCTTGAGGTCCCTTCCAACCTAAACCATTCTATGATTCTATAAGCAGTTCTATGTCCCTCTTGAACTGGAAAACCAAGAACTGGACACAGTACTCCAGATGCATCCCCACCAGGGCAGAGTAGAGAGGCAGGAGAATCTCTCTTGACCTACTAACCACAGCCCTTCTACTCTACCCCAGAATGGCATTGCCCCTCCTGGCCACCAGAGCACATTGCTGGCTCATGGTCAACCTCCCATTCACTGGGACCCCCAGATCCTTTTGCCCTTCACTGCTCTCCAGCAGGTCAGTCCCCAACCGGCAGTGATCCCTGGGATTGTTCTTTCCCAGGTGCATGACTCTGCACTTGCCCTCGTTGAACTTCATTAACTTTCTCCCTGTCCAGCTCTCAGCCTGTCCCAGTCTGGCTGAATGGCAGCACAGCTCTCTGGGGTGGCAGCCACTCCACCCAGTCTGGCGTCAGAAGCAAACTTGCTGACAGTGGACTCTGTGCCC
>WAAF01019999.1:27866-42525 GCA_013400475.1 Tricholaema leucomelas
AAAAAGGTAATACAGACACAACTCCCCTCCCAGAAACCTGAGTCCCCAGGAGGGGCTCTCAACCACCCCTCACCTTCCCCCTACCCCTCTCAATCTTACCCCAACCCCAAGGAAGAATGGAGGTTTGGCCAAGAGGGTTAAAAGCAAGGTGAAGCAGCCAAGCAAAGGAAGGTGAGGTTAGAAAGCAAGATGGAGTCCAGCCAGCAGCCTCAGCTTCTCCCCAGCAGGCAAAGCTCCCAGTGAAGAGAAGAAGCAAGTGACCTAATCTTTGTTTTGCCTTTCTTCTTTACACATCCCAGCAAGACTGTGAGGGAAGTAGACCTCTCCATTGTTTTCATTTCCCAGCCTATCATCTAGTTCTTCTCACCAAAACATCCCAGCTAGGCTCAAACTAGCACAGCTGGGCGATAGGTTTGACTGGATGAGCTTGGAGGCTTCCTCCAGCCTGGTTGTTTCTATGATTCTGTGTCCTCCACACACATCAGGACCATCTCCACAGGCCAGCATGAGCTATTCTGATACAAAAAAAAAAAAATGATTTATTTGCCTTCATTTTCAGCAACCAAAGCAGAATTCAAGAGAGAGAGCTCCCATCCTGGCAGACCTTAGCAGTGAAGTGACTTTTGAATGGAATACTTTTGAAATGCAGTATTATTGTCAGTTACAAGAAACTGAGATCATTCCCCAGCCTTTCGGTAGTGATTGCTGCTTTTTCACCTGAGCCATGCCAGTCAGAAGTGAATTATCTTAGTTTGGAATTCATTCTTGTTTCTGTTGCTGAAAGCTATCTAAAAAGCCACAGAATGGCAGGGGCTGGAAGGCATCTCCAAAGCCCATCCAGTCCAATCCCCCTGCCAGAGCAGGATCTCCTACATCAGATCACACAGGAACACATCCAAGTAGGTATGGAATCCTTCCACCGAGGGAGACTCCAACACCCCCCTGGGCAACCTCTCCCAGGGCTCTGTCACCCTCACAGGTTAAAAATTCCTCCTCCTGTTTCCATGGCACTTCCTCTGCCTCAGCTGCCCCCCAGTGCCCCTTGTGCTGTCCCTGGGCATCACCCAGCAGAGCCTGGCTGCAGCCTGCTGCCACTCACCTGCACACACTGAGAGCCACTGCTGAGGTCCCCTCTCAGCTGCTCCTCTTCTCCCAGCAGCACAGCCCCAGCTCCCTCAGGCTCTGCTCCTGACAGAGCTCTTCCATTCCCTTCAGTGTCCTTATGACTCTGTGCTGGACTCTCTCAAGCAGTTCTATGTCCCTCTTTAACTGGGGGGCCCAGAACTGGACACAGTACTCTAAATGTGGCCTCACCAGGACATAGCAGAGGGGCAGGAGAACCTCTTTCAACCTATTAACCACAGCCCTTCTAATCCACCCCAGACTGGCATTGCCCCTCCTGGCCCCCAGAGCACATTGCTGGCTCATGCTCACCCTCCCATCCACCAGGACCACCAGGTCCTTTTCCCCTTTGCTGCCTTCCAACAGCTCAGTCCCCAACCTCTCCTGCTCCCTGGGGGTGTTCTTTCCCGGGTGCCAGACTCTGCCCTTGCCCTTGCTGAGCTTCATTCCATTTCTGCCTGTCCAACTCTGGCTGAATGGCAGCACAGCTTTCTGGTGTGGCAGCCGCTCACACCCAGTTTGGTGTCATCAGCAAACCTGCTGCCAGTGCCCTCTGTGCCCTCATCCAGATCATGGATGAATATATTGGAGTGAACTGGTCCCAGTACTGACCCCTGTGGGACCCCACTAGGCACAGACTTATTCAATCAAAAGGAAAAAGAGAAGGTGGAAAACGTCTTGCTGGAGTAACTCAAATTGTAAGAGAGGCTGCCTAAACCTGTAGAGAAACAGGAGTGTAGCACTGGGAGCCTGTCTCATTACTCAGGAACTGATCATGGTGTAAAGGTGACAAGGCACCGGTGGGTAAAGCCTCAACTCCCTCCCCATTACACCTTGGGCTTGTTCAGAGAATATCTGTGCAGAGTATAATTGGATTTCTGAATGTCATTGAGATCATTAGAGGGGGTAGGCATGGCCTAATTTAGTCATCTAAAGGATAGGTGGCAGCCTCTGGTAGAAGAAGTAGTCAGTGAAGAGGGATCGTTAGGTACCTTATGGTAAGAAGGAACACTTAGCACTGAGGAGGAAGCAAGTTAACCTTTAGCAACAACATCCAATACATCAAACATCTCCCCTGATAAAATGTGTTAAGGATTCTTTGGGAATTGGAATATTGGAAAGCTTCAACAAAATAGAGAGAGAAAGGAGAGGAGAAGGGGGGAGAGAGGGAAGAAGGGAGTGAGAGAGGGGAAAGAAGAAGGGAGTGAGAGAGAGGAAAGAAGAAGGAAGTGGAGACATGCAGAAGAAGGAGGGAAGGGAAAGGAAAGAAGAGGGAAGAGAAAGGAAATAAGAAGAGGGAAGAGAAAGGAAATAAGAAGAGGGGAGATAGAGGCAAGAAGAAGAGGGAAGACAGAGGCAAGAAGAAGGGAGAAGAGAGAAAAGAAGAAAGGGTAAGAGAAAGGAAAGAAGAGGGAAAGAGAGGAAGGGAAAAGGGGGAAGAGAGAGGAAAGAAGAAGGAGAAGAGAAAAGAAAGAAGAAGGGGGAAGAGAGAGGAAAGAACGGGGAAGAGAGAGGAAGGAAGGAGGGAGAGAGGAAAGAAGAAGGGGAAGATGAATGAAAGAAGAAGGGGAAGAGAGAGGAAGGGAGAAGGGGGAAAAGAGGAAAGAAGAAGGAAGAGAAAGTAAGGAAGAGGGGAAGAGAAAGGAAAGAAAGGGAGAAGAGAAAGGAAGGAAGAAGAGGGGAAGAGAAAGGGAA
The DNA here is from genome assembly GCA_013400475.1 of Tricholaema leucomelas. Taxonomy (NCBI): domain Eukaryota; kingdom Metazoa; phylum Chordata; class Aves; order Piciformes; family Lybiidae; genus Tricholaema lacrymosa; species Tricholaema leucomelas. The sequence goes on from WAAF01019999.1 coordinate 30,684, forward strand.
GACAAAGGGGAGAAGAAAAAGGGAAGAGGAAGGAGGGAAGAGAAAGAAAAGAAGGAGGAAGAGAAAGGAAAGAAGGGGAGAGAGAAAGAAAAGAGAAAGAGAAAGGAAAGAAGGGGGAAGAGAAAGGAAAGAAGGTGGAAGAGAAAGGAAAGAAGGGGAAGAGAGGAAGAAGAGAGGAGAGAAAGGAAAGAAGGGGAAGAGAAAGGAAAGAAGGGGAAGACAGGAAGAAGAGAGGAGAGAAAGAGAAAGGAAAGAAGGGGGAAGAGGAAGGAAAGAAGGGGAAGACAGGAAGAAGAGAGGAGAGAAAGGAAAGAAGGGGGAAGAGGAAGGAAAGAAGGGGAAGACAGGAAGAAGAGAGGAGAGAAAGGAAAGAAGGGGGAAGAGGAAGGAAAGAAGGGGAAGAGAGAAAGAAAAGAGGAAGAGAAAGGAAAGAAGGGGAAGAGAGAAAGAAAAGAGGAGAGAAAGAAAAAGAAAAGAAGGGGGAAGAGAAAGGAAAGAAGGGGAAGAGAGGGAGAAAAGAGGGGAGAAAGAAAAAGGAAAGAAGGGAGAAGAGAAAGGAAAGAAAAAGGGGAGGAAAGGAAGGAGAAAACTCAAGCATTTGAATTAAGCTATTAAAACATGAAGACAAAATCGAGACAGAAAAGTGTATCAGAGGAAACAAACAGGGTGGTGTGTGGAGACTGTTCTAAAGCAGTTGGTGGTGGTAAGAGCTCTCTGGCAATCTGGTTCACGTTTGAGCTAACTTGATAAAGGCTATGCATAATTTATTAGAGCCTAATTTAGTCATGAATATAAATTTTCTGCCAGTTGGGGTGGTGGTGGGGGGGAAGAATAAATCTTTATTATGCATATTTTGCAGCTCTGCTTCCTCCTTTCCTTGTTAAAATGTGCTATTATGGCACTTTCTGACTGTATCAATTATGAACCAGCAGGGACCATTAAAAAAACCAGCAGAGAAGCCTCCCAAGGCTCCTGTTTGTGCTACTGATCTACAAGGACATCTTATTTATAACCCAATAACATATTGCACTAAAATTATCCAGAGTTCCTTCCCCACTTCTAATTCTTTCTCTCTTTCCACCCCCCCCCTCCTTCCCCCCCTTCACAGATGCAGCTTTTGGGCTGATTTTTGTGGAAACTGGAAAGATTCTGTTCAAATTAAAAGCTGGCAGGAAAATGTGGTTATAGTTCACAGCTCTTTTAGCCCTTCCATTCCTGCAAGCTGGGTAGGAAAACAACCAGAGAAACAACAAACACATCTTAATAAACAAGAAAGGGTGAGGGGGGGGGGGGAGAGAGAGAAATGTCTTCCTATTAAACACTCTCAGTTCCCTTTTTCCCAGAAGACAATGAATAGAATAGAATAGAATAGAATAGAATAGAATAGAATAGAATAGAATAGAATAGAATAGAATAGAATAGAATAGAGTAGAATAGAATAAGGCAGGTTGGAAGAGACCTCCAAGATCATCCAGTCCAACCTAGCACCCAGCCCCAGCCAGTCAACCAGACCATGGCACTAAGAGCCTCATCCAGGCTTTTCTTTAACACCTCCAGCCACGGCCACTCCACCACCTCCCTGGGCAGCCCATTCCAATGCCAATCACTCTCTCTGACAACAACTTCCTCATCACATCCAGCCTGGACCTGCCCTGGCACAGCTTGAGGCTGTGTCCCCTTCTTCTGATGCTGGTTGCCTGGCAGAAGAGACCAACCTCCACCTGGCTACAACCTCCCTTCTGGTAGTTGTAGACAGCAATGAGATATGGATATGGATTAGATAGTAGGAAGAAGATATTAGATTGAATATACGAATACAGATGTATAGATAGAGAGATATAGATATAGATAGAGAGGTATAGATAGAGAGATAGAGGTAGATTAAATATTAGGAAGAAGAAATTAGATTAGATATATAGATACAGATGTATAGATAGAGGTAGAGATAGAGAGATAGAGATATAGAATCATAGAATGGTTTAGGTTGGAAGGGACCTCAAGGATCATCCAGCTCCAACCCCCTGCCATAGGCAGGGACACCTCCCACTAGAGCAGGCTGCTCAAGGCCTCATCCAGCCTGGCCTTGAACACCTCCAGGGAGGAAGCAGCCACAACCTCCCTGGGCAACCTGTGCCAGTGTCTCACCACCCTCACTGGAAAGAACTTCCTGCTAACATCCAGTCTAAATCTCCTCTCTGCCAGTTCAAACCCATTCCCCCTCGTCCTGACATTCCCAGACCTTGTCAATAGTCCCTCCCCAGCCTTCCTGTAGGCTCCCTTCAGATACTGCAAAGCCACTCTAAGGTCTCCTCGAAGCCTTCTCTTCTCCAGGCTGCAGAGCCCCAACTCTCTCAGCCTGTCCTCATAGCAGAGCTGCTGCAGCCCTCTGAGCATCTTCGTGGCTCTCCTCTGGACCCGCTCCAGCAGTTCCATGTCCTTCTTGTGTTGGGGGCTCCAGAACTGCACACAGTACTCCAGGTGGGGTCTGAGGAGAGCAGAGTAAAGGGGGAGAATCCCCTCCCTTGCCCTGCTGCCCACACTGCTCTTGCTGCAGCCCAGCACAGGGTTGCTGTCTGGGCTGCATGTGCACACTGCAGGCTCATGTTGAGCTTTTCGTCAACCCAGACCCCCAGGTCCTTCTCCTCAGGGCTGCTCTCAGCCATTCACCACCCAGCCTGTATCTGTGCCTGGGATTGCACCGACCCAGGTGCAGGACCTTACACTTGGCCTTGTTAAACGTCATGAGGTTGGCCTGGGCCCACCTCTGCAGCCTGTCCAGGTCCCTCTGGATGCCATCCCTGCCCTCCAGCAAGTCAGCTGTGCCACACAGCTTGGTGTCATCTGCAAACTTGCTGAGGGTGCACTCAATTCCTCTGTCCATGTCACTGACAAAGATGTTACAGAGCACTGGGCCCAGCACTGACCCCTGAGGAACACCACTTGGCACCGGTCGCCAGGTGGACATTGTGCCCTTGATATAGATTAGATATTAGGAAGAAGATAGTAGATTAGACATATAGATACAGATGTATACTTATAGATAGAGAGACAGAGGAATAGAATAGAATAGAATAGAATAGAATAGAATAGAATAGAATAGAATAAATCAGGTTGGAAGAGACCTCCAAGCTCATCCAGTCCAACCTAGCACCCAGTTCTATCCAGTCAACCAGACCATGGCACTAAGTGCCTCAGAGAGAGATAGATTAGATATTAGGAAGGAGATATTGGATTAGATATATAGATACAGATGTATAGACAAAGAGACAGAGATACAGATATAGATTAGATATTAGGAAGGAGATACTGGATTAGATATATAGATACAGATATATAGATAGAGAGACAGAGATATAGATTAGATATTAGGAAGGAGATATTGGATTAGATATATAGATAGAGATATATAGACAGAGAGACAGAGATATAGATTAGATATTAGGAAGGAGATACTGGATTAGATATATAGATAGAGATATATAGACAGAGAGACAGAGATATAGATTAGATATTAGGAAGGAGATATTGGATTAGATATATAGATAGAGATATATAGACAGAGAGACAGAGATATAGATTAGGTATTAGGAAGGAGATATTGGATTAGATATCTAGATACAGATATATAGATAGAGATAAATAGAGATATAGATACAGCTATTAGGAAGGAGATATTAGATTAGATATATAAATACAAATGTATAGGTAGAGATAAAGATATGGAGAGATACAGATAGAGATTAGATATTAGGAAGAAGATATTAGAGTAGATCTATAGATACAGATATATAGATATGAATAGAGATTTATAGAGATAGAGATTAGATATTAGGAAGAAGATATTAGATTAGACATATAGATATAGATAGATAGAGATATATAGAGATAGAGATTAGATGTTAGGAAGAAGATATTTAGATATATAGGTACACATATAGAGATAGATTAGATATTAGGAAGGAGATAATTGAATTAGATATATAGAATCAGATATATAGATAGAGATAGAGAGATAGATTAGATATTAAGGAGGAGATGTTAGATTAGATATATAAATACAGATGTATAGATAGAGAGAGATAAATTAGATATTAGGAAGAAGATATTGAGTTAGATATATAGATAGAGGTAGAGAGATAGAGATATAGATTAGATATTAGGAGGAAGTTCTTTCCAGTCAGGATGGACAGACATTGCAGTAGGTTGCCCAGGGAGGTCGTGGATGCCCCTTCCCCAGAGGTGTCCAAAGGCAGGCTGGATGAAACCTTGACCAACTAGGAGGAAGTTCTTTCCAGTGAGGATGGAGAGACACTGCAATAGGTTGCCCAGGGAGGTCGTGGATGCCCCTTTCCCAGAGGTGTACAAAGCCAGCCCAGGTGAGACCTTGAGCAACCTGAGCTAGCGGAAGGTGTTCACTGGATGATATTTAAAGTCCCTTCCAATCCAAACCATTCCATGACCCTGGAAACTACAGAGCAGTCAGTCTCACTGCTGTGCCTGGAAAGATCATGGAGCAGATCCTCCTGAAGGCTCTGCAAAAGCAAATGGAAAACCAGGCAGAGGTGACTGGTGGCAACCAGCAATGGCTGCACTAAGGGCAAATCATGCCTGACAAATTTGGTGGCTTTTTATGATGTAGTCACAGCTGCAATGGACAGGGGAAGGGCAACTGACGTCGTCTACCTGGACCTGAGTAAGGCATTCGACTCTGTCCCACATGACATCCTGGTCACCAAACTGGCAAAGCACAGACTGGATGTGTGGAGCACTCACTGGGTAAGGAATGGGCTGGATGGTGGCATGCAGAGAGTGGTGATCAATGGCACAATGTCCACCTGGCGACCGGTGCCAAGTGGTGTTCCTCAGGGGTCAGTGCTGGGACCAGTGCTCTTTAACATCTTTGTCAGTGATATGGACAGAGGAATTGAGTGCACCCTCAGCAAGTTTGCAGATGACACCAAGCTGTGTGGCACAGCTGACTTGCTGGAGGGCAGGGATGCCATCCAGAGGGACCTGGACAGGCTGGAGAGGTGGGCCCAGGCCAACCTCATGACGTTTAACAAGGCCAAGTGTAAGGTCCTGCACCTGGGTCGGTGCAATCCCAGGCACAGATACAGGCTGGGTGGTGAATGGCTGAGAGCAGCCCTGAGGAGAAGGACCTGGGGGTCTGGGTTGACGAAAAGCTCAACATGAGCCTGCAGTGTGCACATGCAGCCCAGACAGCAACCCTGTGCTGGGCTGCATCAAGAGCAGTGTGGCCAGCAGGGCAAGGGAGGGGATTCTCCCCCTTTACTCTGCTCTCCTCAGACCCCACCTGGAGTACTGTGTGCAGTTCTGGAGCCCCCAGCACAAGAAGGACATGGAACTGCTGGAGCCAGTCCAGAGGAGAGCCACGAAGATGCTCAGAGGGCTGCAGCAGCTCTGCTATGAGGACAGGCTGAGAGAGTTGGGGCTCTGCAGCCTGGAGAAGAGAAGGCTTCGAGGAGACCTTAGAGTGGCTTTCCAGTATCTGAAGGGAGCCTACAGGAAGGCTGGGGAGGGACTATTGACAAGGTCTGGTAATGTCAGGACGAGGGGGAATGGGTTTGAACTGGCAGAGGGGAGATTTAGACTGGATGTTAGGAGGAAGTTCTTTACAGTGAGGGTGGTGAGACACTGGCACAGGTTGCCCAGGGAGGTTGTGGATGCTTCTTCCCTGGAGACGTTTAAGGCCAGGCTGGATGAGGCCTTGAGCAGCCTGCTCTAGTGGGAGGTGTCCCTGCCTATGGCAGGGGGTTGGAGCTGGATGATCCTTGAGGTCCCTTCCAACCTAAACCATTCTATGATTCTATGATTCTATGAAGGTGTGAACTCTCTGTGCAATTTAAAAGAGCCTTACTTTATGGTTATATAAATATATTTTAAAGGCAGCAACAAAGGGTCTAGCAACAATAAGGAGAAAGAGGAACCTACTAAATGCACTAAAAGCTTTTGCTGAGTCCAGCAAAAGAGATGAATGAGAAGGAATATGATTACTGTTCTCTAAGTGCATCAGCTGAGGGGCTGCTGGGGAGAGAAACTGTTCAACTAAGCAATGCTGGCACAGAAACAAATCTGTACAGATTGACCATAAATAAATTTAGGCTGACAACCAACCTCTTCTAGGCGTACCAAAGCACAGCTAGGATGGTTAAAGCAGAGCAAAACCTCTGCTTTTAAGTGGAACTTGATCAGGCAGTGCTGTGTATTACATAAAGAGGTTCTCATGACAGCCTGTGGCTAGACTTCAGCACGTGGGAAAGCCTTTCCAATTCAATATCTTTAGGGCTGAGATTTGCTTTCACACAAATGGGGCAAATAAAAATAAGACATGAGCCTTCAGTAGAAAGGCAACAGAACAATGCCTCTGGGCTTCTCACAACACGTACATAACGAGGCCAAGGGCAGGCTTCTGCACTTTGGCCACAACAACCCCAAGCAGCACTACAGGCTAGGGACAGAGTGGCTGAGAGCAGCCAGGAGGAAAGGGACCTGGGGATACTGGTGGATGGTAGGCTGAAGATGAGCCAGCAGTGTGCCCAGGTGGGCAAGAAAGCAAATGGCATCCTGGGCTGGCTCAGGAGCAGTGTGGCCATCAGGAAGAGGGAGGTTATTCTGCCCCTGTACTCAGCACTGCTCAGGCCACACATTGAGTACTGTGTCCAGTTCTGGGCTCCTCCATTGCAGAGAGATGTTGAGGTGCTGGAAGGTGTTGAGAGAAGGGCAACAAAGCTGGTGAGGGGCCTGGAACACAAAGCCTATGGAGAGAGGCTGAGGGAGCTGGGGGTGTGCAGCCTGCAGAAGAGGAGGCTCAGGGCAGAGCTCATTGCTGTCTAAAACTACCTGAAAGGAGGCTGTAGCCAGCTGAGGTTGGTCTCTTCTCCCAGACAACCAGCAACAGGACAAGGGGACACAGCCTCAAGCTGTGCCAGGGCAGGTCCAGGCTGGATGTGATGAGGAAGTTGTTGTCAGAGAGAGTGATTGGCATTGGAATGGGCTGCCCAGGGAGGTGGTGGAGTGGCCGTGGCTGGAGGTGTTCAGGAAAAGCCTGGATGAGGCACTTAGTGCCATGGTCTGGTTGACTGGATAGGGCTGGGTGCTAGGTTGGACTGGATGATCTTGGAGGTCTCTTCCAACTTGGTTGATTCTAATCTATTCTAATCTATAAAGAGGATGAAAAGAGGCTGAGAAACAAAACAAAGGTGAGGGGAGTCACCATCCCTGGAGATGTTGAAGCCAAGCCTGGCTGGAGCCGCTTAGTGCCGTGGTGTAGTTGATTGGCCAGGGCTGGGTGCTAGGTTGGGCTGGCTGAGCTTGGAGCTCTCTGCCAACCTGCTTGGTTCTATGATTCTATGTCATTCTGCCCCTGCACTCTACACTGGTGAGACCTCACCTTGAGCATCATGTTCAGTTTTGAGCTCTTCAAGAAACATATTGAGGTGTTGGATCCAGAGGAGAGCAATGACACTGGAGAAGGCTGATGAGGAGAGGCTGCATGAGCTGCGAGGGTTCAGCCTGGAGAAGAGGATACTCAAGTGGGACCTTATCACACTCTCTAGTTACTCGAAAGGAAGGCATAGTAAGGTGGGAGTCAGGCTCTGCTGCCAGGCAACTTGTGGCAAGGAGAGGGCATGGCCTGAAGCTGTGCAGGGGATGATTGGGTTGGATGTTAGGAATCAATTATTCATGGAAAAGGCAGTTAGTGGAATGGGCTGCCCAGGGAGGTGGTGGAGTTGCCATCCTTGGAGGTGTTTAAGGAAAGGCTGGATGTGGCACTTAGTGCCATGGTCTGGTCAATGTATTTTAGCCACTGCTGTAAAGAACTCTTCAGAAATGTCTCTGACTGTCATAGAATGATAGAAACAACCAGGTTGGAAGAGAGCTCCAAGCTCACCCAGTCCAACCTAGCATCCAGCTCTGTCCAATCAACTACACCATGGCACTAAGTGGCCCCAGCAGGCTTGGCTTCAACATCTCCAGGGATGGTGACTCCACCACCTCCCTGGGCAGCCCATTCCAATGCCAATCACTCTCTCTGACAACAACTTCCTCATCACATCCAGCCTATACCTGTCCTGGCACAACTTGGGACTGTGTCCCCTTGTTCTGGTGCTGGTTTCCTAGCAGAGGAGACCAACCCCACCTGGCTACAGCCTCCTTTCAGGTAGTTGTAGACAGCAACGAGGTCACCCCTGAGCCTCCTCTTCTGCAGGCTGCACACCCCCAGCTCCCTCAGCCTCCCTTTATAGGGTTTGTGTTCCAGGCCTCTCACCAGCTTCCTTGCCCTTCTCCAGACACTTTCCAGCTGCTCCACACCTCTCTCTAATTGAGGAGCCAGTGATCCCAGAGCAAGTCCAGCAACCTTCTCTAGACATGCTCTTAAGTTTTTAAGGCTCCTGCACAGAAACCCTTGGACTGCAAACAAGAGCTTTGCTGGCACACCCTGATGTGCTGGGCATGGCAGGCACAGGGAAGTGTCAAGCAGCCCTCATTAGAAAGGAGAAGTGTTTTATTCCTGAAGAGTCATAGAATCATAGAATCATAGAATGGTTTGGGTTGGAAGGGACCTCAAGGATCATCCAGCTCCAACCCCCTGCCATAGGCAGGGACACCTCCCACTAGAGCAGGCTGCTCAAGGCCTCATCCAGCCTGGCCTTAAACACCTCCAGGGAGGAAGCAGCCACAACCTCCCTGGGCAACCTGTGCCAGTGTCTCACCACTCTCACTGTAAAGAACTTCCTCCTAACATCCAGTCTAAATCTCCCCTCTGCCAGTTCAAACCCATTCCCCCTCGTCCTGACATTCCCAGACCTTGTCAATAGTCCCTCCCCAGCCTTCCTGTAGGCTCCCTTCAGATACTGCAAGGCCACTCTAAGGTCTCCTCGAAGCCTTCTCCTCTCCAGGCTGCAGAGCCCCAACTCTCTCAGCCTGTCCTCAGAGCAGAGCTGCTGCAGCCCTCTGAGCATCTTTGTGGCTCTCCTCTGGACTCGCTCCAGCAGTTCCATGTCCTAAATCACTCTCTCTGCCAACAGCTTCCTCCTAACATCCAGCCTAGACCTCCTCTGGCACACCTTGGGGCTGTGTCCCCTTGTTCTGTTGCTGGTTGCCTGACAGAAGAGCCCAATCCCACCTGGCTACAACCTTTCAGTGGCACCTTCCAAAAAATGACAGCTGTGTGTGGAGAAGCAGCACTGCTGGGGCCATGCCTCAAATACTCTGCTTAGTTCTGCATCCTTCAGTGTAAGAAGAAAAATGACTCTAGCTGAGATCTCTGCCTCTGCAGAGTGACACCAACACTTTGACAGCCCAGGTGAGCTGCCAGGGGCTAGATACCTCTTTTATGATCTTAATTTTGAGGCTAACAGTAGTAGCAGGATGCCCTTCCCTCCTCCTTTGCAAACAGCAAGGTGTGTTCTCCACTGCAGTAAATGCCTGCCACGTCTGCCCCTTCTGCAGGTACTTCAGCTGCTAAACTCTACCAAGCTCAACTCAGAGGGGGTTTAAACCTCCAATTTGGTTGCAGTGAGGGAAATCCACCCCTGCTGGGCTTTAAGCTGTAAACCTTCGAGCTCAGAAGCAGGATATTTGCTGTTTGATTTGAGGAAGATTAAGGGAGCCAAAAAAAAAAGGAGAAGGAAACTGTCTGTGCCATAAAAGCTGCCTCAAATGTCATCCAAAGAGGCAGTAAAAAGGTGGGGCAAAGCCTGAGCAGTGCATCAGGAGGGTTTTTTGGCTTCTAATAATGAGGTGGGAAACTGCAGGGCAGATAATCAGCACTGATTGTCAGAAGGTCGTTGGAGAACTGATTGGCTTCCAGAACGTCTGGCATGTTCTGCAAAGGAGCTCTCACACTGCCTCCAAGCCACTCTAAATCAACTAATACCAGGATAAATAATTCATAGATTCATTGGATGGTTTAGGTTGGAGGAGACCTTAAAGATCATCTAGTTCCAACCTCCTTGCCACGGGCAGGGACACCTCCCACGAGATGAGATGGATCAAGGTCTCCTCCAACGTAGCCTTGACCACCGCCATGGAGGGGAAAGACAAAACCTCCCTGGGAAACCTGTTCCAGTGTCTCACTCCCAGTACTGTAGAGTTTCTTCCTAGCCTCCAGTATAAATTTACTCTCCTCAAGCTTCAACCCATTCCCCCAGCTGCTAATGATATGTAGGAGATGTTGTCTTTCCCTAGGAAGATAAAAACATGCTGGATACAACCAATGCCCTAAACTGGAATCATAGAATCATAGAATAAAACAGTTTGGAAGAGAGCTCCAAGCTCCTCCAGCCCAACCTAGCCCCCAGCCCTGCCCAACCAACCAGACCATGGCACTAAGTGCCCCAGCCAGGCTTGGCTTCAACACCTCCAGCCACGGCCACTCCACCACCTCCCTGGGCAGCCCATTCCAATGCCAATCACTCTCTCTGACAACAACTTCCTCATCACATCCAGCCTAGACCTGCCCTGGCACAGCTTCAGGCTGGGTCCCCTTCTTCTGCTGCTGGCTGCCTGGCAGCAGAGCCCAACCCCAGCTGGCTACAGCCTCCCTGCAGGCAGCTGCAGACAGCAATGAGCTCTGCCCTGAGCCTCCTCTGCTGCAGGCTGCACACCCCCAGCTCCCTCAGCCTCTCCTCACAGGGCTGTGCTCCAGGCCCCTCCCCAGCCTTGCAGCCCTTCTCTCAACACCTTCCAGCACCTCAACATCTCTCTGCAATGGAGGAGCCCACAACTGGACACAGCACTCCAGGTGTGTCCTGAGCAGTGCTGAGCACAGGGGCAGAAGAACCTCCCTTGTCCTGCTGCCCACACTGCTCCTGAGCCAGCCCAGGATGCCATTGGCTCTGCTGCCCACCTGGGCACTGCTGCCTCCTCTTCAGCTCCTCTCTGCCAGCACCCTCAGGGCCCTCTCTACCTGGCTGCTCTCAGCCACTTTGTCCCCAGCCTGCAGTGCTGCTTGGGGTTGTTGTGGCCAAAGTGCAGAACCCTGCCCTTGGCCTTGTTCAGTCTCATCCCCTGGGCCTTTGCCCACCCATCCAGCCTGGCCAGGTCCCTCTGCAGATCCACAGCTCCACACCTGCTCCTAGAGACATTTAAACCTGTTATGTTTTTTAAACCTTCTGCCACTGCCAAATTGCCAGAGGAATTGGCAGTTTCCTGCAGCAAACTGGACTCAACTACATAAGCTCCTTTCTATGTCTGTGGCAAGTGAAGTCTCATGGCTTTCTCTAGTACTCTGTTGTCTATTTACATCTTATTTAAGCTTTGCAAGGTTTTTTAAACCATTGAGGGCTTCTGTATAATTATGAGGTTGGATAATTCCAAGCAATTGTGGTATAGCCACTGAAATTCTGAAAGCTGCCTCCTCTCTGATGCTTTTCAGAGCCTTAAAAGCCAAATACAATTGAGACTTGACATCTGGTAGAGTTATTAATTCCACCAGCAGCTGAGCAAACATAAAAGATTCTTCTTCTAAACAGCAAACAAGCTGACATTTTGCAAAGTCTTATTCACTGTTTCAGCTGCTGGTGTGGGCTGGAGAAGCCCACAATAACCAGGGAGAATCTGGATGCTGTACAAAACAAAAGTATCTGCTAAATTACAAAGGCAGCAGATGTTTCAGCATTTATTTCTCTGGAAACCCCTCTGCTTTCATGCATTTCCAGGTCAAACATTCAGCCTGTGATATCTTTCCTCCTGTTCATCTCAGCTGCGTATTCAACTCCGCAGCAGGTAGAACATTTTGCTCTGCTGCCCTGTAACAATGTCTCAGGCAGAGCAGAGATGTGCTACAGCTACTAACCCAGAGCTGCAGTTACTAACC
>WAAF01019999.1:43199-69320 GCA_013400475.1 Tricholaema leucomelas
AGAGACATAGAGAGATAGATATAGAGAGAGAGAGAGAGAGAGATAGGTAGATAGAGATATAGATATATATAGAGAGAGAGATATAGAGAGAGATAGAGACAGAGAGATAGATAGATAGATAGAGATATAGAGATAGAGAGATAGAGATAGATATATAGAGAGATAGAAATAGCTATATAGAGAGATAGATATAGATAGATAAATAGATAGAGAGATAGATATAGATAGAGAGATAGAGACAGATAGATAGATAGAGATAGAGAGATAGAGAGATAGAGAGAGATAGATATATAGAGAGATAGAGAGATAGAGAAATAGCTATATAGAGAGATAGATATAGATAGATAGATAGAGAGATAGATATAGATGGAGATATAGAGTTAGATAGATAGAGAGAAATAGATATATAAATAGATAGATATAGATAGAGAATTTGATATATAGAGATAGATAGATTGATTGATTGATTGATTGATTGATTTTAAAGTAAGCCAGAAAGCCCAACACAACACTTAGCGAAAGGAGGAACATTGTCAGGAGCATTTAAGGCTGGCATTCCTGCGCTTGCAGGCTCTTGCAGTCCATGTTCTGAATGATAAGTGGTTCTTAAATAACCACTCAGCAGCTGAAGAGCCCATCAGGAAGATAGAGCTTGCAGTCCAAAGGTCAAATCCTTTCCCACAGCCAGATTTCTAGCTGGATGTCTGCATCGGCTATGTGAGTATGCACACATTGGCAGCAGCAAAGCTGCTACCCTCGGAAAGTAGGTCATGAGAAATCTAACTCGAAAGGTTTCTCTTAATTTTTTTTGTTGTATATTTTCATTGCCTCGATTTTAACTAGAAGTAACAGAGCCTGTTTGTGAAGATGCTGGCAGTAGGCACAGCACTTTTCACACAGCTATAGCCCAGCGAAGAGCCAACAGCAAAAGCTTTCTCATCCAGGAGTCACAGTCTCTTGCTAGCCAAAAAAAAAAGAGAGAGATGGAGAGAGATAATGAAGAGCTACACAGGTTTGGCATTTGGAACCATCTGCTTCCCACCTGCCTTCTAATACAAAATTTATTCTCTTTTTTGTTTCTTAGAGGGGAAAAAAAAAGTGACATGTAAAAGTCACAGGAAATTTGTTCTTTTCTTTACTGCTTTCTCCTCTTTTCAGAGAAAAATAAGCTTGGAGTTTACAGCACTGATATTAAATCTTCCCTGTCCTCCCAGATAGTCAGGGAGAGGGAAGGGGGATGCACATTGCCCTGACAGTTAAAGATGGGAAATCTTTGTGTTTCAGCAGATGAAGGCAGCAGCAGGCTTTAAAAGCCAGAGACCTCATCCAGAAATCAAAAGCCAAGAGAGGGAATGATGTGGTTCTGCAGAGCAGTGACTGCAATACTCTGCTAGCAAAAGGGAAATAACAACTCTGTTGCTGTTCTGGGGCTTACTACTCAAAATAGGGAGGACCTCATCAGCTAGAGTTAGGTTTTCTCCTGTGTGCATCTGAACCCTGGACAGAGGAATTGAGTGCACCCTCAGCAGGTTTGCAGATGACACCAAGCTGTGTGGCACAGGTGACTTGCTGGAGGGCAGGGATGCCATCCAGAGGGACCTGGACAGGCTGCAGAGGTGGGCCCAGGCCAACCTCATGACATTTAACAAGGCCAAGTGTAAGGTCCTGCATCTGGGTCAGCACAATCCCAGGCACAGCTCCAGGCTGGGTGGTGAATGGCTGAGAGCAGCCCTGAGGAGAAGGACCTGGGGGTCTGGGTCGACGAAAAGCTCAACATGAGCCTGCAGTGTGCACATGCAGCCCAGACAGCAACCCTGTGCTGGGCTGCATCAAGAGCAGTGTGGCCAGCAGGGCAAGGGAGGGGATTCTCCCCCTTTACTCTGCTCTCCTCAGACCCCACCTGGAGTACTGTGTGCAGTTCTGGAGCCCCCAACACAAGAAGGACATGGAACTGCTGGAGCGAGTCCAGAGGAGAGCCACGAAGATGCTCAGAGGGCTGCAGCAGCTCTGCTATGAGGACAGGCTGAGAGAGTTGGGGCTCTGCAGCCTGGAGAAGAGAAGGCTTCGAGGAGACCTTAGAGTGGCTTTCCAGTATCTGAAGGGAGCCTACAGGAAGGCTGGGGAGGGACTATTGACAAGGTCTGGTAATGTCAGGACGAGGGGGAATGGGTTTAAACTGGAAGAGGGGAGATTTAGACTGGATGTTAGGAGGAAGTTCTTTACAGTGAGGGTGGTGAGACACTGGCACAGGTTGCCCAGGGAGGTTGTGGATGCTTCCTCCCTGGAGGTGTTTAAAGCCAGGCTGGATGAGGCCTTGAGCAGCCTGCTCTAGTGGGAGGTGTCCCTGCCTATGGCAGGGGGTTGGAGCTGGATGATCCTTGAGGTCCCTTCCAACCTAAACCATTCTATGATTCTATGATTCTAGGTAGCAGATGTGAATGTGAAGCTCATCAGGCAGAAGATGATACTTAAAGATATCACAAGATAACACAAGCAGGACATGGAACTGTTAGAGTGAGTCCAGAGGAGGCCACCAAGATGCTGAGAGGGATGGAACACCTCTGTTATGAGGACAGGATATTAGAGTTGCAGCTCTGCTGTCTGGAGAAAAGAAGGATTTGAGGAGATCTTGGAGTGGCCTTCCAGTACCTGAAGTGGACTACAGGAAGGCTGGGGAGGGACTATTGACAAGGTCTTGTAATGACAGGACGAGGGGGAACGGGTTTAAACTGGCAGAGGGGAGATTCAAACTGGATGTTAGGAAAGGGATCTTTGCAGTGAGGGTGGTGAGACACTGACACTGGTTTCCCAGGGAGGTTATGGATAAGAGAAGCACAGAATATGATCTTTGATCCCATTCAGCCATTCTGTGCTCCACAACCTTCCTGGAAGTGTTCCAGGCCAGGCTGGATGAGTCCTTGAGCAGTCTGTGCTGGTGGGAGGTGTCCCTACCCATGGATGATCTTTAAGGTCAACCCAACCCACTCCATGAAGCTCTGCATCAGATTTTGGGTAAAGGACACAGCACAGCTCTTTAGTTGTTCCTCTCCACAAACCATTACTGCCCTCCCTTTCTTCCCATTGTCCAAGGGGACACAGTCTCAAGCTGTGCCAGGGAAGGTTCAGGCTGGATGTTAGGATGAAGTTGTTGCCAGAGAGAGTGATTGGCATTGGAATGGGCTGCCCAGGGAGGTGGTGGAGTGGCTGTGGCTGGAGGTGTTGAAGCCAAGCCTGGCTGGGGCACTTAGTGCCATGGTCTGGTTGGTTGGGCAGGGCTGGGTGCTAGGCTGGGCTGGATGATCTTGGAGCTCTCTTCCAACCTGCTTGATTCTATGATTCTATGAACAGCCTGGATGAGGCACTTAGTGCCATGGTCTGGTTGACTGGATAGGGCTGGGTGCTAGGTTGGCCTGGCTGAGCTTGGAGGTCTCTTCCAACCTGGCTGGTTCTGTGATTCTATATCTATGTATACTGGAGGAGTGTTTTACTTTGGCTAAGAGCCCAGAAATCTACATCTTCTAGAGGTCAAGTTCATGATGAAATGGCTTGGGACTAGTTTAAAGCTTGAGGCAGTTCAGTACTTCAAACTTAATGAAAATATTTCAGGAGAGTGCCATTATGATTTGGTGTTCCACTGATGCTGGAGAAGATATTCAAACAGAAGCCTGTTAAGGAAATGAACTTCTTCATTAACTCAGCAGATGGCTACGATCCAAAGGGGCTGCAAAAATATTTACAGTAGCTTCATTGTTTCTGCTGTATTTAACTTCCACCATTTGGCCAGAAAAAGACTGATTGGTAATGGGAAAGGAAGGGAGGTTAATGGTTAAATAAGATGTGTGTTTGAAAGGAGAACCAGAACGTCTGAGTGGCTCTGATAGATCTGTTTGAAGTGCTGCATGAAATCAGTTCACTTCAGGGGAAATAAATGCACTCTGATAGCAGCAAAACTGCAGCTGATTCTTTCTTACAAGGAAACTGTCCTCTGAAAAAGCATTAACTAAGTGAGCCTTAGAACAACATCCCTGAAAAAGTTAATGTCCCTCTGGGCAGTTTTTCCTTGGTTACACAATGGACTTCAACTGTATATACATAGAGAATCAGAGCAACATAGAATCAACCAGGTGGGAAGAGACCTTCAAGCTCATCCAGTCCAACCTAGCACCCAGCCCTGTCCAGTCAACCAGACCATGGCACTAAGTGCCTCATCCAGGCTTTGCTTGAACACCCCCAGGGATGGTGACACCACCACATATGTATATATACACACACAAAAATAAGGCATCACAGGTCACAGGATGTTAGGGGTTGGAAGGGACCCAAAGAGATCATCGAGTCCAACCCCTCTGCCATAGCAGGACCAGACAATGTAGCTCAGGTCACACAGGAACACATCCAGACAGGTCTTGAAAGCCTCCAGAGAAGGAGACTCAGAACCTCTCTGGGCAGCCTGTGCCAGTGCTCTGGGACCCTTCCAGGCAAGAAGTTCCCCCTTGTGTTGAGCTGCAACCTCCTGTGCTGCAGCTTCCGTCTGTTGCTGCTTGTCCTACCCCAGGGAGCAGTGAGCAGAGCCTGTCCCCCCCCTCCTGACCCCCAGCCCTCAGAGATTTAGAAGCATTGATTAAATCCCCTCCCAGTCTACTCTTCTCCAGACTAAGCAGCTCCAGG
Source organism: Tricholaema leucomelas (assembly GCA_013400475.1). Classification (NCBI taxonomy): domain Eukaryota; kingdom Metazoa; phylum Chordata; class Aves; order Piciformes; family Lybiidae; genus Tricholaema lacrymosa; species Tricholaema leucomelas. Next base: position 47,868 of record WAAF01019999.1, read on the forward strand.
TCCCTCAGCCTCTCCTCATCAGGCAGTGCTCCAATCATCCTCCTAACCCTCTGTTGGACCCTCTCCTGTAGATCCTTGTCCCTCTTCAACTGGGGACCATCATCTGCCAGAAGAGAAGAGAAGTGATTTAACCAGTTAAAGCTTACAGGAATTGCCCTTTCTCTATGGGCAACTTCCATGTCAGAGTAAGATGTTAGATGAAGAAGAGGAGGCCTCCAGGAGACCTCCTCATATTCTACACCTACCTGAAAGGATGCAGGAGGCAGAGAGGTTGGCGCTGGTCTCTTCTCACAGGTCATTAGTGACAGAAGAAGCAGGAATGGTCTCAGGCTGCAATGGGGTAGGATTAGATCAGACATCAGGAAACATTTTTCATGGGAGGAGTAGCCAGACTTTGGAATGGGCTGCCCAGAGAGGTGGCTCAGTCACCATCCCTGGATGTGTTTGGAAGTTGTTTGGGTACAGTGCTCGGAGATACGGTTTAAGGGTGAACTTTACGGAGTCAGTGGTTGGATGTGTTGTTGCCATAGGTCTTTTCCAACTTGAATGATTCTGTGGCAGAGATAAGTGTCTTAGTATTGGCATATTGCAGTCATACTCAGATCTTCCTGTCCCTAACAGGTCTCCCTCTAAAGCTTCTATTCCCCAGGCTGAACAGCCCCTGGTGCTTTCACCAGGGAGTATGAAAGCCGTTCAGAATCGCTCACACAATAAAGAGCTAAATCTACACAGCTAATGGAGAGGAAACAACTTCAAAAGCTTCTGGGTTTTTTTTTTCCCCAGCTTCTCACCTTTAAGCAGCAGACACAGCTCTGCCTTCAGTTTATCTGTGGGAGTCACTACAGGAAGCACACTGCAATTGTTGTCGTTTCACAAGCAGGATTGGCCCACGAGGAAAGCTTTGGAATGCTGCTGTAGGAAAACACAGCAATACCTGCGGGGAACAAAGAGCAAAGCTAGGGAGATGCTGAGGGGACTGCAGCACTGCCTGATGAGGAAATGCTGAGAGCCCTGGGGCTGGTCAGTCTGCAGAGGAGAAGGCTGAAAGGGGATTTGAGCAATGTCTGTAAATATCTGGGTGCTGGGGGTCAGGAAGGAAGGGACAGGGATAATTTCTGCTCACTTGTGCCCTGGCATAGGACAAGGGCCAAGGGACAGAAAATGCAGCACAGGAAGTTCCACCTCAACATGAGCAGGAAGTTCTTGACCGGGAAGGTGAGAGAGCCCTGGTACAGGCTGCCCACAAAGGTTGTGGACTCTCCTTCTCTGGAGCCCTTCCAGCCTTCAAATAGTCATAGAATGATAGAATTAACCAGGTTGGCAGAGAGCTCCAAGCTCATCCAGTCCAACCTAGCACCCAGCCCTGCCCAACCAACCAGACCATGGCACTAAGTGCCCCAGCCAGGCTTGGCTTCAACACCTCCAGCCACGGCCACTCCACCACCTCCCTGGGCAGCCCATTCCAATGCCAATCACTCTCTCTGACAACAACTTCCTCAGCACATCCAGCCTGGACCTGCCCTGGCACAGCTTGAGGCTGTGTCCCCTTCTTCTGCTGCTGGCTGCCTGGCAGCAGAGCCCAACCCCAGCTGGCTACAGCCTCCCTGCAGGCAGCTGCAGACAGCAATGAGCTCTGCCCTGAGCCTCCTCTGCTGCAGCCCGCACACCCCCAGCTCCCTCAGCCTCTGCTCTTCTACACGGGTCAGCCCATGTGCAGGAGGACCTCCTTTTGCTGCCTCCCTTCAAGCCTGTAGGGCAGGGGGTGGGGAAGCAGGTTTTCAGGCCAAGGAGTGAGAGGGAGAAGAGAGGAATTTGGGCTACCCCAGGACCGTTGTTGTTCATGCTCTGGATTCCCCCTTTTTGTATTCATTCAAGAGCCCTTCACACTACTGAAGAAAAGCACCATTAGGGCTGCTTCTTTTGCAGCAGATTTGTGTCCTGGCCATTACACCAATTCAACATCCCATGGCATGGTTTCAGCTGGATGCTCTGTGCTTGATGCACTCAAATGGAATGTTCCTAATTGTACTGTGCCCCTTTTTATTACCTCTCTGCATAATTTTCTAACAGCCAGGGGAATGTTTTGCCACCTAAGTGATTGTGTATTGCTGCTCTGCTGTTGTGCACAATCAAACAGCTGTTGCATAAGGAATGTTGCAAAGGTGACTGCATTTTATTGTGCTCAGGGAATACCTTTGCTGGTATTATAAGGATAACCCTGAGACAAATTGTGCTTATCATGTGTGTCTCCTCACCTTCACTCTGCCCACTAATCTGTGCCCCTTAGAGCTCTGTCTAGTTCACCTGAACTTTCTAACTAGCTTCCAAAAAGTCATTTGAAGGGGTACTCACAGCCTCACAGTCTCACAGTATCACCAAGGTTGGAAGAGACCTCACAGATCATCAAGTCCAACCCTTCACCACAGAGCTCAAGGCCAGACCATGGCACCAAGTGCCACGTCCAATCCTGCCTTGAACAGCTCCAGGGACGGCGACTCCACCACCTCCCTGGGCAGCCCATTCCAGTAGCCAATGACTCTCTCACTGAAGAACTTTCTCCTCACCTCAAGCCTAAATTTCCCCTGGCGCAGCTTGAGGCTGTGTCCTCTTGTTCTGGTGCTGGCTGCCTGAGAGAAGAGAGCAACCTCCTCCTGGCTACAACCACCCCTCAGGTAGTTGTAGACAGCAATAAGGTCTCCCCTGAGCCTCCTCTTCTCCAGGCTAAACAATCCCAGCTCCCTCAGCCTCTCCTCGTAGGGCTGTGCTCGAGGCCTCTCACCAGCCTCGTTGCCCTTCTCTGGACACGTTCAAGCATCTCAATGTCCCTCTTAAACTGGGGGGCCCAGAACTGGACACAGTACTCAAGGTGTGGTCTAACCAGTGCAGAGTACAGGGGCAGAATGACCTCCCTGCTCCTGCTGGCCACACCATTCCTGATGCAGGCCAGGATGCCATTGGCTCTCTTGGCCACCTGGGCACACTGCTGGCTCATGTTCAGGCGGGTATCAATCAGCACCCCCAGATCCCTCTCTGTCTGGCTGCTCTCAGCCACTCCGACCCCAGCCTGTATCTCTGCATGGGGTTGTTGTGGCCAAAGTGCAGCCCCTGGCACTTGGAGCCATTGAATGCCATCCCCTTGGACTCTGCCCATCTGTCCAGGCGGTCAAGGTCCCGCTGCAGAGCCCTTCTGCCCTCCAGCCCAGCCACATCTGCCCCCAGCTTGGTGTCACCTGCAAACTTGCTGATGATTGACTCGATTCCTGGGCACAAAAAGCTCTCTCTTGCCACAGGCTTAGCTAAGCGTAGCGAATGGGCAGGATTCAACTGATTTCCAGTCTTGCTTCTGAATCCACACTAAGGCAAAGGACACACAGGTTGCAGGGTCGTCCAGGGTTGGAAGAGACCCAAAGAGATCAAATCCAAACCCCCTGCCACAGCAGGGCCACACCTTCTAGCTCAGAAACACATCCAGACAGGCCTTGAAAGGCTCCAGAGTAGGAGACTCCACGACCTCTCTGGGCAGCCTGTGCCAGTGCTCTGGGACCCTTACAGGTAAGAAGTTCCTCCCTGCGTTGAGCCGGAACCTGCTGTGCCGCAGCTTCCATCCACTGCTCCTTGTCCTATCGCAGGGAGCAGTGAGCAGAGTCTGACCCCCCAGTCCTGACCCCCAATCCTCAGAGATTTAGAAACATTGATTAAATCCCTTCTCAGTCTTCTCTTCACCAGACTAAGCAGCCCCAGGTCCCTCAGCCTCTCCTCATCAGTCAGTGTTCCAATCCCCTCATCGTCCTCATAGCCCTCCACTGGACCCTCTCTGACAGATCCCTGTCTCTTTCAAACTGGGGAGCCCAGAACTGAACAGAGTACTCCAGTTTCATAGAATGGATTGGCTTGAAAGGGACCTTGAAGCTTGTCTAGTTCCAACCCCCTGCCACGGGCAAGGACACCTTCCACAATCCTAGGTTGCTCAAGGCTTCATCCAACCTGCCCTCAAACACCTCCAAGTAGGGGATATCCACCACCTTCTTTGTGCAACCTGTTCCAGTGTCTCACCATCCACACTGTAAAGATTTTCTTCCTGATATCCATTCTAAATTTCCCCTTCTCAAGCTTCAATGAATTCCCTCTCATCCTATCACAAGAAGCTCTTCTAAAAAGTCCCTTCCCAGCTTTCCTGTAGCTCCCTTTCTGGTACTGGAAGGCTGCTGTGCCATCTCCCAGTAGTCTCCTTTCCTCCAGGTTGATAATAATCTGCCATGGAATCAAAACAGAAAAGAAACACACAACCAGACACTGAAAAAAAAGTCACCTGAACTCAATCTTAAGTGGATTTTTCTGGGTGAAATATTTCTTCCTTGAATGATTTTTGTCTGATAGAAACAATTTTGTTCGCTGAGACAAATCCAAACAAATGCAGATAATACCTGGGGCTTGTGTAAGGAAATAGAAACTCCCTTCAGGTAGTTGCAGTTCCAGGTTTTTGGAAGGGAAAAATAGACTCAGTGAGGGTTGGAAGGGACCACAAGGAGCAGCCAGTTCCAACCCCCCTGCCATGCCCAGGGACACCCTACCCTAGAGCAGGCTGCACACAGCCTCAGCCAGCCTGGCCTGAAACACCTCCAGCCATGGGGCCTCAACCACCTCCCTGAGCAACCCCTTCCAGGCTCTCACCACTCTCATGCTCAACAACTTCCTCCACACATCCAGCCTGAACCTACTCATCTTCAGCTTTGCTCCATTCCCCCCAAGTCCTGTCACTCCCTGACAGCCTAAAATGTCTCTCCCCAGCTTTTTTGTAGCCCCCTTCAGATCCTGGAAGGCCACAAGATGGTCCCCTGGGAGCCTCCTCTGCTCCAGCCTGCACAGCCCCAACTCTTTCAGTCTGTGCTCACAGCAGAGCTGCTGCAGCCCTCTCAGCATCCTCCTGGCCCTGCTCTGGACACTCTCCAGCATGTCCACATCCCTCTTGTCCCAGGGGCTCCAGCTGGGGAATCAATCTGTCTTTCATCCAAAAGCTTGCCAGTTCCTCTCTTTCTGCTAAATTGTCTGAGAATACAAATCCTTATAAACCTTTCGTTAAGATAATCACCTGAGACTTCACCAAAGAGAAAATTAACATCAAGGATTCTCCAGTGAGCATCTCAACTACCAAATCTGCAGGAGATGGATTAGCATGCAGGATTCAAATGAAGATAAATACATCCTAAATGGATATGGTTTCTTTTTCCTAGGGTTATCCCTGTCAGAGATGCAATAGAAAAGTATATTCCCTGAACAAAAGAAATGCTCTCAAGTGAACTTCACAGACAGAGCTTACTGCCTGCAAAAATCCTTCAGATATAGAAGCTATGAAGAATATCTTAGGGAAAAAGATCTGGGTTAGTCCTGCTTCAGGCAAACATAAACCCATCCACAGGATTGGTTTTGGCAGGAAGAAATGGAATGAAATTCAGCAAGGGCAAGCGCATTCTGGCAGCTAGGAAAGAACAACCCCAGGGATCAGGATAGGTTGGGAACTGAGCTGTTGGAAGGCAGAGAAGGGGAAAAGGATCTGGGGGTCCTGGCGGATGGGAGAGTGAGCACGAGCCAGCAATGTGCTCTGGTAGCCAGGAGGGGCAAAGCCGTTCTGGGGTGGATTAGAAGGGACGTGGCTCTGCTGCCCACCTGGGCACACTGCTGCCTCCTCTTCATCTCCTCTCTCCCAGCACCTCCAGAGCCCTCTCTACCTGGCTGCTCTCAGCCACTCTGGCCCCAGCCTGCAGTGCTGCTTGGGGTTGTTGTGGTCAAAGCGTAGAACCCTGCCCTTGGCCTTGTTCAGTCTCATCCCATTGGTCTCTGCCCACCCATCCAGCCTGGCCAGGTCCCTCTGGATGGATCTCTGCCCTCTAGCAAGTCTACTGTGCCACACAGCTTGATGTCATCTGCACAGTTGCTGAGGATGCACTCAAGTCCTCTGTCCTTATCACTGACAAAGAGGTTACCCAGCACTGGTGCCAGCACCAACCCCCGAGGGACGCCACTTGGCACTGGTCTCCAGGTGGACATTGTCCTGCTGATCACCACTCTCCGCCTGCCACCGCTCAGCCAATTCCTTCTCCAGCGAGCAGTCCACAACGGATAGAAACATTTAATGAGCTCCAGTACCCCGAGAACGCAGGAGGATTGTTCAGTTATATATGTAAATGAGTAACACAATCAGCAGTGCTTGATTTAATGTCTAAGTCCTGCTTACTCTAGACTGTTCCCGAACTCGCTTTTGATGTGTTACTTAATTTTACCCTGGAAAATGCTGCTCTGTTAAGGTTATTAAAGAGCAATTCACAGCTCAGAAGAACCACTGTGGATTCTGAGAGATGCACAGAGTGCAATGTAGTTGGGAGTGATGGAAGATGCAGAAGTTGAAATGCATACTCAACTACTCCTCCCTAATGAGATGGACTGGAAGGCATTGCCTGTTGTAAAGGAGTTTCCACAATCAAGACAAAGAGCTCTTCCCAGCCTGGCAGTGCCCAGGATTGAAAGAATAGGTTACAGTAAAGTAGCTCTTTGAGGTTCAAGGATGCAAACAACTCCTCTCTGCCTTTCATTCTATTGTGAGCATTTATGAGGTTCTGCACATAAGAGGTCTAAAAGTCTGGAGGGCTAAGTGCAGCCAAGGTGCAAATACTCTTTCCACAAACCTTTGCCTCTCAAGGAAATGTTCTCAATGTTCTGCAAGGCCTCCTTAACCTGGAGAAGAGGAGGCTGAGAGGTAACCTCATTCATGTCTATAAAGATGTGCAGGGCAGTCTCAGGAGGACAGAGCCAGGCTGTGATCAGGGATGTCCAATGATAGGACAAGGGACAAGGGGTGCAAGCTGGAGCAGAGGGTGCAAGGGGCAGTGAGTGCAAGCTGGACCAGAGGGTGCAAGGGGCAATGGGTGCAAGCTGGAGTAGAGGGTGCAAGCTGGAGCAGAAGGTGCAAGCTGGAGCAGAAGGTTCAAGGGGCAGTGTGTGCAAGCTGGAGCAGAGGGTGCAAGGTGCAGTCGGTGCAAGGGGCAGTGGGTGCAAGCTGGAGCAGAAGGGGCAAGGGGCAGTGTGTGCAAGCTGGAGCAGAGGGTGCAAGGGGCAGTGGGCACAAGGGGCAGTGGGCGCAAGCTGGAGCAGAAGGTGCAAGGGGCAATGGGTGCAAGGTGGAGGTGAACATAATGAAAAACTTTTCCACTGTGAAGGTCACAGAGCCCTGGAACAGGCTGCTCACAGACATTGTGGAGTCTCCTTCACTCAAGACGTTCAAGACCCACTCGGACGTGTTCCTGCGTGACCTGGTCAAGGTGATCCCGCTCTGACAGGGGCTTTGGACTAAATGTTTTTTTCCAGAGCCCTTCCAACCCCTAAGACTTCTGTGAGCTAATTTCAAATGCAAGGAAATCTAAAGGAGCCCATGGAAAAGATTTACTGCACAACCACATAAACAGTCTGCACCCTGGTCCAGTTAAAAGGATTTTCTCCCTTAAGGTATGAGCCCTTTCATCTTTATAAACAACAAAAATAAGGACTATAACCAGCAAGCACTTTAATTATTTCTGGCCACACTAATTGCATGTCTACTTGTGCTCAGATGAGCAATTCCTTTGAGCTTAAAGGTGCTATAATTAGATGTGTGTAAATCCAGTTTTTAACTCCCAGATGTAGGTATCATTATCTTTTATAGGTAATTGAGGCATAGACAAATCTGTAATCAGTAAATCTAAAGGATTTACATCCTCACTGAAATCAAAACAGGCTGTTCATTATGTACACAGCCAAGGATTTAGAGTCAACAAAGAAATGGGTAATGAAAATGAGAACTCAGAGCTCTGAAGATTCCAGAATCAGTCGTTGCATCTTTTGTTCAGTCACCATTTTCCTTTGCCTTTATCACAGAATCCTTTTGGTTGGACCCCTAAGGTCACCAGGTGTTACCACTGACCTAACACCACCACGGTCATGTAGCAACATCCCAAAGTGCCAGGTCCACACCAGCGTCCTACTTCTGGACTATCTTTATTGCCTTCCCATTACTCAACACTATCTAAACACCTGTTGTAGATACACTAGAAGAGTGTATCCTCATGCACTGCTTTTCCCGGTCTACTCTGGTACCTCTGACAGTGTTCACACTGAAATACTACTCTTTTAGGCTCGAGGTGAGGAGAAAGTTCTTCAGTGAGAGAGTCATTGGCCACTGGAATGGGCTGCCTAGGGAGGTGGTGGAGTCGCCGTCCCTGGAGCTGTTCAAGGCAGGATTGGACGTGGCACTTGGTGCCATGGTCTGGCCTTGAGCTCTGTGGTGAAGGGTTGGACTTGATGATCTGTGAGGTCTCTTCCAACCCTGATGATACTGTGAGACTGTGATACATTTAAGAAGGAAAGCAATAACACTCCCCAAAATAGTGCAAGAACACAGAGCTTCTGCTACATGTATGTAAAACGGAGTGATTTTAAGGCTAAACGAGTACCACCACTCTTCATAAGAGAAATGCTGAATGATCCTTCAGGACTTACCGTACCTGGTCCTACGTTTTCATCTGCATACCCTCAAAGGCTGCTGGAACGAAGTGAAGACTTGTCCATGGCCGGAAACCCTTGTGAGATCATTTTCCCTACGCCACGTCTGCATCTGCCCGAGCTTCTGTGTACGGAGAGCTCATCATGATTATTGCTTTCTGAATTCCCTGTGCTTCAGCCTTAGCTTCAAAGTTCATCTGTTGTCTTCCTCAGGTTGGACTCACATATTCCAAAGCTGTCTCTTTTTGTCCTTCACTAAATCGTTCAGCTGCTCTTTATAACTACATTAATGAGATCGGTACTACATTAATGACAGGAATACTACATTAATGACAGGAATGCTACATTAATGTCTTCAAAGCTACATTAACGACATCAATAGCACATTAATGATACCAGTGCTACATTAATGACATCAATGCTACATTAATGACATCAATAGCCCATTAATGATACCAGTGCTACGTTAATGACATCAATGCTACATTAATGACATCAATAACACATTAATGACATCAATGCTACGTTAACGACATCAATAGCACATTAGTGATACCAGTGCTACATCAATGACATCAATGCTACATTAATGATACCAGTGCTACATTAATGACATCAATGCTACATTAATGATACCAGTGCTACATTAATGACATCAATGCTACATTAATGATACCAGTGCTACATTAATGACATCAATGCTACATTAATGATACCAGTGCTACATTAATGACATCAATGCTACATTAATGATACCAGTGCTACATTAATGACATCAATGCTACATTAATGATACCAGTGCTACATTAATGACATCAATGCTACATTAATGATACCAGTGCTACATTAATGACATCAATGCTACATTAATGATACCAGTGCTACATTAATGACATCAATGCTACATTAATGACACAAGTGCTATATTATTGACATCAATGCTACATTACTGACATCAATGCTACATAAATCACATCAAAGATACATTAATATCAATACTACATTCTTGATATCAATACTGTATTAATGACATCAGTGCTACATTAATGACATCAATAGCATGTTAATGACAGCAATACTGTATTAATGACATCAATAGCACATTAATGACACTAGTGCTACATTATTGACATCAATGCTACATTAATGACACCAATGTTACATTAATGACATCAGTGCTATATTAATGACACCAATAGCACAATAATGACATCAACAGCACATTAAGATCAATGATATATTCATGACATCAATGCTACATTAATGACAGCAAAGATACTTTAATATCAATGCTACATTAGTGACATCAATACTACATTAATGACATTGGTGCTACATTAATGACAGCAATAGCACATTAATGACATCAACAGCACATTAATGACATCAATAGCACATTAATATCAATGCTGCATTGATGACATCAATACTATATTCATTACATCAGTGCTACATTAATATTAATGGGACATTGATGAATCAATACTACATTAATTACATCAATGCTACATTAATGACATCAACACTATATTGATGACATCAATGCCAAATTAATGACAGCAAAGATACTCTAAAATCAATGCTACATTAGTGACAGCAATACTACATTAATGACATCAATGCTACATTAATGACACCAATAGCACATTAATGACATCAATAGCACATTAATGTCAATGCTGCATTGATGACATCAGTACTGTATTCATTACATCAGTGCTACATTAATATTAATGTGACATTGATGACATCAATACTACATTAATGACATCAACACTATATTAATGACATCAATGCTACATTAATGACAGCAAAGATACTCTAATATCAGTGCTACATTAGTGACATCAGTACTACATTAATGACATCAGTGCTACATTAATATCAATGCTGCATTAATGACTTCAACACTATATTAATGACATCAATGCTACATTAATGACAGCAAAGACATTAATATCAATACTATATTAGTGACATCAATACTACATTAATGACATCAGTGCTACATTGATGACATCAGTAGCAGATTAACGACATCACTACTACATTAACATCATCAATACTACATTAATGACATCAACAGCACATTAATATTATCGATACTTCATTAATGACATCAAAGCTACATTAATGGCAGTACTACATTGATGACATCAATACTACATTGATGGCATCAATGCTACAGTAACAGTATCAATGCTACAGTAACGGCATCAATGCTACAGTAATGACATCTGTACTACAGTAATGACCATGCTACATTAATATCAATGCTCCATTAATATCAGTGCTACATTAATGACATTAATAGCACATTACTGACGTGAATGCTACTGTAATGACCTGTAATCCACGCTTTGCTGCCCCTTGTCTGATGGTATTATACGTCTGTGTTACTCCCAGGCCAACATGGAAATGCGGCGCTGTCTGTGTGCAGTTCTGGAGCCCCCAATACAAGAAGGACATGGAACTGCTGGAGCGGGTCCAGAGGAGAGCCACGAAGATGATCAGAGGGCTGGAGCACCTCTGCTATGAGGACAGGCTGAGAGAGTTGGGGCTCTTCAGCCTGGAGAGGAGAAGGCTTTGAGGAGACCTTATAGTGGCTTTGCAGTATTTGAAGGGAGCCTACAGGAAAGCTGGGGAGGGACTATTTACACGGTCTAGTAATGTTAGGACGAGGGGGAATGGGTTTAAGCTGGAAGAGGGGAAATTCCGACTGGATGTTAGGAGGAAGTTCTTTACAGTGAGGGTGGTGAGGCACTGGAACAGGTTGCCCAGGGAGGTTGTGGCTGCTTCCTCCCTGGAGGTGTTTAAGGCCAGGCTGGATGAGGCCTTGAGCAGCCTGCTCTAGTGGGAGGTGTCCCTGCCTATGGCAGGGGGTTGGAGCTGGATGATCCTTGAGGTCCCTTCCAATCTAAACCTTTCTATGATTCTATGATTCTATACTGCACCCTCTCCTGGGAGCATCGTAATAAAAAGCCTACTTTAGGGCTAACCTATTCCAATTGGCCCTCCGAGACTCCAGATACATGTTCTTGGCATTCGTAGCTGTAGCCTTCCCCTCTTTACCATCTAAATAAAATGTGCAATGAAACTTGTTTCATTTAGGTGAAGGTAAATTCAATGCTGCAGAGCTATTGACTTGAGAATTCAAGTTTAAACCCTCTCATCAGAGCAGTACAGCATTTCGAGCGAGAGCCTACCTGCAGCTGTAAGGGATGATAAATGGAGCAGAGTCTTCCAATCACTTATTTCATGTGGATCATAATTCTCCATGATCAGTTGCCATCCATTCGTCTTTGTCTCCCTAATACCTGCATCCCGACTGCAATTTGAGTTAGTCATCAGCAAGTTTGCAGATGACACCAAGCTGGGGGCTGATGTGGCTGGGCAGGAGGGCAGAAGGGCTCTGCAGAGGGACCTTGACCACCTGGACAGATGGGCAGAGTCCAAGGGGATGGCATTCAATGGCTCCAAGTGCCAGGGGCTGCACTTTGGCCACAACAGCCCCATGCAGAGCTACAGGCTGGGGTCGGAGTGGCTGAGAGCAGCCAGACAGAGAGGGATCTGGGGGTGCTGATTGATACCCGCCTGAACATGAGCCAGCAGTGTGCCCAGGTGGCCAAGAGAGCCAATGGCATCCTGGCCTGCATCAGGAATGGTGTGGCCAGCAGGAGCAGGGAGGTCATTCTGCCCCTGTACTCTGCACTGGTTAGACCACACCTTGAGTACTGTGTCCAGTTCTGGGCCCCCCAGTTTAAGAGGGACATTGAGATGCTTGAACGTGTCCAGAGAAGGGCAACGAGGCTGGTGAGAGGCCTCGAGCACAGCCCTACGAGGAGAGGCTGAGGGAGCTGGGATTGTTTAGCCTGGAGAAGAGGAGGCTCAGGGCAGACCTTATTGCTGTCTACAGCTACCTGAGGGGTGGTTGTGGCCAGGAGGAGGTTGCTCTCTTCTCTCAGGTGGCCAGCACCAGAACGAGAGGACACAGCCTCAAGCTGTGCCAGGGGAAATTTAGGCTTGAGGTGAGGAGAAAGTTCTTCAGTGAGAGAGTCATTGGACACTGGAATGGGCTGCCCAGGGAGGTGGTGGAGTCGCCGTCCCTGGAGCTGTTCAAGGCAGGGTTGGACGTGGCACTTGGTGCCATGGTCTGGCCTTGAGCTCTGTGGTGAAGGGTTGGAGTTGATGATCTGTGAGGTCTCTTCCAACCCTGATGATACTATGATACTATGATACTATGATAATTTTCCTGGCATCTTTTGCCCAGATTCTCCATCCTGCCTGTGGCACTTGGCCTCAGCGTTATAAAAAGCAATGGAGTGCAGAAAATGGGTTGCCCAGGGAGGCGGTTAAGGCCCCCAGAGGTGTTTAAGGCCAGGCTGGATGGGGCTCTGGGCAGCGGGATCTAGGGCAGGGCGTCCCTGGGCACGGCAGGGGGGTTGCAACAGGCTGATCCTCGAGGTCCTTTCCAACCCTGACTGAATCTGTGGTTCTGTGATTCTATGATTCTCCATTATTTCAAGCTACTCCCCCTCCTCAGTTTGCCACCTACATTCACATGATTTATACTGAAAGGTTTCCTGAAGTATCAGATTATGTTCCCTACTCTAAAACATTGACTCTCATTAATTTTTAAGAGGGGTTTGTGCTGAAGGTCTCACTAAAACGTAGCATTTGCTTTATTAGGTAACTTTACAAGGCTGAAAAAGGTAAAGATTCGTGGTGGGAACAAAGCTAAGGAGGTCAAAAAGGTGAAGAGAAGTCAGCAGGTATAGATTTATTAAGCTCAAGTATAAGTAGCAGTCATTATATAATGATGAGGGAGAAACCTAAATGTGTAAAATAATCACTAATAAAATTATCATTATCATTTATGCAAAGCTCCACAGGAGCCTGCGGTGTGAGCGCAGCCCAGACAGCAACCGCGCCCCGGGCTGCAGCAAGAGCAGCGTGGGCAGCAGGGCAAGGGAGGGGATTCTGCCCCTTGGCTCTGCTCTCCTCAGACCCCACCTGCAGTCCTGTGTGCAGTTCTGGAGCCCCCAATACAAGGACGTGGAACACTTAGAGTGAGTGCAGAGGAGGGCACCAAGATGCTCAGAGAGCTGAAGCAGCTCTGCTCTGAGGATAGGCTGAGAGAGTTGGGGCTCTGCAGCCTGGAGAAGAGAAGGCTTTGAGGAGAACTTGGAGTGGACTTCCAGGATCTGAAGGGGACCTACAGGAGGGCCGGGGAGGGACTATTGACAAGGTCTAGTAATGAGAGCACGAGGTGGAATGGGATTAAAGTAGCAGTGGGGAGATTGAAACTGGATGTGAGGAAAGAGGAGGTTGTTGGCAGAGAGAGCGATTGGCATTGGAATGGGCTGCCCAGGGAGGTGGTGGAGTGGCCGTGGCTGGAGGTGTTGAAGCCAAGCCTGGCTGGGGCACTTAGTGCCATGGTCTGGTTGACTGGATAGGGTTGGGTATTAGGTTGGACTGGATGATCTTGGAGGTCTCTTCCAACCTGGTTGATGCTATGATTCTATGATTCTATGTCCTGTAAGAAGCCAGGTTTGTTCCACTTTGTTCTGACATTGCCCTTTCCAGTAACTGCAACCGCCAGAGACTCATCAGCAAATTTGATGAGGGTCCAGACCACTCCATTAGCAAGCCATTAACTAAAAATACCCAGAAGAACATGACAAGGCACCCTCAGGATAGATGGGCTCCTCACTTGGTGCTTTACACAATGCTGTTTAAATGTTGTAATGGCTTGCACATTGTTTTTCCTCCTCTTTTATCTCTGGATACATTTAAACCGTCCATTAATTTGCTTAATTAAGTTGTGCACAGTCAGGTTTAAGCAGTCAGACACTTTGGATTCGTGAAGAGGAACCATAGGCCTCCCTGTGCAGTGCCTGGGGAGGGGTTTGTGGTGGTCTGTACTTCTTCTGGCAGCAGAAAAATCACTCATGAATGTCCACAAATAGATTGGCAAAGGTCTAGGCTGGATGTTAGGAGGAAGTTGTTGGCAGAGAGAGCGATTGGCATTGGAATGGGCTGCCCAGGAAGGTGGTGGAGTCACCGTCCCTGGAGGTGCTCAAGAAAAGCCTGGATGAGGCACTTAGTGTCAAGGTCTAGTTGGTTGGATAGAGCTGGGTGCTAGGTTGGCCTGGATGATCTTGGAGGTTTCTTCCAACCTGCCTGATTCTATGATTCCATGATTCCGTGATTGGCATTGGAATGGGCTGCCCAGCGACGCGGTGGAGTCGCCGTCCCTGAAGGTGTTACAGCAAAGCCTGGCTGCGGCACGTAGTGCCACGGTCTGATTGTCTGGATGGGGCTGGGTGATAGGTTGGAGTGGATGAGCTTGGAGGTCTCTTCCAGCCCGGCTGATTCTATGATTCTAATATCCAACCTAAACTCAGTTTTTATTGCCTTTTCTTTGTGTTGAACTACATTGACTTGCTTCCTGAGCAGGACAGATGATGCGTTTGATTTTCCATGGGTGAGTTATGAATTCTGCTCGTCTATGTCTTGATGTGTTGATGAGGTCTCACCTCTGGCCAGGTGAGACTTCATCTTGAGCACTGCCTTCAGTTTTGGGCTCCCAAGTTGAAGAGGGACCTGGATCTGCCGGAGAAGGTGCAGCGTAGGGGTATGAAGAGCCTGGAGCACTGCCTGATGAGGAGAGGCTGAGAGACCTGGGGCTGCTTAGTCTGGAGAAGAGGGGACTGAGAGGGCACTTGACAAATGTTTCTAAGTGTCTGAGGGGTGGGAGTCAGGAGTGAGGGGCAGAGTCTGCTCACTTGTTCATTGGGATAGAACAAGGAGCAACGGATGGAGGCTGCAGCGCAGGAGGTTCCAGCTCAACACAAGGGAGAACTTCTTGCCTGGAAGGATCCCAGAGCCCTGGCACAGGCTGCCCAGAGAGGTCGTGGAGTCTCCTCTGGAGCCTTTCCAGGCCTGCCTGAATGTGTTGCTGTGTGCGCTGAGGAAGATTGTCTGCTCCTGCGGCGGTAGAGGGGTCGGACCGGATGATCTCTTTGCGTCCCTGTTCTGCGAGGCTGTGATGTGTGTTTGTGTTTTGCTTGGTTTGCTTTGCTGTTTGCTTTTTCCTCGCTGTGGTGGACAGTGGCTACCCAAACACAAGGTTTTTTCTCCAGTGGAACAGCAGCTAATTTTCAGTGACTCAGAAGCAGAATTATAACTCCTGCCCATGCTTATTTCTCATTCTTAGTCTTCCTATTACCTGCTACTACAAAAGTTGTTTTATGACAGATTAAGGGGAGCTCTTTCCTCTTCACATGCAGCCAAGCTTTAAAGCTTCCCGTTTGAAATGGCAGCTGTCTCCTTGATCTCGGCTGCTTTGGCAGGTGCTTTCGTACCCTTTATTGTCAGCCCGAGGATTGCCTTTGCCTTCAAAGCAGTGAAACTTTTACAGAGCAAGGAGGCAGCCCACTTCTGATACGTGCCAAGGAAGAGAGAAAGCAGGAGCTAAAAGCATCAACGCTGTTGTCACCAGGGAGCTCAAAGGGAGGCATTGTTCCAGCTTCAGAAGGACTGAGGACAGCAAGCCAGGGGTACGTTTGTTCGGGAGGATGACGATCGGGCAGCAAAAGCTTACCTAAAGCCTCTCCCTCTTCAAACACAACTTTGCACAATCCAAAGGTGTGCTGCAAGAGAGCGACTGAGGGAGCTGGGGCTGGTTAGCAGCGACTCAGGGAGCTGAGGATGGTTAGTAGCAATTGAGGGAGCTGGGCACAGTTAGCAGCGAGTCAGGGAGCTGAGGATGGTTAGTAGCGACTGAGGGAGCTGGGGACAGTAGTGACTGAGGGAGGTGAGGATGGTTAGTAGTGACTGTGGGATCTGAGGGCAGTTACTAGCAATTGAGGGAGCTTGGGCTGGTTAGTAGTGACTGTGGGAGCTGGGGACAGTTAGTAGTGACTGAGGGAGGTGAGGATGGTTAGTAGTGACTGTGGGATCTGAGGGCAGTTACTAGCAATTGAGGGAGCTGGGGCTGGTTAGTAGTGACTGAGGGAGCTGGGGACGGTTAGTAGCGACTGTGGTAGCTAGGGATGGTTAGTAGCGACTGCGGGAGCTGGGGCTGGTTAGTAGCAATTGTGGGAGTTGAGGATGGTTAGTAGCAACTGCGGGAGCTGGGGCTGGTTAGTTTAAGGAAGAGGAGGCTGAGGGCAGACCTCATTGCTGTCTACATCTACCTGAAGTGACATCGTGGAGAGGCTGCTGCTGGGCTCTTCTCACAGGTAACTGGAGACAGACCACGAGGGAATGGCCTCAAGCTGAGGCTGGGAAGGTTTAGATAGGACATTAGGAAAGATTTTTTTCAGAGAGAGAGTGGTCAGGGACTGGAATGAGCTGCCCAGGGAGGTGGTGGAGTGACCCAGCCTGGGTGCATTTAAGAGTGGTTTGGATGTGGTGCTTAGGGAGATGGTTTAAGGTGAATCATAGAGTCACAGAATCATAGAGTCATAGAGTCAGAGAATCACAGAATCATGGAATCAGAGAATCACAGAGTCACAGAATCATAGAGTCATAGAATCATAGAATCACAGCATCAGAGTCAGAGAATCATAGAATCACAGAATCACAGAATCAGAGTCACAGAATCCTAGAATCCTGGATTGACAGAATCACAGAGTCATAGAAACACAATAAGAGAATCAGAGAAACAGTCAAGGTTGGAAGGGACCAGAAGCATCATGTAGTTCCAAGCCCCTTACATGTGCAGGGACACCCTACCCTAGGTCAGGCTGACCACAGCCTCATCCAGCCTGGCCTAGCCCATTCCATCCAGCACTGGAATGGGCTGCCTAGAGAGGTGGTGGAGTCACCATTCCTGGAGGTGTGGAAGAATACCCGGGATGAGGCACTTAGTGCCATGGTCTGGTTGATTGGCCAGGGCTGGGTGCTAGGTTGGACTGGATGAGCTTGGAGGTCTCTTCCAACGTGCTCAATTCAATGAGAAGAATTCTCTGCAGAGGAAGGCAAGAAGGTAGCCAGGTGGGAGTTGGTCTCTTCTCCCAAACAGCCAGCAACAGAACAAGGGGACTCAGTCTCAAGTTGTGCAGGGAGAAGTATAGGCTGGATGTGATGAGGAAGTTGTTGGCAGAGAGAGTGATTGGCATTGGAATGGGCTGCCCAGGGAGGTGGTGGAGTCACCGTCCCTTGGGGTGTTCAGGAGAAGCTTAGATGAGGCACTTAGTGCCATGGTCTGGTTGACTGGATAGGGCTGGGTACTAAGTTGGACTGGATGAGCTCGGAGGTCTCTTCCAACCAGGTTGATTCTATTCTATTCCATTTCCAATCTGATTTTCAATCCTCATGAAAAGGCTTCTGTTCTTTATTCATTTCTCCAGGCTCCTGAGACTGCTTTCTATATTTTTTTTTTGTCAAGAAGCAGTGCTGGAATTCAACACCCAAAAAAAAAAGGCAAAAAAAAAAAAGAAGAGAGTATTCAGCACCTAAAAATAACAGGAAGCATTCCATTTGACAGTAATTTCATTAATTAAATCACCAACTTGCCAGCCTCCATTTAAATGAGGTTATATTTATAGGTGAGGGTTTTCCTCCCTAACCCTTTGGTCCTATCAAAAGAAGCCCCCATCTGCCTTTAAATGCTGCTGGCTGATAATTCCTACCTGTCAAACCATTGCTTTGGAGTGCTTGGGGAAATAAAAATTCATAGCAATTGATTGCCCTGCGTAGCCATGGAGCCAGATGCCCTTTCAAACGTGCATAAAGATCTGTAAGAGGTCCCTGTGGATCCCATTTGCCTGCAGTGTATTTATATACCCCCTCTAGTCCTGGGGAAAATCGTCAAACAAAAGTGACTTTTGCAGCTAGGTATTATTGACTCTTGTCTGCCTTGTAGGTATTTGGTGTTCTCATGCTGCGTGTTGGGAGTGGGAAAAGGGAAGGAGACGAAGGGATGTTTATTCATAGAGTCAAGCAGGTTGGAAGAGACCTCCAAGCTCATCCAGTCTCGCCGACCACCCAGCCCTATCCAAGCATAGAATCAAGCAGGTTGGAAGAGACCTCCAAGCTCATCCAGTCTCACCTACCACCCAGCCCTATCCAAGCATAGAATCAAGCAGGTTGGAAGAGACCTCCAAGCACATCCAGTCCCACCTAGCACCCCGCCCTATCCAGGCATAGAATCAAGCAGGTTGGCAGAGACCCCCAAGCTCATCCAGCCCCACCTAGCACCCAGCCGTATCCAGTCATAGATTCAACCAGGTTGGAAGAGACCTCCAAGCTTGTCCAGTCCCACCTAGCACCCAGCTGTATCCAGTCATAGATTCAACCAGGTTGGAAGAGACCTCCAAGATCTTCCAGTCCAACCTATCACCCAGCCCTATCCAGTCATCTAGACCATGGCACTAAATGCCTCATGCAGGGTGTGCAGCCTGCAGAAGAGGAAGCTCAGGGCAGAGCTCATTGCTGTCTGCAGGTATCTAAAGGGAGGTTGCAGCCAGCTGGGGTTGGCCTCTGCTGCAGGCAGCCAGCACCAGAACAAGGGGACCCAGCCGGAAGCTGTGCCAGGGCAGGTCTAGGCTGGATGTGCTGAGGAAGTTGTTGTCAGAGAGAGTGATTGGCATTGGAATGGGCTGCCCAGGGAGGTGGTGGAGTGGCCGTGGCTGGAGGTGTTGAAGCCAAGCCTGGCTGGGGCACTTAGTGCCATGGTCTGGTTGGTTGGGCAGGGCTGGGTGCTAGGTTGGGCTGGATGAGCTTGGAGCTCTCTTTCAACCTGCCTGATTCTATGATTCCATGAACTACTGTCATGCTTGTTAAATGTTTTGTTCCTATGGTGAAAGTACAGGAGGAAGAGGTGTGAAGAAATTAAGAGCCTCACCTGCAAGTCAGGCTGTAAATACCACAGTTAATTAGTCTGCAGATAGGTAGTACACCGAGGCCAGAAAAACTACCTAATGATGGGAGCAAAAGAAGAGGTGTGAAAAGCAGCCTGTGAGGCTGCAAATGGTGTCAGAGTCTACGCTGTGAGCATTCTTGCCATGTGAGTTCTGACAAGTCTTAACTAAGGGCAGAATTCTGAGCCTTGGATTATATTTGTGCCTTTTCTTTCTTTGCCTTTTTTTTGGCTGTTACCCCTAGCAGCACTGTAAAATACAGATTTGGGCCGTGCAGAATCACAGGGTCTGAGAGTTTGTGCGTTGCAGTTCCTATGACAACAGGCCCAGCTCACTGTTCCTGTCCTTGTCTAATCTACTTAGCAGGATCGTTTAATTCCTTTTGTTTTCCACAGTGATATCAGCTGACATGGACAGATAAGTGGCAGGGATTGCTTCCTTCTTCAAGGTCCAGCTTAGAGACATTGAGTGGTGTGGCTGCAGATGTTCATGCCAGTGCCATGAAGGTATGGGTGTCTTCTCCCTGGCAGTCATGGAATTAGACAATCAAGCAGGGTGGAAGAGACCTCCAAGATAGAATCATAGAATCAAGCAGGGTGGAAGAGACTTCCAAGATAGATTCATAGAATCAACCAGGATGGAAGAGAGCTCCAAGATAGGATCATAGAATCAACCAGTGTGGAAGAGACCTCCAAGATAGAATCATAGAATCAAGCAGGGTGGAAGAGAGCTCCAAGATAGAATCATAGAATCAAGCAAGGTGGAAGAGAGCTCCAAGATAGAATCATAGAATCAAGCAGGGTGGAAGAGATCTCCAAGATAGAATCATAGAATTAACTAGCATGGAAGAGACTTCCAAGATAGAGTCATAGAATCAAGCAGGGTGGAAGAGACCTCCAAGATAGAATCATAGAATCAACCAGCATGGAAGAGACTTCCAAGATAGGGTCATAGAATCAACCAGTGTGGAAGAGACCTCCAAGACAGAATCATAGAGTCATACAATCAACCAGGGTGGAAGACAGCCTCAAGCTCATCCAGCCCAAGCTAGCACCCAGCCCTGTCCAATCAACCAGACCACGGCACTAAGTGACTCATCCAGCAGTGCTTCAACACCTTCAGTCCAACCTATCGAAAGAAGATCATCCAGTCCAGCCCTATCCAATCAATTGGACACAGCACTCCAGGGGTGGCCTGAGCAGTGCTGAGCACAGGGGCAGAAGAACCTCCCTTGTCCTGCTGCCCACACTGCTCCTGAGCCAGCCCAGGATGCCATTGGCTCTGCTGCTCACCTGGGCCCTGCTGCCTCCTCTTTAGCTCCTCTCTCCCACCACCTCCACGGCCCTATCTGCCTGGCTACTCTCAGCCACTCTGTGCCCAGCCTGCAGTGCTGCTTGGGGTTGTTGTGGCCAAAGTGTTGAATAAGGGGACACAGTGTCAAGCTGTGCCAGGCCAGTTTCAGGCTGCATATTAGGAGGAAGTTTTTGCCAGACAAAGTGATTGACATTGGAATGGGCTGCCCAGGAAGGTGATGTAGCCAAGCCTGGCTGGGGCAGTTAGTGTCATGGTCTGGTTGATTGGCCAGGGCTGGGTGCTAGATTGGGCTGGATAAGCTTGGAGGTCTCTTCCACCCTGTTGATTCTATGATGGTATCAGTGCCAAAGCATTACTGTATTTAAAGTGCACTGCCTGGGTCACTTGTGCCCAGTGGAGCAGTGGATGCATGGACTCAAAGGGCTCTAGAAGCTGAAGCAGTGCTAGGCACTGCCAGCTGATACTTAGGAGGTAACAATTCCCGGTGAGTTCACTCTTCTCAGGTTGAGCCATTTGGAATGGTCACAACTTCCATGGGAAAACAACAGTGAAGTGCCCCCACAATGACTTCCAGCAGGGAACAAATCCTAACAGGGCTCTAGCTTCCACGCTCCTAGGGTGGGGATAGAGATCGTTTATCCTGCCCTGCCTTTCCCCTTGCACCTCCCCGTTCACTCCCTTCCCCCCACCTCCCCTTTTCCACCTCGCCCCCCTTCCCTCCCCTTTGCACCCCTGCCCC
>WAAF01020000.1:5039-31064 GCA_013400475.1 Tricholaema leucomelas
TAGTGGGAGGTGTCCCTGCCTATGGCAGGGGGTTGGAGCTGGATGATCCTTGAGGTCCCTTCCAACCTAAACCATTCTATGATTCTATGATTCTATGAAACAGACCCAGGGCCCAGCACTGATCCTTGAGGAACACCATTAATAAGTGGTATAAACAGAAATAGACAAGGGAAAGGTGAACCAGAAACACAGCAGCCCTCCCAGGCACCAGAGTCCCCAGGAGGGGCTCCCAACAACCCTTCCACCTTCTTCCCACCTCTCTACCTTATCTCAGAGTTTGTTTTACATACAAGTGAGATTGGAGGATCAGCCAGGGGGGTTAGGAAGCAGTAGGATTAATTACACAGAAGCAGCCCAGGGCACCAACTGTGACAGAGACACACACACACTGACAGCCTCTGTCTTATCTATGCTTTGTGTCCTTGTTTTTATCCATCTCAGCAAGCCTGTGAGTGCAGCAGACATCACCATTGTTTCCTTTGCACAGCCTAGCATCTATTCTTTCTCATTAAAATATTCCAATTAGCCTCAAACCAGCACACTATTGAATGCTCCACAATCACAGACTCATAGAATCAAGCAGGTTGGAAGAGACCTCCAAGCTCAGCCAGTCCAACCTAGCACCCAGCTCTATCCAATCATAGAATCATAGAATCAGTTAGGTTGGAAGAGACCTCCAAGCTCAGCCAGTCCAAACTAGCACCCAGCTCTATCCAATCATAGAATCATAGAATTAACCAGGTTGGAAGAGAGCTCCAAGCTCAGCCAGCCCAAACTAGCATCCAGCTCTATCCAATCATAGAATCAGTGAGGTTGGAAGAGAGCTCCAAGCTCAGCCAGCCCAACCTAGCACCCAGCTCTATCCAATCAGAGAATCATAGAATTAACCAGGTTGGAAGAGACCTCCAAGCTCAGCCAGCCCAACCTAACACCCAGCCCTGTCCAATCTACCAGACCACAGCACTAAGTGCCCCAGCCAGGCTTTTTTTGAACCCTCCAAAGATTTTCAACATTCACTTTTGCAATCCACATGCAGAGAAAATGAGGTTAAAAGAGCAGCCTCTTCCCCCTCACCCTGTCCCCAGCAGATGGGAGGTGAACTGCTGGAGAACACTTGGCAAACACAAGGTTCTGTAGGTTCTGGTACTTGTGTGTTACCATTATCTTAGGGAACAGCAACTACAGCACTGGGGGAAGGCCTGACAGCTACCCTGGAATAAAAATAACAACTAATTCTGCTTCCAGAAGGCTTCTCAGAGAGGGAGAAAATAATTGTGAGCTTTCTGTTCTTTCCTCATTAGCCTGTGCAATATGTCAGTAGCTGGATTGTGCAAAGAAGAGTTTACAGCCCCAGCTTACTGCTGCACTTAATCAGGGTAGCTGCACAGATTGTATCTTACTTAAAGGTTTAAAACCAAAAATAAATCCACATCTCAGTGCATCTTCAACTGCATGTGAAAACTAAACTCTCCTCTTTTAGCCCAGGCCATTATGTGTGCTGTACCCTTCCAAGCTAAACTAATGAGAAATATGCTTAGAAAGGATTTCAAATCCTTTCTAAGGATTCTCTCTTGCTCCTGCTTTGTAACTGTTGCCTGTGTCTGACTTGTAAAGCAAGGTCCTGTTCAGTATCTTTATTGATGATCTGGAGCAGGGGATTGAGTCCAGCAGCAGTAAGTGTGCAGATGACACCAAGCTAGGAGCAGCTGTGGAGCTGTTGGAGGGTAGGAGAGCCCTGCAGAGGGACCTGGCCAGGCTGGATGGGTGGGCAGAGGCCAAGGGGATGAGACTGAACAAGGCCAAGTGCAGGGTTCTACACTTTGGCCACAACAAGCCCAAGCAGCACTACAGGCTGGGGACAGAGTGGCTGAGAGCAGCCAGGCAGAGAGGGAGCTGGGGGTGTGCAGCCTGCAGAAGAGGAGGCTCAGGGCAGAGCTCATTGCTGTCTGCAGCTCCCTGAAGGGAGGCTGTAGCCAGGTGGGGTTGGGCTCTGCTGCCAGGCAAGCAGCAACAGAAGAAGGGGACACAGCCTCAAGCTGTGCCAGGGCAGGTCTAGGCTGGATGTGAGGAGGAAGTTGTTGGCAGAGAGAGTGATTGGCATTGGAATGGGCTGCCCAGGGAGGTGGTGGAGTTGCTGTCTGTGGAGGTGTTGAAGCCAAGCCTGGCTGGGGCACTTAGTGCCATGGTCTGGTTGATTGGGCAGGGCTGGGTGCTAGGTTGGGCTGGATGAGCCTGGAGGTCTTTTGCAGCCAGGTTGATTCTGTTTTGTTCTATTCTATTCTATTCTATTCTGTTCTGTTCTGTTCTGTTCTGTTCTGTTCTATTCCACTCTATTCTGTGCTGTTCTATTGTATTCTGTTCTGTTCTATTCTGTTCTATTCTATTCTGTTCTGTTTTATTCTATTCTGTTCTATTCTGTTCTGTTCTGTTCTACTCTATTCTGTTCTATTCTGTTCTGTTCTGTTCTACTCTATTCTGTTCTGTTCTGTCCTATTCAATTCCTTTCCCTTCNGATTCTGTGACTCAGTCAGGAGACAGAGCCTGGAAACACAAACCACACCACAATTAAAATCAACCTGCCCTCTTTCTGCTCTAGTTTACTT
Organism: Tricholaema leucomelas; assembly: GCA_013400475.1. Classification (NCBI taxonomy): domain Eukaryota; kingdom Metazoa; phylum Chordata; class Aves; order Piciformes; family Lybiidae; genus Tricholaema lacrymosa; species Tricholaema leucomelas. Next base: position 7,643 of record WAAF01020000.1, read on the forward strand.
TCTGCTCTCTTGAGCTCCAAAGGATCAGCTTTTCAAAGCTTTCTTAGAACTACTTAATTAAATGATTATAGAAACTCTGTTGTCAGTTATGTTTTTGGGTTTTTTTTTCCCTTTTAATTGTTAGGCTTACACTAAAAAGCCCAAAACACAGCAAGGCTGGAAGCAGCTTCATTTTTCCCTCCATAAACCTGTGTGCTGCAGTGGAGGCAGGAGAAGGGAGGGGGGGAAATAATGAGCTTTCATTTCACTCAAGTAGCAGTTTAACAACTTGTGAAAACAAGCCAAAGCTGGTGGATAATGCATGGAATGAACATGTCCAGAACACAAAAGGTAGAGAGGATTTTGGCACTCCAGCAATTACTGCACATCAGAGCATCTCCAGGCATTTTGCCCCAGCAGACAGCAATATGATTATCCAAGGCACTCGAGGTGAGGAGAGTGGTAATAATGCCTCTCCTGACAAATTAGCAGCTGGAATAATCTATCAGCTGCTCTGCAGTGCTAAGGCTACAGAAGATGAAGTATGAATAGAGATTTGCATGTCACCTGAGTCACAGGGATCCCTCTGACACCTCAGCACTCCACCCAGCTGAACTCTGACAGGGGAAAATCCTCGATGGAAGAGGTTCTTCGAATCCCATTTTGGTTCTCAATCACCCAAACTCAGTGGGAGGAGACTGAGCCAAGGTTTCTGGACTGAACTGTGAGCCTCTTCAAGCAGTGCAGCATTAGAAATGGGTTGTGTTTGCAGACCAGTATGACATCATGGGTGCTGGATACATCATCTGTATGTATAATCTCAACCAAAAGGGATTGGGACAGAAGGGACCTTCAAATATCACCCAGACCAAACTCCCTGTCATGGGAAGGGACATCTGTATTAGGAGCAGTGTGGCCAGCAGGACAAGGGCAGTCCTCCTGCCCCTGTGCTCAGCACCGCTCAGGCCACACCTGGAGTGCTGTGTCCAGTTCTGGGCTCCTCCATTGCAGAGAGATGTTGAGGTGCTGGAAGGTGTTGAGAGAAGGGCAGCAAGGCTGGGGAGGGGCCTGGAGCACAGCCCTGTGAGGAGAGGCTGAGGGAGCTGGGGGTGTGCAGCCTGCAGAAGAGGAGGCTCAGGGCAGAGCTCATTGCTGTCTGCAGCTCCCTGAAGGGAGGCTGTAGCCAGGTGGGGTTGGGCTCTGCTGCCAGGCAGACACAGTCTCAAGTTGTGCCAGGGCAGGCTAAGTATTATTGCAGTTCTGGAGCTCTCATTACAAGTGGGATGCAAAAGTGCTGGAGCATGCCCAGAGAATGGCCATGAGGATGCTCAGAGGGCTGCAGCAGCTCTGCTGTGAGCACAGACTGAAAGAGTTGGGGCTGTGCAGGCTGGAGAAGAGGAGGCTCCCAGGTGACCTTCTTGTGGCCTTCCAGGATCTGAAGGGGACCTACAAAAAAGCTGGGGAGGGACTTTTTAGTCTGTCAGGGAGTGACAGGAGTGGGGGGAATGGAGCAAAGCTGCAGGTGAGGAGAGTCAGGCTGGACATGAGGAGGAAATTTTTGAGCATGAGAGAGGTGAGAGGCTGGAATGGGTTGCCCAGGGAGGTGGTTGAGGTCCCATCCCTGGAGGTTTTCAAGGCCAGGCTGGATGGCAGCTTGCTCTAGGGTAGGGTGTCCCTGGGCATGGGAGGGGGTGTTGGAACTGGCTGCTCCTTGTGATCCCTTCCAACCCTGACGAGTCCTGATTCTATGATCTTATGCAGTGGTATCTGTATGGCAGTACATATGTGCCTAAACATAGACCACAGTCATAGAATCATGGAATGGTACAGGTTGGAGAGGTTGCAGAGGCCTGGGCTTGGCAGGGGGGTTGGAACTATATGATCCTTGTGGTCCCTTCCAACCCTGACTGATTCTATGAGTTCTATTCTATGATTCCATAATTGCCAGCTGTTAAAAATGTAAACTAATGCAGTTTCAAACTTGCAATCAGCTAGAGAGGGGTCATCACAGTATCACATTGTCACAGTACCACCAAGGTTGGAAGAGACCTCATAGATCACCAAGCCCAAGCCGTTACCACAGAGCTCAAGGCTAGACCATGGCACCAAGTGCCACGTCCAATCCTGCCTTGAACAGCTCCAGGGACGGCGACTCCACCACCTCCCTGGGCAGCCCATTCCAGTGTCCAATGACTCTCTCAGTGAAGAACTTTCTCCTCACCTCAAGCCTAAATTTCCCCTGGCACAGCTTGAGGCTGTGTCCTCTTGTTCTGGTGCTGGCTGGCTGAGAGAAGAGAGCAACCTCCTCCTGGCTACAACCACCCCTCAGGTAGTTGTAGACAGCAATGAGCTCTGCCCTGAGCCTCCTCTTCTCCAGGCTAAACAATCCCAGCTCCCTCAGCCTCTCCTTGTAGGGCTGTGCTCAAGGCCTCTCACCAGCCTCGTTGCCCTTTCTGGACATCCATCATGATGGATTACACAGGCTGGAGGAGAAAGCTTGCCCCTTCTGGCTCTGCTGTTGCAACCATTCAAATCCCAAGCCAGCACCAGTGTTTCCTCTCATGGAGTCTGAAGGCACAGAAATATTACAATGCAATTTGGAAGTGTGGGTCAGGTCCCAGCACAGCATTGTATACACAGCGCTCAACACCGCTGCTCAAATAAATCAAGTAACAAACCTGTCCTGATTACTCTTGCAGTGGAAAACTGCAGCACTAACAACCAGTAAGATAAATGATACCACAGGTGGGAAAGGTGGAAATGTTTCAGGAATGTTGTATATGCAAGGCTTTGTGTGTGGGCACTCTTCTTCACAGAGAGAGTGATTGGCATTGGAATGGGCTGCCCAGGGAGGTGATGGAGTCGCTGTGCCTGGAGGTGTTGAAGCCAAGCCTGGCTGGGGCACTTAGTGCCATGGTCTGGTTGATTGGCCAGGGCTGGGTGCTGGGTTGGACTGGATGAGCTTGGAGGTCTCTTCCAACCTGCTTGATTCGATGATTCTAAGCAGCTGCCTCTCAGGGAAATGAGAGCTGCACTCAGGGGTGAATGCTGCAGACATCCAGCTCTGTAAACAGCCACCAAGCACAGCAATGGCCACTTGCTACACACCAGACAATAGAGACTTCTGACTGCATTGGTCACTAAATCTTTGTTACCTTTTAGAAGTAAGCTTGGAGGGGGATTATTATTATTATTTTTATTATTATTATTATTATTATTATTATGGAGCCCCCAGCTCAAGAAAGACATGGAACTGGGAAGGGAGGGGATTCAGCCCCTTGGCTCTGCTCTCCTCAGACCCCACCTGCAGTCCTGGCTGCAGTTCTGCAGCCCCCAGCACAAGCAGGACATGGAAGTGTTGGAGCCAGTCCAGAAGAGGCCACCAAAATGCTGAGAGGGCTGCAGCAGCTCTGCTGTGAGGACAGGCTGAGAGAGTTGGGGCTGTGCAGCCTGGAGAAGAGAAGGCTTGGAGGAGAACTTGGAGTGGCTTTGCAGTATCTGAAGGGGGCTACAGGAGGGCTCTGGGAGGGACTATTGACAAGGTCTTGTAATGACAGGAGGAGGGGGAATGGGTTTAAACTGGCAGAGGGGAGATTGAAACTGGATGTTAGGAAAGGGTTCTTCACAGTGAGGGTGGTGAGACACTGGCACAGGTTGCCCAGGGAAGTTGTGGAGCATAGAAGCACCCAATGTGGTCACATTCAGTGATTCTGTGCTCCACAACCTCCCTGGAGGCGTTCAAGGCCAGGTTGGATGAGGCCTTGAACAACCTGTTCTAGTGGGAGGTGTCCCTGCCTATGGCAGGAAGTTGGAACTGGATGATCCTTGAGGTCCCTTCCAACCTAAACCATTCTGAGTCTGTGATTCTATGATGATCATGACCTTCTCTCTCTCTTTCGTTTCTTTTTCTTTCTTTCTTTCTTTCTTTCTTTCTTTCTTTCTTTCTTTCTTTCTTTCTTTCTTTCTTTCTTTCTTTCCTTCCTTTCCTTCCTTTCTTTCTTTCTTTCTTTCCTTCTTTCCTTTCTTTCTTTCTTTCTTTCTTTCTTTCTTTCTTTCTTTCTTTCTTTCTTTCTTTCTTTCTCTCTCTTCTTCTTCCTTCTTTCTTCTTTCTTCTTTCTTCTTTCTTCTTTCTTCTTTCTTCTTCCTCCTATTATTATTATCAGTAGTAGTATTATTATTATCTCTTTTTTTTTTTCTTCCTTACAGATGGAAAGATCTTTGGCAGCAATCAAAGAAATACAAGGACTTGCTTACTTGCCTATAATCATCTGTCTGGTTCTTTTTGTAGCAGCATGTTGCTGGGGGATATTAAAGTGTAATCAAAAAGTAGAATACAAGCTCCAGCCAAAAGGCAGCTGGAATTAGCAGAGGAGTGAGAGAGACTCATCACTTTCTATGCCCTGTCTCCACAATAGGGACATCTATAGCAGAGCTATTCAGTTCTCTCCATCGTCATGTGAGAGAGTTAAGCATTTTTAGAGCAGTCATCTGTCCTATTTGAGATGCTTAAATATAGTCAATGTCACTGTGACACATACACTGAGCACCTCTGAGTGTCTGCAAGCAACGTTGGCAGTGATGTCACATATCTCTCGATACAAAGTCTGCTGTTTGGCTCTGGCCAGCCTGCTCTAGGGTAGGGTGTCCCTGCCCATGGCAGGGGGGTTGGAACTAGATGATCCTTATGGTCCCTTCTAACCCTGTCTGATTCTATGAGTCTATGTGAGGCCAACAGGATGTAGGAACATATTGGGGTACCCAAACCTGAACACAGCACTTGAGGCATGGCCTCATTTGAGCAGAGTCCAAGGACACAATCACTCCCCTGCTCCTGCTGGACAGAGCATTTCTGATCCCAGCCAGGATGTCTTTGTCTTTCTTGGCCACCTGGGCACGCTGCTGACTCCTGTTCAGCTGCTTGCCTATTATAACCCCCAGGTCCTAGGTGGTGACTCAACCACCACACTGCAATGCCTGAAGGTCCCTTCCAGCCCTGACAAATCAGTGATTCTAATAAGTGATGGATGAGGAACTAGGCCTTAGTTTAGGTTTAGTTTGCAACAATAAGTATCAGCAACACCAGCAAACTGAGTGCAACAGCAGAGGAAAAGGGCAGTGTAGATGCAGAAGGTCTTCCTATCCAAATTTTAGCTGTAGTATTAATTGCTTTCCTGTAATTATGTATGTATTAACATAATTTGGATTAAACAGACTGTTAGGACTTTAATTGGGCTAACAATAAATTCAGAGCTCCATATGTATAATGTGCTCTATTTTGGTCATAGCAAGACTTTCAGTAGAACAGGACACTAATGAGCTTAGATAATTAGACAGCAGCAGATTTAGAACCAGAGCAATTGCAACTTAACTTGGGCTATCTCGACTTACAGCTTTGCAAATAATAATTAGAACAGCAGCCTCATCAGAAAAATTGATTACTGGCTAAAAAAATCCACTGGAAGGCTCTGTCCTTAGGACATCTACAGTGCAGTATATTGATTAGAGTGCTCTAGGAGCTCCTCGCTGCTCTATCTCACTCCAGCCAGTTCTGGAGCCCCTATGACAAGAGGGATGTGGAGATGCTGGAGTGTGTCCAGACCAGGGCCAGGAGGATGCTCAGAGGGCTGCAGCAGCTCTGCTGTGAGCACAGACTGAAAGAGTTGGGGCTGTGCAGTCTGGAGGAGACTCCCAGGTGACCTTCTTGTGGCCTTCCAGGACCTGAAGGGGAATACAAAAAGGCTGGGGAGGAACTTTTTAGGTTCTCAGGGAGTGACAGAACTGGGGGGAATGGAGCAAAGCTGGAGGTGGGGAGAGTCAGAGGAAGTTGTTGAGCATGAGAGTGGTGAGAGGCTGGAATGGGTTGCCCAGGGAGGAGGTTGAGGCCCCATGGCTGGAGGTGTTTAAGGCCAGGCTGGCTGAGGCTGTGGTCAGGCTGCTCTAGGGTAGGGTGTCCCTGGGCATGGCAGGGGGGTTGGAACTGGCTGCTCCTTGTGGTCCCTTCCAACCCTGACTGATTCTATGATTCTATAGATCTGGTACAGCTCCTTTGGCCAAGAAAAGTGAGTTATGGTTTCAAACTGATTTTGCCACTCAAGACATCAGAATCATAGAAACATCACAGAATCATAGAATGGCTTAGATTGGAAGGGACCTTAAACATCATCTACTCCAACCACCCCACCACAGGCAGCAGCACCTCTCAACTAGACTCAACTGCTTAAGGACTCATTCAGTCTGACCTTAATCACCTCCAAGGACAGGGCATCCACAGTGTCCCTGGGCAGCCTGTTCCAGTGTCTTACCACTCTCATACCACAGAACTTCCTAATATCCAGTCTAAACCTATCCTCCCTCAGTTTAAGACCATTTCCCTTTGTCCTAACACGAGACACCATTATGAAAAGTCCCTCTCCAGCCTTCCTGAAGGATCACAGGATTTTAGAGGTTGAAAGGGACCCAAGGAGATCATCCCATCCAACTTCCCTGCCAGAGCAGGACCAGAGAATCTAGCTCAGCTCACAGGATCTCAGGGTCATGGCATGATAGGGGTTGGAAGGGACCCAAGGAGATCATCGACTCCAAACCCCCTGCCAGAGCAGGACCACGCTGTCTAACACAGATCACAGAGGAACACATCCAGACAGGCCTTGAAAGGCTCCAGAGAAGGAGACTCCAAAACCTCTCTGGGCAGCCTGTGCCAGTGCTCTGGGACCCTTACAGTAAAGAAGTTCCTCCTTGTGTTGAGGCAGAACCTCCTGTGCTGCAACTTACCCCCATTGCTCCTTGTCCTATCCCAGGCAGCAGTGAGCAGAGCCTGTCCCCCCACTCCTGGCAGCCTTCAGATACTTATAAACATTTATCAAATCCCCTCTCAGTCTTCCCTTCTCCAGACTAAGCAGCCCCAGGACCCTCAGCCTTTTCTCACCAGGCAGTGTTCCAGTCCCCTCATCAGCCTTGTAGACCTCTGCTGGACCCCTCTCCAGCAGGTCCCTGTCCCTCTTAAACTAGGCTTCCTTCAGGCAGCTTTAAGATATCCCTGTAGTCTTCTCTTCTCCATGCTGCACACTCCCAGCTCCCTCAGTCTATCCTCACAACAGAGCTGCTCCAGCCTTTGGATCATCTTTGTGGCCTCCTCTAGACTCACTCCAGCAGCTCTGTGTCCTTCTTCTGCTGGGGGCTCCAGAACTGAAGGTAGGATTGGAGGTGCGATTCAAGCAGAGCAGAGTCAAGCGGCAGAATCCCCTCTCTTGCCCTGCTGCCCACACTCCTCTGGCTGCAGCCCAGCACACAGCTGCCTTCTGGGCTGCATGAGGGCACTGCCAGCTCACAGTGAGCTTCTCATCTATCAATACTCCTCAAGACTCTTTCTTCAGAGCTATTCTCAACCAGCTGTCTACAAACACCTGAAGGGAGGCTGTAGCCAGGTGGGGTTGATCTCTTCTCTCAGGCAACCATCAATAGAACAAGGGGACACAGTCTCAAGTTGTGTTGGGGGAAGTATAGGCTGAATGTTAGGAGGAAGTTGTTGGCAGAGAGAGTGATTGGCATTGGAATGGGCTGCCCAGGGAGGTGGTGGAGTGGCCGTGGCTGGAGGTGTTGAAGCCAAGCCTGGCTGGGGCACTTAGTGCCATGGTCTGGTTGATTGGCCAGGGCTGGGTGCTAGGTTGGGCTGGATGAGCCTGGAGGTCTCTTCCAACCTGGTTGATTCTATGATCGATGATTCAGCCCCAGATGTCCTAGCCCAACAGAGTCCACAGAGTCCACAGCTCTGTATCCAGGCTGGATTTGTACCTGGGATTGGACTGACCCAGATACAAGACCTTGCACTTTGGTTGATAGGAAGGAAGTATTGACATCAGATGAGAGTCTGGCTATGCTGTGAGAATAACTTGCACCTGCAGAAGATATTTTGCTTCAAAGCCTGTGTTGTTAAGAGAATAGAGCTCATCCTCAGCATCTCTACCTGCTGCCATAGATCTATCCACACAGAATAAAGATTATAATCACTCTTAGAGGAATTGCAACACATTTCATTAGTTCAGCTCAAAGAAACCAGAGACAAATCAGTGAAGTATGTAAAAAGGGGGGGGGGGGGAAGAGGAAGGAAAATGAAAGAGAGAGAGGGAGATTCAGATAATCTTTCTGAAGAGTTTGGGTGCTGTGAGTAGAAATTGTTGCTCTCTTCTCTCAGGCAGCCAGCACCAGAACAAGAGGACACAGCCTCAGGCTGTGCCAGGGGAAATTTAGGCTTGAGGTGAGGAGAAAGTTCTTCACTGAGAGAGTCATTGGACACTGGAATGGGCTGCCCAGGGAGGTGGTGGAGTCGCCGTCCCTGGAGCTGTTCAAGACAGGATTGGACGTGGCACTTGGTGCCATGGTCTAGCCTTGAGCTCTGTGGTAACGGCTTGGACTTGGTGATCTGTGAGGTCTCTTCCAACCATGGTGATACTGTGAGACTGTGAAATAGAGCTGCAGTATAACTTTACAGCTAAATGCACTATTCAGGTTTTAATTCAAGTTGATGGAGCATGCACAGAAAAAGTGAAAGGAAATTAGGACTGCAAGAAGCGGTCAAAGATGTAAGCAGGCATTTGAGACCAAGCATCCTTATGGGCTAGCAGAAATAGGGGAGAGCTGATATTTGGGCTGATTAGAAACCTCTTTGCCAAAGCAGAGCTTCTATATGGGTGAGAAATTGAACCCAGCTGTTGTGTAAGATGCCACAGGTCTGAGCAGGATTTTTCTCTGTGCCGTGCACTGTGTCAGACTGGAAATGATGTTTCTGATCTAGGTGTGAGTTACCTCATCTGATCACAGGAACACAGGTTCACAGGATGTCATGGGTTCAAAAGCACCCAAAGAGATCATAGAAACACCCAGGTTGGAAAAGTCCTCCAAGCTCATCCAGCCCAACCTAGCACCCAGCCCTGCCCAAGCAACCAGACCATGGCACTAAGTGCCCCAGCCAGGCTTGGCTTCAACACCTCCAGCCACGGCCACTCCACCACCTCCCTGGGCAGCCCATTCCAATGCCAATCACTCTCTCTGACAACAACTTCCTCCTCACATCCAGCCTAGACCTGCCCTGGCACAGCTTGAGACTGTGTCCCCTTCTTCTGGTGCTGCTTGCCTGGCAGCAGAGCCCAACCCCACCTGGCTTCAGCCTCCCTTCAGGGAGCTGCAGACAGCAATGAGCTCTGCCCTGAGCCTCCTCTTCTGCAGGCTGCACACCCCCAGCTCCCTCAGCCTCTCCTCACAGGGCTGTGCTCCAGGCCCCTCCCCAGCCTTGCTGCCCTTCTCTGGACACCTTCCAGCACCTCAACATCTCTCTTCAGTTGAGGAGCCCAGAACTGGACACAGCACTCAATGAGATGCAATCTTACCCTCTCCAATGACGCCACATGGCAGTCACTGCCCCAGACGTTACTGACAGAAGGCTGGAGAGAATAACACAGGTTGTCAACACTGCAGCTAGAAAAAAGAGGCTGAAAACCTTGTGCTGAAGGTTAATGTCAAGCCTTAATGAAAACTCTTTGGAGTTTATAACTAACCAGTCCAGATGGTAGAGCAACAGCTCAGGTGAAAGGCAAGAATCCAGCCCCTACCAGATAATAAGCCTGAGGTATCATTTCCAATGGCACACGAACGAGTTTCCATTTCAAGCCCCCTCATCATTCTCCCTAATTAAAGATTTGATAATGCATAAAAGCTATTAAATGCAAGGCTGAAAGCCTGGGAGAGCCATGCCTTTTGCTGTGGTGTTTGAGAATATCTGTGGTGTGTTCGGGGTGGGTTTGTAAATGAGAGGCATTTTTCAGAGCTGCTTTCATGAGCAATTTTCTTCTCCTAATGGCTGTAGAATGAAACCATAATGGGATATTTAGGCTTATGTATATTCATGGAGAAGTAGTTATAACAAAACAAACTGTCATGGACTATCACACTCACCCATCCTCCCTCCCCCCCCCCACCAAAACCCCAACAGTTTAATTTATACACCAATTTTTTTCCTCCCTCCCCAAATATTTTGTCCTGCAGAGAGGAAGAATTGATCATAGAATCACAGAATCAGTCAGGGTTGGAAGGGACCACAAGGAGCAGCCAGTTCCAACCCCCCTGCCATGGGCAGGGACACCCTACCCTAGAGCAGGCTGCACACAGCCTCATCCAGCCTGGCCTTAAACACCTCCAGCCATGGGGCCTCAACCCCCTCCCTGGGCAACCCATTCCAGCCTCTCACCACCTTCATGCTCAACAACTTCCTCCTCCTTCTCCTCCCTGAAGGGAGGCTGTAGTCAGGTGGGGTTGGGCTCTGCTGCCAGGCAACCAGCAACAGAAGAAGGGGACACAGCCTCAAGCTGTGCCAGGGGAGGTCTAGGCTGGATGTCAGGAGGAAGTTGTTGGCAGAGAGAGTGATTGGCATTGGAATGGGCTGCCCAGGGAGGTGGTGGAGTGGCCGTGCCTGGAGGTGTTGAAGCCAAGCCTGGCTGGGGCACTTAGTGCCATGGTCTGGTTGATTGGCCAGGGCTGGGTGCTAGGTTGGGCTGGATGAGCTTGGAGGTCTCTTTCAACCTGCTTGACTCTTCCAGGGCCTCACCACCCTCAGGTGGACAAATTTCCTCCTCATGCCTAACCTAAATTGATCTTCCAGTTTGGAGATTCTTTCTGTTTGCAGCCATTGCTCCTCCTCCTGTCATCTGTCAACTTCTCTCATCTGAGCTGAACTTCCTACCTGCAACTATCCCCACCTGGCTACAGCCTCCCTTCAGGGAGCTGCAGACAGCAATGAGGTCTGCCCTGAGCCTCCTCTTCCGCAGGCTGCACACCCCCAGCTCCTTCAGCCTCTCCTCCCAGGGCTGTGCTCCAGGCTCCTTTCCACTTTCTATTTTTGCATGTCTGCAGCTGAGTTTCAGCTGCAACCTCACATTTCAAATTCATTTTCTCCCCTCGAATCAACATGCATGAACTTTCAGCTTTGGCAGGGCAAACTGACCATCTGAGTAGCTAAGTCATGCTTTGGTGCTTTCCTTCTGTGGGCTTTCAAGTCTAATTTTTCAATGATTGTGAAATAACAGTTTCAGAATACTTCTTTTGATGGATTTTTTTTGCCCCCTGGTATGCAGTGTGACAATGATAATGCTATCAGAAGTATGATTAGTAATAATAATCAATCCTCTCTGTTTGATGGCTCATTAAATACATGGACTTACTAAGGATGCTGTGCAGCCAGACATGAAAATGGCAATAAAAGACCTTTTCCTCCCTGAGGAGGTGTCTGGACATGTTCCTGTGTGATCTGCTCTAGGTAATCACGCTCTGACAGGGAGCTGGACTCATCCAACCTGGCCATGAAGAACTCCAGGGAAGGGACATCCACAATTTCTCTGCCCCAGGGAGACCTCACCTGGAATACTGCTTTCAGTTTTGGGCTCTCTACAAAAAAAGGGCTGGAAAGGCTCCAGAGAAGGAGACTCCACCACCTCTCTGGGCAGCCTGTGCCAGGGCTCTGGGACTCTTACACTCAAGAAGTTCTCCCTTGTGTTGAGGTGGGACTTCCTGTGCTGCAGTTTCCATCCATTGCCTCTTGTCCTATCCCAGGGCCTTAAAATTCATGGACTTCCTAATGGTGCTGTGCAGCCAGACATGGAAATGGCAGCAAAAGACATTTTCAGCCCTGAGGAGGTGTCTGCAGACATTCCTCTGTGATCTGCTCTAGGTGATCCTGCTCTGAGAGGGCGGTTGGACTCATCCAATTTGGCTGTGAACATCCTCAGAGAGGGGACATCCACAATTTCTCTGCCCCAGGGAGTCCTCACCTGGAATATTGCATCCAGTTCTGGGCTCCTCTCAGGAGGGACAGGGATCTGCTGAAGAGAGTCCAAGGAAGGGCTATGAAGATGCTGAAGGGGCTGGAGCACTGCCTGATTAGGAGAGGCTGAGGGACCTGGGGCTGTTTGGTCTGGTGAAGAGAAGACCTAGAGGGGATCTACTCAATGTCTATAAATATCTGAGGGCTGGGGCTCAAGAGGGAGGGGACAAACTCTTCTCAGTTGTGTCCTGGGATAGGACAAGTGGTAATGGATGGAAACTATAGCACAGGAAGATCCACCTCAATATGAGGAAGAACTTCTTGAGTGCAAGGGTCCCAGAGCCCTGGCACAGGCTGCCTAGAGAGGCTGTGGAGTCTCCTTCTCTGCAGACTTTCCAAACCCTACCTGGATCCATTCCTGTGTGAACTACCCTGGGCGATGCTGTTCTGGCAGGGGGGTTGGACTTGGTTATCTCTGGAGGTCTCTTCCAGCCTCTAAAGTTCTATGATCCTGTGAGTTCTATGAGAGCCTGCAGAAGAAGAATTCCTTTAATTGACTCTTTTTTTATCAGGCCATTTCATTCTAAATTGCCACCCTGCTCTCATGTTGCTCATTAAACAGGAGATCTGATCACAAAGTAGACACAGCTAATTAGTAATGAATACATTATTTATGGCTTCTGAAGAAAAAGAAAAAAAAGATGAGTGACCTGCAAGCTAACATTGTTGGGGAATTCATTTTTAATTGGATGTGGCCTTTCTGCTCTTTGCCTTTCACCTCACAAAGTTCTAAATTGCCATTTTCTTAGTTCAAGGATCTGGGAGTTCACCCGTTGGAAGGCAAAACGAGGCTGCGCTCCTCCGCGCTGTCCTGGGCTGTCGTCTCTGGAGCCTGCTGGAGTTGCAGCATGGTAGGCTGTGGTGGTTTGGGTGTCCCCCACCCCCCCACACTTTTAGAAATCACCCAGACTAGACTCAGTTGGCTCTGGAAATTTGAATGAAGCTTATATTTACAGCTGGCACAATGTACAAGCAGATAGTTACAGTAGATACAGCTATAGACAGAAATAGACAAGGGAAAAAGGTAATACAGAAACACAACTCCCCTCCCAGAAACCTGAGTCCCCAGGAGGGGCTCTCAACCACCCCTCACCTTCCCCCTACCCCTCTCAACCTTACCCCAGTCCCAAGGAAGAATGGAGGTTTGGCCAAGAGGGTTAAAAAGCAAGGTGAAGCAGCCAAGCAAAGGAGGGTGAGGTTAGAAAGCAAGATGGAGTCCAGCCAGCAGCCTCAGCTTCTCCCCAGCAGGCAAAGCTCCCAGCGAAGAGAAGAAGCAAGTGACCTAATCTTTGTTTTGCCTTTCTTCTTTACACATCCCAGCAAGACTGTGAGGGAAGTAGACCTCACCATTGTTTTCATTTTACAGCCTATCATCTAGTTCTTCTCACCAAAACATGCTAGCTAGGCTCAAACTAGCACATAGGCAAAAGCATCAAATCAAATAATCACCTGCTCCCTGTAAGTACAGGACAGACTAATTAACATAATAAAGCCCTGAGTTATTTAGATCTTGTTTTCTCCCAGAATTGCCATGCTGAGACAGGCTGAAGTCTTTTTCCTAGTCCAATCTAGTAGGAGATGCTTATTATCCAAAAGACACAGGTGTATGCAAGCATTCCTCTACAGGGAGGTGCTTTTTGCAGTCACATTTTGTGGATGTTCACAGGATCATCACAGGATGCTAGAGGTTGGAAGGGACCTCTGGAATGCTTCCAGTCCAACCCTCCTGCCAGAGCAGGACCAGAGAATCCACGACAGGTTGCACAGGAACACATCCAGGCAGGGCTGGAAAGGCTCCAGAGAAGGAGACTCCACAACCTCTCTGGGCAGCCTGTGCCAGGGCTCTGGGACCCTTACAGTAGAGAATTCGCCCTTGTGTTGAGCTGGAACCTCCTGTGCTGCAGCTTCCATCCATTGCTCCTTGTCCTATCCCAGGGCAGTGAGCAGAGCCTGTCCCCCTCTTCCTGACCCCCAGCCCTCAGATATTTATAAACATTGATTAAATCCCCTCTCAGTCTTCTCTTCTCCAGACTAAGCAGCCCCAGGGCCCTCAGCCTCTCCTCATCAGGCAGTGCTCCAAGCCCATCATCATCCTTGCAGCCCTCCACTGGGCTCTCTCCAGCAGATTCCTGTCCTTCTTAAACTGGGGAGCCCAGAACTGAATGCAGTACTCAGGTTGAGGTTGGCAGCAAATGGGAAGATGCTGCAAACTGGAAGAAGCTCAATTTAGGTTAGACGTGAGGAGGAAATTCTTCCCCGTGAGGGTGCTGAGGCTCTGGAACAGGTTCACAACATCACAGCATGGTAGGGTTTGGAAGGGATCTCTGGAGATCATCACATCCTACCCTCTGCCAGAGCAGGATCATAGAATCCAGCACAGGTCACACAGGAACACATCCAGACAGGGCTGGGAAGGCTCCAGAGAAGGAGACTCCACAACCTCTCTGGGCAGCCTGTGCCAGGGCTCTGGGACCCTTACACTCAAGAAGTTCTTCCTCATGTTGAGGTGGAACCTCCTGTGTTGCAGTTTCCATCCATTGGCTCATGTCCTATCCCAGGGCAGAAGGGAGCAGAGGCTGTCCCTGTCCCTTCCTTCCTGACCCTCAGCCCTCAGCTGTTCACAGACATTGCTCAGATCCCCTCTCAGCCTTCTCCTCTCCAGCTAAGCAGCCTCAGGGCTCTCAGCCTCTCCTCATCAGGCAGTGCTGCAGTCCCTTCAGCATCCTTGCAGCCCTCCCTTGGGCCCTCAGGGAGATCTCTGTCCCTCTTGTTCTGAATACTTGGTCATGTGCAGCCAATAAGAGAGACCAACTCCAGAGGAACTGACCCAATCCTCTCCTAATCTATTCAAACATTCATGGAAAATCCCTGGCAATCTGCTAATTGTTTCTATAAGCAGGTTGGTACAATGGGATCTAAAAACCCCTGGCTGCTTTTGAATCAACACCTAGAGCTCATCCTCCAGGAAAAGCAGGGGCAGATGCACTTTGTTCTCTTGAAGGGGGCCTACAAGAAAGGTGGGGAGAGAATCTCTGCAAGAGCTTCTTGTGATAGGATAAGGGGGAATGGCTTTAAGCTGGGGGAGGGGAGAGTTAGGCTGGATGCTAGGAGGAAATCCTTGACAGTGAGGCTGGTGAGACACTGGAACAGGTTGCCCAGAGAGGTTATAGATGTCCCTATCCCTGAAAGTGTTGAAGGTCAGGTTGGACAAGGACTTGAGCAACCTGGTCCAGTGGGAGGTGTCCCTTTCCAGGGAGTGGGGCTGGAACTAGATGGTCTTTAAGATCCCTTCCTACTCACAGCATTCCATGATTCTATGACTCTGTGATTCTATGATTCTTTGATTCTGTGATTCTATGGCTGGTGAGACACTGGAACACATGATTCATACTTTCTCTGGGATAGAATTAATCTGGATGTTAGGAAGACATTCTTGACAGTGAGGCTGGTGAGACACTGGAACAGGTTGCCCAGGGAGGTTATAGATGTCCCTATCCCTGAATGTGTTCAATGCCAGATTGGACAAGGACTTGAGCAACCTGGTCCAGTGGGAGGGGTCCCTTTCCAGGGAGTGGGGCTGGAACTGGATGGTCTTTAAGGTCCCTTCCAACTCACAACACTCCATGATTCTGTACTTCTGTGATTCTGTGATTATATGATTCTGTTCTTCTGTGCTTCTGTGATTCTCTGACTCTGTGATTCTCTGATTCTATGCTTCTATGATTCTATGCTTCTGTGACTCTATGATTCTATGCTTCTCTGCTTCTATGCTTCTGTGATTCCATGCTTCTATACTTCTATGATTCATACTCTCTGTGGGGTAAAATTATACAGTTCTTTCTGTTGGGAAAGTCCTCTAAGATCATTGAGTCCAACCCTCAACCTAATGCCATTAAACCATGTCCCAGAGTGCCATGTCCACACCTTGCTTGAACACCTCCAGGGATGGTGACTCCATCATCTCCCTGTTCCAATCCCTGACCACTTGAAGGAAACATTCTTTTCCCAATATCCAACCTAACCCTCCCCTGGGGCAATTCCAGGCCATAAATGCCTGGTAGCACTGCAACTAGCTTTAAAGATGCTTTCCACTCACTATACAGAAGTTCTGTGCAGCAAATCCAAAGTGCAGCTCATGAAATTTCTGAGAGGCTGCAAAGTCTCAATTAAAGCAGCTCAGCAGCACAAGGAAAGGAACAGAGCACACTGTAAATACAGTTCTTTTTCTTTTGATTCAAGCTATTGTCATTATTAGCATTTAAGACAGGCCATAAATATTTCAAGCAGTAAATTTTCTCTCTGTTTATCGACCATGGAAGGTGATGAATGATTTACAGGGGGGGGAAAAAAACCCCACATCCAGATATTTGTTAGGAGCACACAACCTTAGCCTCAGAGCGTGTCCAGGTGCATTTTATGTGAGGATTATTCTGTGTGAAGTTTGTCTTTTCTCCTTTGCTCATTTACCTTCCAGGGTTTAATAATTAAAGCTGATGGGAAAAAGATCTTTTGCAAATCTGAGCTTTGAAATATTCATCAGAAGGGAAACAAAACAGCAGCAAGACAAATAAGTGAAATTGAGAGGGCAGGACTGATGTTTGCACAGCTGCTAAAGGAAGGAGGAGTTGTTCCTCCTTGAACACATTGGCTTTTCATGAAAACCTTATGAAATTCCCTATGGAATCCCTCTTATATTACACTTATGAGGTTGTTTTTTACCTTCTTCTTACCACACTAGGTCCAGGATCAAAACACAGGGAGAACTCCTCGTTCCAGAAGCTGAGGCTCCATTGGCTCTCCAAGCTAGGACTTGCTGGCAACTCTTCATAGAATGGTTTAGATTGGAAGGGACCTCAAAGCTCATCCAGTTCCAATCCTCTCCAGGGATCAGGTTGTCCAGCCAGGCTGGATGAGGCTCTGGACAACCTGATCTAGTGTGAGGTGTCCCTGCCCATAGCAGGGGAGTTGGAACTGGATGATCCTCGAGGTCCCTTCCAACCCTGACTGATTCTATGATTCCATGATTCTATGATTCCAGCCTAAGAGGTGTCCCTGCCCATAGCAGGGGGGTTGGAACTGGATGGTCCTTGAGGTGCCTTCTCACCCTGACTGATTCTATGATTCCAGCCTAAGAGGTGTCCCTGCCCATAGCAGGGGAGCTGGAACTGGAAGATTCTTGAGGTCCCTTCCAACCCTGACTGATTCTATGATTCCAGCCTAAGAGGTGTCCCTGCCCATAGCAGGGGGGTTGGAACTGGATGATCCTTGAGGTCCCTTCCAACCTTGACTGATTCTGTTATCCTATGATTCCAGCCTAAGCCATTCTGTGATTGTTGTCAGAGACATAACCATGGCCTTGGGGAAGGTTATTTCTTTCTGCCTGCCATTCTTCAAATGACAGCACTTCAACCATCTTTCCTCTGTCATTCCCATATGCCCATTGCAAGGAGCAACTATTTCAAGTGTTATCAGGTGGGAGACTAGAAAAACCAGAAATAGTGCTGAGGTGTTGGAACAAGCTGCTCAGGGCAGTGCTGGAGTCACTGTCCCTAGAAGTGTTCAAGGACTATGTGGACATGGCACTTTGGGATGTGATCTACTGGCCATGGTGGTCTTAGATTGAAAGCTAGACACAGGCATCTTAAAGGTATGTTCCAACAAAAACAATTCTATGACTCTGTCACTTGGATCCCCAAATCTAGGATAAGAAAAAGAGCACCCAGAAGCACCTGAACCTCAAGCCTCCTTGTGTTACCTTCCCTGTTTGTCACTGGACAATGCCAACGCTCTTCTGAAATCTTAGAATCACAGAATTGTCAGAGGTGGAAGGGACCTCAAGGATCATCCAGTTCCAGTCCCCCTGCCATGCCCAGGGACACCTCACACTAGATCAGGCTGCCCATAGCCACATCCAGCCTGGCCTTAAACACCTCCAGGGATGAGGCTTCCACCACCTCCCTGGGCAACCCTTTCCAGGCTCTCATCACCCTCATGCTGAAGAACTTCTTCTATCGTCCAATCTCAATCTGCTCTTCTGTAGCTTGGACCCATTCCCCCCCCCAGTCCTATCACTATCTGACATCTTAAAAAGTCCCTCCCCAGCTTTCTTGTAGTCCTCTTCAGATGCTGGAAGGCTACAAGAAGGTCACCTGGAGGCCTCCTCTTCTCCAGGCTGCACAGCCCCAACTCTCTCAGCCTGTCCCCACAGCAGAGCAGCTCCAGCCCTCTGAGCATCCTCGTGGCCCTTCTTTGGACACCTTCCAGCACCTCCAGATCTTTCCTGTCCAGGGGCTGGGACACAGTGCTCCAGGTGAAGTCTCAGCAGAGGGTGCAGAGGGGCAGAATCCCCTCCCTCACTCTGCTGCCCACACTGCTCTTGCTGCAGCCCAGGTTCTGGTTGCTCTCTGGGCTGCCAGTGCACACTGCTGGCTCAGGTTGAGCTTCTCATCCCCCAGCAGCCCCAAAGCCTTTTCTTCAGGGCTGCTCTCAAGGCAGACACTGCCCAGCCTATAAAAAAATGACTACTTCAGCTCAAAAAGACAATTAAGGTCTTCTCCTAATGTTATGTTTTCTTTTCTACTTAACATCTAACTTCTGTGAACAATGCCAAAACAGATCCCTCCATTCCATTAAGGAGATAGTCAGAATTGCCTGGCACATTGAAGGATGCCCAATTCCTGCAGGCAGAACATTCTTCTTCTGACTCATTTCTAAACCCCAGCTTTGTAAGATGCCTACAAAGAATGCAAAATGTGGGCTAGGTGCAAGTAACACAAGAATTAATGACTATGGTGCCTGTGCATAAAGAAATCAGTGTTTCCCTCTGATTTATAGCTCCATGGATTGGAGAATGGCTGCCCTTGGACATAAATCAACTCACCCAAGCTACTTCTTGCAGTAGATGTTTAGAGTGATTTTTTTCCCCTCCCTGTATTTCCTTCACCCCATATTTATGCTTTATCATCTGGCTAAACTATATTTTATCAGCTGGCTGTTATATCATGTGGCCAAAAATAAAAGAGCACAGAATCTAATTTCTTTCTCTATTTTTCATTGTCTCTTCGAAAAGCCTTCACCTCAGGCCAGGCAGAGGGAATCAGGCCATTTCCTGAACTGATTGTTCACTGCTCTTTGCCTTCAGGGTCATTTAAGGGAAAGCAGTATGAGGCTAAGCTGTCTGGAGCTGCAGGGAAACCTCACATAGAATCATAGAATCATGGAACCACAGAATCGTAAATTATAGAATCAGCCAGGTTGGAAGAGAGCTCCAAGCTCAGCCAGCCCAACCTAGCACCCAGCCCTGGCCAAGCAACCAGACCATGGCACTAAGTGCCCCAGCCAGGCTTGGCTTCAACACCTCCAGGCACGGCCACTCCACCCCCTCCCTGGGCAGCCCATTCCAATGCCAATCACTCTCTCTGCCAACAACTTCCTCCTAACATCCAGCCTAGACCTGCCCTGGCACAGCTTGAGGCTGTGTCCCCTTCTTCTGGTGCTGCTTGCCTGGCAGCAGAGCCCAACCCCACCTGGCTACAGCCTCCCTGCAGGGAGCTGCAGACAGCAATGAGCTCTGCCCTGAGCCTCCTCTTCTGCAGGCTGCACACCCCCAGCTCCCTCTCTGCCTGGCTGCTCTCAGCCACTCTGGCCCCAGCCTGTAGTGCTGCTTGGGCTTGTTATGGCCAAAGTGTAGAACCTTGCACTTGGCCTTGTTCAGTCTCATCCCCTTGGCCTCTGCCCACCCATCCAGCCTGGCCAGGTCCCTCTGCAGGGCTCTCCTACCCTCCAACAGCTCCACAGCTGCTCCTAGCTTGGTGTCATCTGCAAACTTACTGCTGCTGGACTTAATCCCCTGCTCGAAATCACCAATAAAGATATTGAACATCTCCTGGTGTTTCCCAGCTCACTGCCTGAAGTGCAGAGTGCCTGGGGGGTGGGGGAGGGAAGAAAAAGAACAAAACAAGCAGAAGAAAACCATTAAAATGTTATTTTCCCACAGCAAATTTTTATTTCAGTTGTATATTAACTGCAAAGCCTGAAATTGATTATAACATCTGGCTGCATTCCCTTGCAATGGGAAGTTCAATCTTCTGTTGGGTGAAACATTTCAGCTTCTTGCACATTATCCCTCCCAAGCACCAACTTCCTCCTCTGTTCAAAGTTCCTGTTCTGTTCAAAGTTCCCCTTCTATTTTTCCCTCTATTAAGTAGCTAAATCCCTCTGTGGGGTTTTTTTTTTTGCCTTCTGTCATCTCCTTCAGACAGAAAGAACATGAAAAAAAAAATACCTGTCAGCTGTCTGTGGAAGATTTATCTTTCACATCATGAAAATTCAAGGTTAAGGTCTGGGAGGACTCTTTTGGAGGCAAGGGAAGGTTCTGTCAGTGCTTGATGAGGGCTGCTGAATTGTCAGCAAGGCTTCCTTCACTGCAGCCTGGCAGGATCTGTCAGTGGCAGGGCTGCATTTGTTTGTAGGGAAAGAAAGGCCTCCGGGAAGGGAAAGGAGCTGACCGCCCTGCTGCATGCGCTCAGGGTGCAGATGTGAGGCAGGGAGGGAAGTCAGGCACTGGCTGAGCGTTCTTGGCTGCCCACAAAGTGTTCACCATCACCTAAGGTGAGTGGCTTTGGAGGGTGCTGTTCACAGGACCACAGGCTCACAGCGTGTTAGGGGTTGGAAGAGACCCAAGGAGATCATCCAGTCCAACCCCCCCGCCAGAGCAGGACAATCCTATCTAACACAGATCACACAGGAACACATCCAGACAGGCCTGGAAAGGCTCCAGAGAAGGAGACTCCACAACCTCTCTGGGCAGCCTGTGCCAGTGCTCTGGGACCCTTACAGTAGAGAAGTTCCCCCTTGTGTTGAGGCAGAACCTCTTTTGCTGCAACTTACACCCATTGCTCCTTGTCCTATCCCAGGGAGCAATGTTAAATTGCATCTCAGTGTTAAAAGTATCTCATTGAATTTAGCACAAGTATCCCTTGGTATAAAAGGGAATAAAAGGGAATATCTATATATAGAGGTATATACATTTTCAGTTCAACTTTGGGCTCCTCAATTGAAGAGGGACAGGGATCTGCTGTACAGGCTGGGAGGTGATCTGCTGGAGAGCAGCCCTGTGGAGAGGGACCTGGGGGTGCTGGTGGCTAACAAGTTAGCCATGGCACAGCAATGTGCCCTTGTGGCCAAGAAGGCCAATGGGANGGGGGAACTTCTTTACTGTAAGGGTCCCAGAGCACTGGCACAGGCTGCCCAGAGAGGTTGTGGAGTCTCCTTCTCTGGAGCCTTTCCAGGCCTGTCTGGATGTGTTCCTGTGTGATCTATGTTAGATAGGATTGTCCTGCTCTGGCAGGGGGCTTGGACTGGATGATCTCCTTGGGTCCCTTCCAGCCTCTAACATCCTGTGAGCCTGTGACCCACCTGGATGCATTCCTGTGTGACTTGCCCTGGGTGATGCTGCTTTGGCAGGGATGTCGATCTCGTTCTCTGGAGCTCCCTTCCAAGCCCTAACATTCTGTGATTCCATGGAGCTGTGATCTGGAGTTTGCCTCTTAAGAGGAAGATCTGGGATTGCCACCTCTGCAGAATGTTTAAATTGAGATGACTTTTGAATAGATATCAATGGGGAGAGGGGAAATGCATAACAACTATCACTGGCAAAACGCCTCTGGATGGAGCTGTAAGGGCTTCAGGCTTGCAGTGAAAGCTCCTGAGGTATGGAAATCACAGCAATAAGTCACCACAGCCAATGATCATCACCAAGGGTAAATCCTGGGATTCTGAAGATTAAAAGCAGAGGGGGAAAAAATGCCCTTTTCCTGACAGATGCTGAACTGCTTTACAGTCACTCAGCAAACGCAGCAAAGAGGCAGTTGGTGCAACCTCATGAAACATTCCCTGCCAGCTCAAGCTGATCTGAATGCAGCTCTCAACCTGCAGGTGCCCAGAGTCAGATTCTGTTTGCAAGCATTTAAAGTCATCGAATCATGGAAACATTAAGTTCTCAGAAAGACCTCCAAACAGCTGTGGAGCTGCTGGAGGGTAGGAGAGCCCTGCAGAGGGACCTGGCCAGGCTGGATGGGTGGGCAGAGGCCAAGGGGATGAGATTGAACAAGGCCAAGTGCAGGGTTCTACACTTTGGCCACAACAACCCCAAGCAGCACTACAGGCTGGGGCCAGAGTGGCTGAGAGCAGCCAGGCAGAGAGGGAGCTGGGGGTGCTGGGAGAGAGGAGCTGAAGAGGAGGCAGCAGAGTGCCCAGGTGGGCAGCACAAAAGCCAGTGGGCACACTGGGCACACTGCTTGCTCATCTTCAGGTCTGCCCTGAACCTCCTCTTCTGCAGGCTGCACACCTCCCTTCAGGTAGTTGTAGACAGAAATTGAATTTGAATAAATGAATTTGACACCAAATTGAGTCTGAGAGCTTTGACTCTTTGTGGATGTTTGTCCTCAACTCTGAAACCAAATGGAAATTGGTTCAACTGAGAAGGCAGGAATAAGAGAAACAAGAGAGTAATGGACCTGCTGGAGAGGGTCTAGAGGAGGCCACAAAGACGATCAAGGGCTGGAGAAGCTCTGCTATGAAGACAGGCTGGGAGATTTGGGGCTGTTCAGCCTGGAGAAGAGCTGCCTTCCAGTTCCTGAAGCAGATACAGGGGAGGGACTGTTTAGAAGGGTCTGTGGTGGCAGAATGAGGGCAGTGGTTTGAAACTGAAGAGGAGAGATTAGGTTGGACGTTATGAGGAAGTTCTGTACCACAATGTTGGTGAGACACTGGCACAGGTTGCCCAGGGAAGTGGTGGAAGCCCCATTCCTGGAGCCATTCAAGGTCAAACTTGATGTGTCCCTTGGGCAGCCTGATCTAGTTGGATGTGAACCTGCTGACTGCAAGGGGGTTGGACACAATGACCTTTGAGGGTCCCTTCCAGCTCAATGCCATCTGTGGGTCTGTGTCATCAGAAGGCTCAGTTGAAATGCATTGGCAGCAGCATCTGGGAAACGTGAGACATCTGCACTGTCCTTCACCTTTCACTATGATCAAACTCTAATGAATCTCAGAACTGAAATAAGTTTCCAAGCTAGGAAATAAACAACCAAACAAAAACCCCAAAACCAACAACCAACCAACCCCAAAACCCCACCAACCAACAACCAACCAACCCAAAAACCCCACTAACCAACAAAAAAAAACCCCAAAACCAACTAACCAACAAAAAAACCCCAACCAACCAACCACAAAAACCCAACCAACCAGAAAAGCCCCAACCAACCACAAAAACCCCAACCACAAAAACACCAACCACAAAAACACCAACCACAAAAACACCAACCAACCAATCAACCAACCAACCAACCACAAAAACCCCACCCAACCAGAGAAAATCTAACCAACCACAAAAGCCCCAACCAACCACAAAAGCCCCAACCAAAAAAACTCCAACCAACCGACCACAAAAACCCCAACTAACCAGAGAAAATCTAACCAACCACAAAAACCCCAACTAACCAGAGAAAACCCAACCAACCAACCACAAAAGCCCCAACTAACCAGAGAAAACCCAACCAACCAACCACAAAA
>WAAF01020001.1:1429-13347 GCA_013400475.1 Tricholaema leucomelas
CCCCAGCCTCGTCGCCCTTCTCTGGACACGCTCAAGCATCTCAATGTCCCTCTTAAACTGGGGGGCCCAGAACTGGACACAGTAAATAATAAATTATATTAATAAATGATTAGTAATAAAATAGTACCATACTAAATTATAAATAATTATAAATTTATTAATAATAACTGATAAATAAATTATATCTATGTATAAATATAGTAATAATAAGTACTTAGAAGTGTTAGGTAGTTGCTGGATGGTGAAAACAGCACAGCTTGATGAGTAGCTTTTTGGCAGCAGTGTATGGTCCTTTCCTTCCTCTCAGGTGTTTGGGTGTTTTTTAACAGACACAAGCATTTCTGTGGTGTGTTAGAAATCAGATCAGAGAGATCAAACTCACTCTCAACTCACAAATGACAATTTTAGAACTTCTTTTCCTTGCCTTTTCTGAATTTGTTGCTTTGTGAACTTTGGTTCCTCGATTAAGATCTTTGTGTAGCTGCAAAAATGCATGTCCTGGCTCCTTATGGGCATTGGTGGACAGCAGAAGGACAGAAGTCACTGAATTTGTTTGGCTTGGAAAGGACCTCTTATATCAGGTCCAGCCATCAACCTAAGACCACCATGGCTGTTAAACTATATCCTGAAGTGCCATGTCCAGGCGTTTCTTGAACACCTCCAAGGGCAGTGACTCCACCACCTCCCTGGGCAGCCTGTTCCAAGGCCTGACTGCTCCTGAAGGGAAGAATCTTTTCTTAATCTGCAGCCTAACCCTCCCAGGCACAATTTCAAGCCATGTCCTCTTGTTCTATCACCTGATGCTAGGGAGAAGAGACCAACCCCCACCTCATTGCAGCCTCCTTTCAGGGAGTTGTAGAGAGCATTGCTCCCTTAGCCTCCTCATTTCCACACTAAACAATCACTGTTCCCTCAGCTGCTCCTCATAAGACTTGTTCTGATAACTTGTGCAGTGTTGCCTCTGCACATCTGACCATGGTTTGCCATCCCTTCATGAGATGTATCTAGCAGAATATTTCTCACTGAAAGAAGTGTTGGTGCTGGTTTGCAGGCATAGTTAGCAGGTCTGTCATTGGGAATGTTGGTACAGGTTTTCTGTTGCTCACATGCTGGTGCCACATGGGTTCGATGGGTGGACCACTAGATGGATAAAGGACTGGTTTGATGGTCACACCCAAAGAGTGGCTGTCAGCAGGTCTGTGTCAATGTGGAGACCAGGGACAAGTGGAGTCCCTCAGGGATCAGTCCTGGGACCAGTCTTGTTCAACATCTTTGTGGGTGCCATGGACAGAGGCATTGAGTGCAGCCTCAGCAAGTTTGCTGACCACACCAAGCTGTGTGCTGCAGCAGCCAGGCTGGAGGGCAGGGATCCATCCAGAGGGACCTGGACAGGCTGCAGAGGTGGGCACAAGCTAACCTCATGAGGTTCAACAAGACCAAGTGCAGTGTCCTGCATCTGGGTCGGGGCAATGCCAAGCACAAATGCAGGCTGGGCAGTGAGTGGCTGGAGAGCAGCCCTGAGGAGAGGGACCTGGGGGTGCTGGTTAACAAGAAGCTTAACATGAGCCATCAGTGTGCTCTTGCAGCCCAGAAAGCCAAGCAGAGCCTGGGCTGCATCAGGAGAAGTGTGGCCAGCAGGGCCAGGGAGGTGATTCTCCCCCTCTGCTCTGCTCTGCTGAGACCCCACCTGGAGTACTGCATCCAGTTCTGGAGCCCCTGGGACAAGAGGGATGTGGAGATGCTGGAGTGTGTCCAGAGCAGGGCCAGGAGGATGCTCAGAGGGCTGCAGCAGCTCTGCTGTGAGCACAGACTGAAAGAGTTGGGGCTGTGCAGGCTGGAGAAGAGGAGGCTCCCAGGTGACCTTCTTGTGGCCTTCCAGGATCTGAAGGGGGCTACAAAAAAGCTGGGGAGGGACTTTTGAGGCTGTCAGGGAGTGCCAGGACTGGGGGGAATGGAGCAAAGCTGGAGCTGGGTAGGTTCAGGCTGGAGGTGAGGAGGAAGTTGTTGAGCATAAGAGTGGTGAGAGGCTGGAATGGGTTGCCCAGGGAGGTGGTTGAGGCCCCATGGCTGGAGGTGTTTCAGGCCAGGCTGGCTGAGGCTGTGGGCAGCCTGCTCTAGGGTAGGGTGTCCCTGGGCGTGGCAGGGGGATTTGAACTGGATGATCCTTGTGGTCCCTTCTAACCCTGACTGATTTATGATTCTACATACAGGAAAGATGACAAATAGGAAAAGATACAAGTTCCACAAAAACTTAGGAGATCAAAAGTCCTCTATGGGAGAGGGGACTGGAAAGGCTTGGGTTGTGATTAGTCTAGTGAAAGAATAGTGGGAAAGAGTTGGTTTTAGTGTTTCTGAATAAACAGGGATAAATACAAGAGAAGGAAACCACGATTTAGCTGTAAAGCAGCTTTGGAAGAACAAATTACTATGGGTGAATTTGACATAGACATCCCAAGATTCATAATTAGGTGAAAGATATCCTGGAACAATTTTCCATTAGGATTTGTGAGGGTAAGAAACCTGTCTGCACCAAGACTGAACTTGAAAAATCAGCATAAGGAATTACATAGACATAGATGCATGCCACACCAGGAGGTTTTACTTCTCCCACTGCTGTGTTTCAGTACAAGAATGTAGTTAACCCCTTTTGAAATTTATAAAACCTGAAATCTTGGCTCTATAATGAAGCTGTTGCTGGTGGTAGTGGAGCTAGAATTTCTCTCAGGGCCCTAGAGAATAGGAGTAGTTTCAAGAGTGGGAAGGGGTTGGTGGTGTTGAAAGTCCTTGCAGTGCTTTCAACTTAAGCCTGCTAGATGCCGAGGGCAGCAGAAACAGAGCGTTCCCACTGTGGAAGAGGACACTGGAAAGCCCAGTGTTGCTCTGTATAAGATAGATCCAATCTCTCTATACCAGGGCTCACCTTAGGAGTGTACACGAGGTGTGTGGGGGGTGGTGGTGTTGAAAGTCCTTGCAGTGCTTTCAACTTAAGCCTGCTAGATGCCGAGGGCAGCAGAAACAGAGCGTTCCCACTGTGGAAGAGGACACTGGAAAGCCCAGTGTTGCTCTGTATAAGATAGATCCAATCTCTCTATACCAGGGCTCACCTTAGGAGTGTACACGAGGTGTGTGGGGGGTGGTGGTGTTGAAAGTCCTTGCAGTGCTTTCAACTTAAGCCTGCTAGATGCCGAGGGCAGCAGAAACAGAGCGTTCCCACTGTGGAAGAGGACACTGGAAAGCCCAGTGTTGCTCTGTATAAGATAGATCCAATCTCTCTATACCAGGGCTCACCTTAGGAGTGTACACGAGGTGTGTGGGGGGTGGTGGTGTTGAAAGTCCTTGCAGTGCTTTCAACTTAAGCCTGCTAGATGCCGAGGGCAGCAGAAACAGAGCGTTCCCACTGTGGAAGAGGACACTGGAAAGCCCAGTGTTGCTCTGTATAAGATAGATCCAATCTCTCTATACCAGGGCTCACCTTAGGAGTGTACACGAGGTGTGTGGGGGGTGGTGGTGTTGAAAGTCCTTGCAGTGCTTTCAACTTAAGCCTGCTAGATGCCGAGGGCAGCAGAAACAGAGCGTTCCCACTGTGGAAGAGGACACTGGAAAGCCCAGTGTTGCTCTGTATAAGATAGATCCAATCTCTCTATACCAGGGCTCACCTTAGGAGTGTACAAGAGGTGTGTGGGGGGTGGTGGTGTTGAAAGTCTTTGCAGTGCTTTCCACTTAAGCCTGCTAGATGCCAAGGGCAGCAGAAACAGAGTATTCCCACTATGGAAGAGGAAACTGGAAAGTCCAGTGTTGCTCTGTATAAGATAGATCCAATCTCCTTAGCAGGATTTTACCTTAGGAGTGTACACATAAAGGGCTGGTGCTCAGTTAAGGGCACAGCTGAAAACAGGCTGACAACTCTGTGAAAAAAGGTAAGATGAGTGACAGTGTAGTCCACACAATAACACCCTTTGCTTTCCTTCAGGCTGCAAAAGAAAAAGAAGATTCTTGATTCTTCAGACCCTAGCTGGCCATAAATTGTATTCCTCTTTCTATGGGGCATTTCAGCTGATGGATTACAGCACTCTCCAGTCTACAGCACTTGTAAATGCTTTCAAACATCTCTGAAAAATGCAACCTTTAATTACTGCTTTGATTTTTGCATCTTGATGAACAAGTGAGAAATGTGGTTTATAATGGTGCAGCAGGCACCCATTTGATTGGCTCCAGTTTCTGTGGCATTTGCAAACTGCTTAAGGACCTCTTCATTCTAAAAATAGTTCCTTTTGTTCTAGACCAGGTTATCGAAAATCCTTATGATCAAGAAGGAACACATCAAACAATTGAGAGAGATGAACACAGAAGCAGAAAAACTGGTGAGCATGTTCTCTTTTTGGTTCTTAAAACAGGCTGTGAGGTTATTTAAATGGGTAATGGAGACAGAGACAATAAAAGGTCTGGATAAAAATCTGTATAATATCACTTTCTGTAATTGGGTGTTTAATTTTTTGGATGACAGTTCAGGGAGATCAGTTGTTTCAAGTAAGATTCTCCTTTGAAAGCCTTGTGCTTTGAAAACTGGTGTTACTGTGCTAGTTTGAAGCTAGCTACAATGTTTTGGTGAGAGGGACTGGATCATAGGCTGTGAAATGGAAACAGTGGTGATGTCTACTTCCCTTGTGGTCTTGCTGAGATGTGTGAAAAAGGAAAAGGAAAACATAGATAAAGTCACTTCACTTCGCTCTCGGCTTTACTCTTGGCTCTTTGCCTGCTGGGGAGCTCAGGGCTGCTGGCTGAACTCCATCTTACTCTCTCACCTCACCCTCCATTTGCTTTGACTGATTCACCTTTGCTTCTTAACCCCCTGGCCAAACCTCCATTCTTCCTTGGGACTGGGGTAAGGTTGAGAGGGGTAGGGGGAAGGTGGNTCTCCTCCAGGCTAAACAGCCCCAGTTCTCACAGCCTGTCCCCATAGAGAAGTTGCTCCTGCCCTCTGATCATCTTCATGGCCTCCTCTGGACCTGCTCCAACAGTTCTGTGCCCTTCTTGTGTTGGAGGCTGTAGAACTGGACATAGTACTCCAGATGGGGTCTCACAAGAGCAGAGGACAATCACCTCACCTGTCCTATGCTGTTTTGCTGACAGGATAAGTTTCTGTTCATAGAGCAGAAAGAAGCAATACTCAACTACTGCAGCAATGACCATAGGCATTTTCTGTAGCATTTACTATCCCAGATTCTCACAGCACTTCATGAAGAGAGTCAAAGCATGGCAGTTACTACACAGTTGTCAGCTGTAGTTGTAAATAGTGGTACTGCATTTTAATATTTTGTATGTTCATGTTTTTCTTTCACACTCTGAGACTTCAAACATCTCAGTAGTGTTTTTCAAGTGAAAATTTTGAGTTCAGAAAATACAAACCCCAAAGTTGTGTTAACTTTAATCCGCTTTGTTCTTCCCACAGAAATCCTATTCCATGCCAATAGGCATTGAGTTTCAGAGGAGGTATGCAACCATTGTTCTAGATCTAGAGCAACTAAACAAAGACTTAAATAAAGTTCTGCATAAAGTTCAGCAGTATTGTTATGAGGTAAGATTTTGCTGCATTTTGTAGGTACTTAACTGGTTTTGGTTAACCAAAGTCAAAAAAGTTAGGTTTTCCTAGGACTAGTGCACGGGTGGGGATCACTTTGAAATCAAACTTGTGGTAACTGTATTGGATTCATTCTCTGTCTCTGCTTTTGTCTGAGTTTCTTTTACTAGAACTCAAGACACACTTGCTGATGCCAGTGACTGGTTTTAAAACAGACATTCATGCACATAAATGACTCACAGAAACACAGTATGCTAAGGATTGAAAGAGACCTCTAGAGATCAAGTCCAATCCCTCTGCCATGTCAGGTTCACCTAAAGAAGATCACACAGGAACACACCCAGGCAGATTTTGAATGTCTTCGGAGGTGGAGACTCCATTGCCTCTCTGGGCAGCCCATTCCAGTTGCCACCTTTAAATTAAAGAAGTTCCTCCTCATGTGTAGGTGAAACTTCTTATGTTCATGTTTGTGCCATTAGCCCTTGTCCTGTCACTGGACACCACTGACAAAAAGCCTGGTCCCATCCTCCTGACACCCACCCTTTAAGTTTTTCTAAGCATTTATTAACACACACACACACACACACACAGAGTCCTTTCTGTACTAAGAAGAGAGAATCCTCTCAGTCTTTTCTTGTAAGAGAGATGTTTCAGTCCCCTCATCATCTTTGTAGCCCTTTTCTGTACCTTCTCCATCATGTCCCTCTCCTTCTTAAACCGGGAAGCCCATAATTGGACAGAGTATTTTGGATGTGGCCTCACCAGCATAGAGTAGAGGGGGAGGAGAGCCACAGAGGGGGAGTTTTCTGGCCACATTCTTCTTGGAGAATGTTCTGGCCACATTCTTCTTGATGCACCCCACAATGCCATTAGTCTTGACCACACAGACACATGGTCATCCTCTTGTCCCCCAGGACTCCCAGGTCCCGTTCCCCAAAGCTGCTCTCCATTAGATCAGCCCCCAAGCTGTTCTGATCCATGGGGTTGTTGTTCCCCAGGTGCAGGACTCTACACTTGCCCTTACTGAACTTTGTTAAAGCTAAAATACTTGTGAACTCTTGGAAAACATTTGCACTTTCATGCATGCACCAAATGCAAGGGAGATTCCCACTCATCATTTCTCTTCATTGGGCAAGGGAGATTCCCACTCATCAATTCTCTTCATTGTGCAAGGGAGATACTCATGAATTCTCTTCACTGTGCAAGGGAGATTCTCACTCATCATTTCTCTTCGTTGTGCAAGGGAGAGTCTCACTCATCAATTCTCTTCCTTGTGCAAGGGAGATTTCCACTCATCATTTCTGTTCATTGTGCAAGGGAGATTCTCATTCATTAATTCTCTTCACTGTGCAAGGGAGATTCTCACTCATCAATTCTCTTCCTTGTGCAAGGGAGATTTCCACTCATCATTTCTGTTCATTGTGCAAGGGAGATTCTCATTCATTAATTCTCTTCACTGTGCAAGGGAGATTCTCACTCATCATTTCTCTTCGTTGTGCAAGGGAGAGTCTCACTCATCAATTCTCTTCCTTGTGCAAGGGAGATTTCCACTCATCATTTCTGTTCATTGTGCAAGGGAGATTCTCATTCATTAATTCTCTTCACTGTGCAAGGAAGATTCTCACTCATCAATTCTCTTCCTTGTGCAAGGGAGATTTCCACTCATCATTTCTCTTCATTGTGCAAGGGAGATTCTCACTCATCAATTCTCTTTATTGTATCTGTGCAGCTTGCTCCTGACCAAGGCCTTCAGCCTGCTGACCAACCGACAGATCTGAGGCGTAGGTGTGAAGAGGAGGCTCAGGAGATCGTCCGGCAAGCAAATTCCTCAACGACAGGACAGCCTTGTGTTGAGAGTGAAAATTTAACTGATCTTATCTCTAGGCTTACAGCAATATTACTGCAAATTAAGGTAAAATGTTCCCAAAAAATAGCTTCTCCCACAAGATACCTGGCATTAAAGCCTTGGCAGGTTCTTTGTGCAGAACTGTGAGAACACTTTTTATTTTCTTCTCCTACAGTGTCTAGCAGAAGGAGGTGATCTGAATTCCTTTGAATTTAAATCACTAACAGATTCATTAAATGACATTAAGAATTCAATAGACTCCTCAAATATCAGGTATTACTTTTTGAATCTTTAATTCTTAATTATACATTTGGTGCCAGCAAGCCTTTCTTACTGTGTTTTAGAGGTGAACGTTGATTATAATTAAGGGGTTTAATCTGGTAACTTTTTCCTCGTAAGAATGGTCCATTTAAAGAGAGGCTTCTTAAAAGGAGCATCAAATTAGCAGTTTTCTGTTTGAACCTAGCAGTGAAGTAACCTGATTAAAAAAAAAAATCAAGCCAAGTGCTAAATTGATGCAGCAACACCTAGAATTTCTTCCTCCTCAGTCATTTGTAGCAACTAATAAGGTATTCTAGAACACTTTTCAGACTTTGAAATCCCATTACTAAATGTCAGTTCTTTAAACCAAAGACAGTGGAACTTCAGTATTCATTTTGCATACTCAACCTATTGTCTCTAAATGTCAAAAGCTGGCATGTGAGACAATTACACCATCCCTGGAGGTGTCCAAGCAAAGCCTGGATGAGGCACTTAGTTCCATGGTCTAGATGACTGGATAGGGCTGGGTGCTAGGTTGGACTGGATGAGCTTGGAGGTCTCTTCCAACCTGGTTGATTCTGTGATTCTGACCAGCTTCCATTAGCAAGATTTGAAACCAAGAGAGGAACAGCCATGGTGTGCCAGATCAAAGGCCTATCTACTCTAGATTTAACAAGGCCAAGTGCAGAGTTCTGCACTTTGGCCACAACAACCCCAAGCAGCACTACAGGCTGGGGACAGAGTGGCTGGAGAGCAGCCAGGAAGAAAGGGACCTGGGGATACTGGTAGATAGTGGCTGAAGATGAGCCAGCAGTGTGCCCAGGTGGCCAAGAGAGCCAATGGCATCCTGGCATGTATCAGGAACAGTGTGGCCAGCAGGACAAGGGAGGTTATTCTGCCCCTGTACTCAGCACTGGTCAGGCCACACCTTGAGTGCTGTGTCCAGTTCTAGGCTCCTCAATTGAAGAGAGATGTTGAGGTGCTGGAAGGTGTCCAGAGAAGGGCAATAAAGCTGGTGAGGGGCCTGGAGCATAGCCCTATGAGGAGAGGCTGAGGGAGCTGGGGGTTGTTTAGCCTGGAGAAGAGGAGGCTCAGGGGGGACCTCATTGCTGTCTACAACTACCTGAAGGGTGGTTGTAGCCAGGTGGGGTTGGTCTCTTCTGCCAGGCAACCAGCAACAGAACAAGGGGACACAGCCTCAAGTTGTGCCAGGGGAGGTCTAGGCTGGATGTTAGGAGGAAGTTGTTGGCAGAGAGAGTGATTGGCATTGGAATGGGCTGCCCAGGGAGGTGGTGGAGTCACCGTCCCTGGAGGTGTTCAAGCAAAGCCTGCATGAGGCACTTAGTGCCATGGTCTGGTTGACTGGACAGGGCTGGGTGCTAGGTCAGTCTGGATGATTTTGGAGGTCTCTTCCAACCTGATTGATTCTATACATTCTATACATTCTATAGATGAGCTGTCCCGAGCAGGTGCCTGGAGAAGCATTATAAATGTCGAATGAATGTGGCAATGCTACGCTGCAGCCTCCAGAAACCTGTGACCAGGATGTTAAAAATAATTACAGTGCTGCTAAATTACATAATTTAGAAAATATAACTAAATACTAAGCATTTCCTTACACCCTCCATACTCATATTGCTACCTAATAATGGGAGGCTGCACACATTAATTGTTTTTTGGGAAGGATATGGGGAGAAGTAGTAGGAAGACCTTTTGGTTTAAAAATATTTATTGACAAATGCTGTTTTATAGCTCCTTTTTTTTTCATTAGTAAAAGCAAATATAAATCCCAAATAAGCAATAGTGAAACTATAAATATAATAAACTATAAAACCAAATAAACAGTAGTGGAACTTTACACAATCAACACTACAGATGGCATGTTGGAAGAGATTCACAAGATCACAGGATGTTAGGGGCTGGAAGGGGCCCAAGGAGATCATCCAGTCCAACCCCCCTGCCAGAGCAGGACAATCCTATCTAACACAGATCACACAGGAACACATCCAGACAGGCCTTCAACATCTCCAGAGAAGGAGACCCCACAACCTCTCTGGGGAGCCTGTGCCAGTGCTCTATGACCCTTACAGTAAAGAAGTTCCCCCTTGTGTTGAGGTGGAACCTCTTTTGCTGCAACTTACACCCATTGCTCCTTGTCCTATCCCAGGGAGCAGTGAGCAGAGCCTGTCCCCCCACTCCTGGCAGCCTTCAGATACTTAGAAACATTTATCAAATCTCCTCTAAGTCTTCTCCAGACTAAACAGCCCCAGGTCCCTCAGCCTCTCCTCATCAGCCATGCCCTCCAGTCCCCTCATCATCCTCGTAGCCCCCCGCTGGACCTTCTGCAGCAGATTCCTGTCCCTCTTCAACTGGGGAGCCCAAAACTGAACACAGTATTCAAGATGAGATCTCACCAGGGCAGAGTAGAGGGGAGAGATTCAACTCAAAAGTTGACGTAGGCTCTGAAGGTGATGTCGTTTCCTTTTCACTGTGCTTATTTGGAGCATTTTAGCATCTCTTCATAATATTTTTATTTCACTGATTCTGCTCATGTTAAATTAGCCAGATCTCTAACTTTTGACCTCATGCAGCTGTTTGTGCAAAGGCTGTTCTCAGGTATGTCTCTCTCAAGTTGCATTAATAAGGTGCTGCTCTCTGCATCATCTCAGATTACGTGTTGGTTATGCTTGTACCTTACCTTTGGCTGTAGAAATACTTCGACACAACTCTTAAATATGGAGCTAAACACTTTGTTTGTTTTCCCTCCTCCTTTTCTTCCTGTAGTTGTTTTCAGAATAACGTCGAGATCCATGTTGCACATATTCAGAGCGGTCTGAGCCAGATGGGAAACTTACACGCATTTGCAGCTAATAATACCAACAGAGACTGAAAATTTTCCTTTCAAGTGTGTACAGCAAGTAGTTTCTGGAAAATCCTCTTCCTTTATATAGGCTTCACCAAATATCCTAACTGCCAGAAGATAAGGGAAAAGAAAACCTCTCAGAAAGGACCCTTTTAAATACATTATATCTGCTTCTGAAGTAAACCAGCATTACTGGCCGGCGTTAGGTTAGATTTCTCCCTTTGTTATTCACACCTGGTAGTTTTGCTAACTGGTAATCTCTTAATAATTGCATTTATTAGAATAAACCTAAAAACATACTTTCATGTGATTTGAACTTCGAAAAACTGAGTTCAGATTAATTCTGTGCACCTCTTGCTGTTGGCTGTCCTGGTATTTTAGAAGCGATGAGGAGGAAATGGCTCAAATGAGTAGCCACAGGGTGAGTCTTTGTTATGTAAAGCTGTGCTTCTGCCATTCCAGCCTTCAGGTAGCAACACGAGGTGAGCTTATGGACAGCAGACAGAAGCTGTAGACCTGTTGGGCAAGTCTGCTCGATCAGTCTTGTTGGAACTTTTCACTTGTCATAACTTTTATAGAAGGACTCTAATGAAGGACTCTAATAACGTAACTGGTAACTTTGCAGAAGGAGATCGGGTGTGAATTTTTCTCCCTTCAGATGGGGCAAAAGAAGTGCTTTAGTTGGTATTTTATATAAATGACTGGTTAAACTTAACTGTTTTTCCAAATCTGTGTTTGTTTTTGCACAAATGAGATGGCTGGTGAGCCCACCATACCCAACCTATATAAATATGAAGATTTGGGGCTTTATATATATATGTATAATTAAAGAGAACCGTGGAGGTAAACCTGCCGAAAAACAAAAGTGACAACCTGCCTATTGAGTACCTTTTGGAATGTTAATCCTGTACAAAGTGTGTATTGGTTTGTTGAAAATGGTCTTGTAAAGCTTTCTGTGTAAGGAATTGTTTCCAGCTAAGAATTTTCAGAGATAGCTGTAGAGATGGTTTTGATTCTTTTAGATGCCTCATTAAATGAGGTCTTTTATATGTTAATGTATAAAGAATATTGTAAACAGGATTATTTTCAATTTTAAAATTTTGTATAGTTTCAAGATGCTTCTGTATTCTGTGTTGGTATTGTGCCACTGCAAAACTTTAGTGCAGAGTTTATATTTAGCTAAACTTGTCCTGTTAATTAAGAGAAATGCATAAATCTTTTATTCTCAACGGAATTTGTAACTCTGAATAAATTGACCTATGAGAGTTGATATATTTCACAAACATGCAAACTTTTTTTGCAGATGGCTTCAGGTCTGCTTATTTTTTTTAAGCTAATTGCTGAAAATGAAATGTTACAAGGATGAGGTG